>JAUCMU010000046.1:11412853-11439315 GCA_032275025.1 Enteromius treurensis | reverse complement strand
AATGTTCAGTGCTTTGCTACAATCTGTATTGTTAAAAGCGCTATATAAATAAAAGTGACTTGACTTGACTTGACAATTTTCAGTAAAATAACTGAACTTAAATAGAAGTCTTGAATTATAACCCTTTAATCTGAACTCTTTAATTATATCTGGCAATTTGAAAATATCTTCTTTTGTGTTCCACAGAAAAAAAAGTCACACAGACCGAGGGTACAAACGATGAAAGAATCTAATTTTGGGGCCGGAAGTGAATCTGAAGTGAATTCATTTTATGTGATAAGAAATTTACATTGGAGTGTTAGGACAGACACTCAAACATCCCACAAGAAAAAATTCCTAATTTTTACAAAATAATTTGTACAACATAGAGGTCCAACCCTAAACATAATTATCAATGGGGCATGAGCAGACCACATAAAAACAGATTCATATGAATTAGCCCCTCACTTCACCAAAACATCAATATTTATACAAAATCCTCTGACCTCAGAATGCTGTTATTGATTAATGAAATTCAAGCTCAACTAAAAAGCATTAAATCTGGGTAAAATTGCATTCAAGCATGGCAGTCACTATCAGCTGCGGCTGCTTGTATCATTCTGCTTGGAGTAGTGAAATCTTCATTCGACGGGTAGAAGTGAAGTCTAATCTCGGCCCATCCTATTGTTTACACATGAGTCGCCGATAAAAGAGACTCTTCACTTTATGATGCAACAGTGTGTCAGATGAGAGAAAAGGGAAAAGCTGCAAGCTGAGAGGCAGGCTCAGGGCTCCCCTAGAATCCTCAGAAATGACGAGAAGCTCTTAATCAGGCCAAACAATGCAACCTCCCGCTCCTGCTTTCTTCAGCGGCCTGATCTAATAAGCTGCAGAGAACTTTGAGCCGATCCCCCTGGATTACCTCTGAAGATAGGACACAGCAGGAAGCCCTGGAGAAGAACCCTGGATTCTCCTTAATTTAAACTGGGGAAGGCGACCCTTTGAACCCCACAAGGCCAGTCCACAAAGGGGGTGGTGAAGCCAACAAAGGATAGTGTGACATTGTCAAACAGGCTTAATGTCTTCATAAGACACCTTCCTAATGAAAAAAAATGTCAGGAATCTGTCACAATCGTTTGAAGCATCATTGAGCTAATATTCACTAGCTCACTTTGATTAATTAAAATGGTCAGTTTTAATCTGGCTCGAGCTTCAGTGTTCTTTGATTCTAGCTCAAAAAACATTCAATCACGAATTTTGGACGACTCCAAAGCCTTGGAAGCGGAAAACATCAGGTTTTCAAAAAGACGGCAAGCATGCCTCGCACTGCAGATAGCCCGAAAAGGGCAGTTTCTCTGAGATCTGAGAAGATCCGGTTACATATAATTCCAGCTATGTTATTTCTCCTTGCGTGTATCTTGATCCCTTTACGCAAGCTAAATTATTGAACATAAACACGGACTTCAGAGTTACTGCCTGGGTGCTCTGTTTCTGTTTTCAGCTGTGATCAATACTCCACCAAATATGGTTTTGTTTCCATGGAGATAACATCTATAGCAATCGGACATAATCCTCAAAAAAAAGTTCTCCAGATGAAAAGCTTGTCAGAATGAATCAAAATACACACGGGACCTCCTGAGTTCATCGCAGCTCGGCCTGTATTTACGGAATGTAATCTCTTGATTCTTTCATATGTGCAAAGTTTATCAAAGGGCTATCGTGCTTAGTCACTTGGATGAGTAATTCTGGAGAATAAATCAGACATGCACAAAAACGTGTGTGTGTGTGTGTGTGCATGTGTATGCATGAGATCCGATATGCTGGATGGAAGTACTTGTCATGGTCATATCAGCGTCTGGAGTGAGAGTGTGAATTGCCTCATGAGAAGAGCTGTTACACTTACACAATGGATTGTTGTTTTAATGAGACAATGATGCATTCACCTAATTCACTCTTCAGAATTGGAGTTTTAAGTAATGATTATTATTATGCCTTAACCACAACGGAAAATCTTTCTGCAACATTAATGTGGAGAAATGTTGTCATTTGTTCTTTCAATGAATAATGGATCTTTTTCCATTGCTTCTATTGATAAATGCTTAAAATAAAAAAACAGCATAAAAAAAAACTATCTTTTGCTTTGTGTTTTTAGTTTTGAAAATATTAAAAATACAGTATTGTATTACATTGTATGGTACTGAATTAAATTATATTTGTTTCTTTATCACTGTCAGTGTGAATGCACAAGGGCTTCTTTGCAACATTTGAAGATAATAATTCCAAATGAAATATAATTTATTTGAATAAATATGTTAATATAAATATATATATTTTTATTACATTTATATATATTTATATATATTAACTACTAATAATATTATATTCTATTAATATGATATTTTTAAGCGTTAATCTTTAAAAAAAAAAAAATTTAAACTAATATCTAAGGCTGAAATTAGCCACAAAATTAAGTTTAAAAGAAGTCTTTGTTCTTCGAACCCTTTTTTAATAAAAAAAAATAAGGCTCTAATTGTGGTGACTTGAAACATCTGATACTCACACTCGCATTGATTAACACATATGCTCCCACTTTAAGAAATCATTCACACATTCTATCAGATTCATCAAGAGTGTAGAGTTCAGGGAAGGTTCATCTATGTACCCTCATCTTTAATAAAAAAAGAGAGAGAGAGAAAACCAGAGAAGAAAAAAGAAAGGCCTAATGAAAACAGTGGCTGCCGGGATATCCATCTCTGTAAAAACAGCTGGGTGTGTGACCCTCGCAGAATATGTTTTGGCAGCAGAAGTCAACTTGCATTACAAAGTAGACCTCTCTGTCACACCATTGTCTAGCCTGGTTTGGCTAATAATTAACACAAACATGAGACAATAGCCTGGGACCAACAAGTGTTGCAGTTAATGAGCGACCAGCCCCACCTTACATTCACATGCTCTGTTACTAGGACGCTCACTGGCTGCAACCCTGGCTAATTATTCACAGTGCTGTCTCCCCTATCACAGTCATCAGTGGAGCTGCTCATTAGCATAGTTATGCAACTATCAATACTTTCTGACTCTTTTAGGCCTCCCAGATGGCCCAGGCATAAGGGCCATCCAACGTATCACTAATGTAATCAGATAAGAAGGAGGTGGGGAGGAAAAGGAGAATGTTTCTGTTGATTTGTTGCCAACATGCATGATGGGAATGTGGTTCTCAAACAGAGCATTACCTTTGACATCGCATTGGGGGTCAATTACAGGATTATTTTTCTTTTTTATATATATATATATATATTTAATGCTTTATTTCACATCATAAATGCATGTTTGTTTGCATTTTTATTCATTTCTATTTATTCATATTTAATTTAAATGTTATATAATTATAAGTATGTTTAAGTCTATCTATACAAGAATATATTCAACCCTGGACCACAAACCCAAGTATAACATGGAAGTTATTTACCAACAACACATTGTATGGTTTATAATTATTGATTTTGCTTTTATGCCAGTAAAGATAGTGTTCCAAGAAGATATTTTATAAATTTTCTACTGTGACTATATCTAAATGTAACTTTTGATTAGTAATATGCATTGCTAAAAATTTAATTTGGACAACTTTAAATGCAATTTACCCAAAATTTTATTTTATTGCATCCTCAGATTCAAGAATTTCAAATAGTTCTATCTCTGACAAATATTGTCCTATCCTAACAAACCATACATTAACGGTGAGCTACCATCTGTAAATAATGTATTAAAAAAGTATATACATATAGATATACATATAATATCTGTCTATATCTAGGACTATATAAAACAGCAACATCAATTTCAGTAAATTGAACTGAAATACATTTTATTTAGTTACATCATTTACGTTTTTCACTGTTTTTATTCATCTTTAAAGTTTTTTTATTTTTTTTTTTTTTTACTTCTAAAAGCACTTGGACTTGAGAAGTATAAGTTCCCCTTCTTCTGTAAAAAATGCTTGAAGTGTCATAAACATGGGATTTGATGTGTTTTATGATCAGTGTGTCATATACAGCGCTCCATTGCTTTCAGGACTGCCATTAACAATCATCACAATGTCACATTAAAGCTTAAACCAAACTGTGAATAGTAAATGTCTGAAATAAATGTTTATGTTCTGAATTTAAAGGTATATTGAATCTAATCTAATCTATATTTTCTGGTGTGATGCCATTTCAAGGGTTTTCTGTGACATTTTGAAATGCAATATAGTAATGTTAAGACTTTTTGCAAACACTTGCTTGTAATTGCATGAGTGCTGCCCAACACAGGTAGCATGAGTGAACTTTAGACCCACCTGCATCACATTAGGCCAAACAACTAATGTAGTATTAACATCAACACTGGCTACAATAACATTCTATCAAAGTGCATTCATATGACTAGAAGTGTAGGTCTTTTCATAGGAGAAGAACACAATACTGAGTAAGGTAGTTGAGAATGTATATTTTTAATGGCAGAAGTCATTGGTGTTCTTCCTGGCATATTGTCCTCGTAATATGAGCTTGTTAGCCATCCTTCAAGATACAACCTTCTTTTGATGGTTATTTGCACATTTATGCTTCTGAAAAATGTTATGAATGTTTAGGCAAAAGTGGTTGATTTTTATATGTCTGAGGACGAAACACTAGATGTAATTCTGAAATAATTTGTATTCCTGATTACCCTTGTCAGCCAACGCTTTGGGGAGAGAGTCCTTTTGAGGGGACGGTTAGAAGTGGATCTGCAGGGCAACGGAGAAGCTTCAGATAATAGGCTTTAATGGGGCATTCACATTCGGCAGGCTATAACAAAGGACAGGCAGTGGGACTTGGGAGAGGGGCCGATTGTTGCTCCTGTGTGCTTTAATTCCTGGCCTTGGAGACACAAGCTGAGGATGATGGTGGGGGAAAATCTGGCATTGTTCAGGGGAATGTCAGCAGTTTTTGGGGAGGCCAGAGGATCACGTGCAAAAAAGTAAGAGATAAATAGACAGAGGGAAAGAGCGGGATAGACAGTGAGACACAGAAGGAATCGAAGGAAAGACAGAAGACCACAAGCTTTTTTTTAATATGCAGAATCTCTCTTTTATTCATCCAAGCTGCAGAAAGGCATCCACTTTGCCCAGCCTACAACAGTGCACTTGTACATAAAGAGCTGGAAGGCGACAGTGCACTGAGCAGCAAACTTCCTCCTGACTAACAGTGGATCTGGCACTGTTTCAATACTAAATATAAGGGCCATTTAGAATGATAAATTTTCTTACTCTTCAAATTTGTTATCTGTACTTTTAAAAGTATGTCATACTATGACAGGATTTGATGGTGATTTAAGTGAAATGTGTAGTTTTATTTTCCATGATTGATATAAGCTTTGATCAGCATAAAGCGTTTGATCAATCATCTTTATCAGTTAGAAGTATGCGGATGAAATTAATGTGCAATTAATAAATTGATGTGTGTAAAATGAGAGGTGTCAGACTCTGAGCTTCTCCTCCGGACTTGACCGCGGGGCTCATGACACAGACCGCTGATGAATGAGAGAAACGGGATCATTTCAAACTCGTCTCGTGAGCACTTTAAGCCTCACTCTCTCCGCCTCGGCTTTAGCTCATAATAACACCTGCACAGTCGGGGAACCTCAGCCATGATCAGTTCTCTTACAGCTTTCACTTTAAGCAGCTGTATGATATACATGCGCTATACGTGTGCTTAAGCATGGCGACAGGAAACCAAACTGATTACTTTCTGTTATAACAGTGTGTTATTTTATATATCAGTTGTCATCGGTTAAAAATAAGTCGGTCCTCCTTCTGTAAAACAAACGCGCGAAATCTCTAAAAGACCTTTCTGGCATCACCGACTAATAAATCAATTACGCGCGCGTTGTGACGTCACGTCTAAAAGGATTAGCGAGAAAGCCAGTACAATGATGTAATTAAGGAAAGGTGTCATTTACAGTTGATGAATACAGAGCTCGAGAACTTTTCAAAGGAATTGCCTAATTTGTTTTTCCTGCTTATTTACAATGCAATAAACCAGGTGTTATTTAGAGTTATTTAGTCAGTCTATTTACTATATTAGTGTGGGATTATTAATTGTTTATTTTTCACATACATGGGTTAGAGGTGTGTTTCTTAGCATATATATATGTTTTTAATTATGTTTAATGTTTTGTTTTATTTACATAAAATATAATATATATTGTTTTATTTTTGTGTGGCTTAAAGTAAAAATTATATATATATATATATATATATAAGTGTATACATAATTAAATAGCCTATGCTATTTAATATAAATATAAAACATTTTTACATTTTTATAATACATTTTTAATGTGTGCAACCAACAAAAATACCATGTCTATCTATCTATCTATCTATCTATCTATCTATCTATCTATCTATTATAAAATAAATATTGCTGCGGTCTGCCACTGGGGATTTGTTTTTGTGGGTGGGGGATTTAACACCCCCCTTCCCCCCTCTCTCCCTCTGGTTTTAGTCCATTGTTGTGAACCTTCCCCTCAGAGTGCTGTTGTCTCCCAATGCCAGTGAGACTCTTGCTCTGCCCCAGAGTGTAAGCAGTGAGTTGCCAGAGACTCTGCGGCTCTTCTAAACTGTGTGGAGCGAATCGTTCTAGAGGAACCCAAGCGAGAGAGAGAGAGAGAGAGAGGGAGCTGAACTCCACTTCACTGTCATTACGCGCAAGTCACAATATCCATGTGAAAAAGGACGCTACAATGTGTTTGGTATTGGATGATTTCCTTAACACAATCTAAGGCAGGAGTTTTTTTTTTTGTTTTACAATTTGAGAAGAAAAGGAAACAAGGTCTAAATCCTTCGTGTCGTTCATTTCTGTGGATATATAGCGGTTTTTGGACTCGGGAGCGCTCACGCGCACAGCGCGAGACACGAAGCTCATCAAATGAAAGCAGCACTGGACTTTGAATCTGAAGATTGATAGTCTTCCCATGTACTATCAGCCTGTCGGTTTTTATTTTTTGATGGATTTACCAGAGTAACTCAGACTTTCTCAAAAGTTGCTTATTGGATTTCCAAGGATAAATAACTCTGGAACGGCGAGGAAAAAAAGGACACATGAGTGTCTCGAGGGCCACCAAGATCCGAGGGCACTAACTGCTGGTACCTTATCGAACCTACACGGACCGGGCAAAGTACACGCGAAAATAGGTAAAATTAGATCTTATTCGCGGCAACACTGGGGTCAGATCTACGATCTAGTTCTATGCATATAATTAATTTATATTGAGGTTTATTCAATAACGAGTTGCTTCAGATACATTGAACTAACATGTAAACATACATTAAATAAAATATTTTTTTAAGGAATTGGCAGCGATCAGATTATAAATTAAACAGCGTATCGTCTGAACATCTCTTGCGCTCTGTACATTTTACAAATTGAATGTGAAAACAACGTCATAACATTTTATTCGTGTATTTTTATTTTTATTATACATGCAATTTCCTATTAATTAATCTAAATCAAATTTTGTTTCTGTTTTTAATTATTTATATACCTGATAGAGTTAAGGTTTATTTGCGCTCAGAATGACTTTCATTAACTGCACCAAGTGGTTTCACACTTGTAAATGGATTTATTTAGCTTAACCAAACTCTAACTTCAGTGTGAAATTCTCGTATGTTTTGAGAACACATGTGTCTCCTCGCACCCGGAGAGCTTGACGTTTGGTCTTATTTTTCTGTCATGCTGAGCAAAATCTGTATTTAAGAAACACATTAGTTGTTAAAAAAAGTAGTCTGAAGTAGTAATCACATGTTGTAATCTCTTAATTGTAGGATAAATTTATTGTGGCTAAAGTATCTTAAATTTTAAATCGATTTCTGTGCTCAATATTTGAACAATTAGCTGTTGCAATCGTAGATCGTCCGGATCCAATTCACGTGTTTATATAGAAACGGCCCATTAAAAGCACGTTGTACAGGTCCCATTCATAAACAACTGTCCTTAACTGCTGCGCATTCGTACCTGAGGGTTATTCATGTCCATGAAGGACGTAGACAATGTCCAACAATGATGTAGGTGTACAAAAGGACATTCATTTTCAAATGTGGTTTGGTGGGCAGGGTTGGGATGTGCAATGCATTTATTTCATTTTAAGGTTCATCTTTCACAATAGTTTCTGTGAATTGTAAATCAGCTGTGTTTTTTCCCCAGGTTTGTGACTACACTGAGGTTGCCAATGCCTGGAGTCAGCATTTGAAGCTGACCAGCTGTCTCCCACACTTACAAATATTACCTCAGCAAGATGTTGAGCATCTTTAAGGTTTTCATTACCATCTGCTTAATGGAACTGGTGTTTTCAAGAAGCATAACATCCAGGGAAGTCCGGGCAAAAGGTATGGATTTAAATATACACTTCATGATATACAAATTCATTATGCATCCATAATCTGACCGCCTGTAATGAATGGTTGGAATACATGATGAATTATTTAATATATGATAAATAGAGCTAAGTTGATCATGAAGAATTTAAGTCCAGGGGAAGTTGGAGAGGATGTAATCGTTTAGAGAGTAAAACAATCCCAGTATTTCCTTGAGCCATAAACAGTGCTACCTGATCCTGCCAAAGCCCCGAGGCTCGGAAGTGTAAATCTGTCTGGCCCAGTGCCAGTAACAGGGGATTGTGGGATGCTAGGAGGGGTGGGAAAGATGTGTCTCCTGTTTAATTGTACAAACACTGGGTTGCCTAGATTTTGTACCTGCCAGGAAGGTATCTCATTATCTCCTATTTAAGACTTTCACATAGCTGGTTTAAAGCCTCATGCATACAAATAAGACGATTTTTTTTTTTAAATCACAGTATTAACCATAAGCTTTATGAAGCATTTTGGTTTGGGATTAGTGGACCGCAATTCTAGAGAATGAAGGGAACAGATGTAGACCCTTGTGAAGACTGGGGCAAAGTGTTCGTTAAAAGCATCTTTCTCTGAACACTTGTGAGCTACATACAGTGCTAGGAAGGTGATAAAGATTGAAAACCCTGTGGTGCAGCCCAACAATGCCCCACTAAGTTCCTGCCAGGAGAAATTAAAGTCATTTGACAACTGTAAGACTTTAATGGTCAGAGTCACCCACACAAGTAAGAAATGCAAAATGAACAAGAAGAGGCAGAAATGAACTTGTTTGGGGGAAAGTACAAATATAAACATTTCATAGTGACCATTTATCTCGAGCTAAGTAATATAAATGCCTTGTTTTCAATTGAGAAATAACACTAGAGTCATTTGTGGATTTTAGAGGTTACTATAAACATTTTACTGTGTGTAATATTAAAAAAAAGTTTCAAAGAGGAAAGGTAGTTTTCCAGTACTTTATTACGACACTTCAGGATTGCACCCACTTATGATACCGTTAAACCTAAAAATGTCTACTGCATGGACCTGAAATCTCAAACAATGATATATGATTCTACAAAATATGTCCTTAAGATACATATTATTATGTAAAGTTTGCCATTTGAGCCATTCAGCCTATTAGAGTGCGCATGTGTTTGTGTTTTTTGTTTAGCTTGTGCTTTATTTTCCTGCTGACCATTCACACCCTCTTCAGGGTCAGATACCGGCCAGGCCCTAGTTTTATTCAGTGAAGTTCATTAGTGTATTGGTGGAAGAATGTTATGCTTCAGTGCTGGAGGTGACATTGCTTAGTTAAGGGGGCGTTCTTCACTGAAACGCTCAAAATCACATTCACCTCTGGGCCACAAGGAACACTGCTGTGAAGTCAAAGTTAGGTCATTCTCAGCTGAGAATTGTGTTTCTGTTCTCTCTTTTGTTTGTGGCTTTGTTTGCCTGATTTGCTCCAAAACAGTGGTGATCTCTGTGAGAAAGGCTCTAGTTAGCAATTAGTGAGAAGTTATGTTAATTAGATGTGTTTATTAAACGTGGTTTATACTACAGACTAATTACATTAGTGGTTGTTCAAAACCTTCTTTTCTTCGTTCCGCCAGTTTCACGACCAAGTCTTATTCCTGGATTTCCTGAGAATGCTACTGTGTTGGTTGGAGGACATGTAAAGTTGGTGTGTAAACTCCATCAGCCAGCCTCAACACGTCTCCAGTGGTTCAAGAAGGACAGCAAGCGCCTGGGGCTTGATGGATCACCACTTCTTACAGCGCTTACGGTGAGAAAGTGATTTAAAGATCTCTATTATGCATATTTTCTGTCTTCAGGAAAGAAGGAGTAATGTTACATTTGGTTCCCCCCGCAGCCTCTTCTTGAGAACCTCTCCAAAGTCAACATTCTTCCTTTAGTGAACGTCACCGTGGAAGATGCTGGGGAGTATGTATGCAAAGCAGAGAACTCATTTGGTCAAATTACTCGCTCTGCCTGGGTGGAAGTCTTATCAGGTAAGCTATATCAGCATCTGCACCTTCTCACAATCAGGGCAGATCTTCCATCATTCTCTGACAGGTCAGCCAGGTCAGCCATTGGCGTTATATTGCCTTGAAAACGGGTTTATGAGTATTTAGGAGAACACAACTGACCACTAGAGTTGAAAGGTTACATCTAAGAAGTAAACTTTAGTCTAGTGTTATAGTGTTGCCATTACTAACTTTATCGTTCTTGTTTTGTCCTAGAAGTCTCTGAGGAGCCAACGGAGGAAACATCAGAGCATTTACTCTTAGAGCTTGGAGATGTACTAAAACTCCGTTGTGATACAAACCGCCCTGGAACTGTCCAGTGGTTCAAGGGTGGTGTACGGGTGCAACACAATGCTCGTATCCAGATAAGGGCAGCAGTCATGGAGATTGCTGATGTCACTTTTGAAGATTCAGGAGTGTATGTGTGTATGCTACGTGGCACCAAAGAGGCTCTACGCAATTTCACTATCACAGTGGCAGGTAGGTTCTGCCACATGGTGACCTTTAAGCAGTAGTCTTTAATAAAAGATCTTCTTTTGAATGCTCATGTAAAAACTTGAACACTTACTGCTTTTTTGCAGATGCGGTAGGATCAGGGGATGACGATGAGGACAATGGTCTAGATGATGCTGGTCCTGAGAGCGAAAATGACCAGGTCTACATCTCAAGAGGTTAGTGTTCATTGCAAGTTCTGTTGCATTAAGTTGTATTTCAGTTTTAGAGTGATAGATTGAAATCTACCATTGGTTTCTACGTTTTAGCACCGTACTGGACTCACACTCAAAGGATGGAGAAGAAGCTCTATGCAGTCCCGGCTGGAAACACAGTCAAATTCCGCTGTCCTGCCACAGGGAGCCCTCTTCCCACTATTCGCTGGCTAAAGAATAGCAGAGAATTCAGAGGAGAGCACCGGATCGGAGGCATCAAGGTGAAGATTGTTATTTTTGTTTACTGGAGACATGGCAATATACAAAAGTATCACTTCATGCTCACGTGTTACCATTTTGTGTTTATAGCTACGACATCAGCACTGGAGCCTGGTCATGGAAAGTGTGGTCCCCTCTGACCGTGGGAACTACAGTTGTGTGGTGGAGAACAAATATGGGTCCATCGCTCACACCTACCTCTTGGACGTGTTAGGTAAGAGGGCTTCTGCTTGCCTGCTCTAGACGGCCGCCTGGCTCCACGAGGAGCCATCGCAGGCTTGCCATGCTTAGCAAATGTCAGAGGCAATAAGCATCAAATCAGTGAGATCCTGTACCAGCAGCTCAGTGGCGTCACATAGCGAGACAGGCACCAAATGCACCTCAGAGAGTGCCACAGGGCACGCTGCTACACAACAGGCACCAGGGTTCACTCGAGGCTGTACATGTCTATACAGATATTTAAGATCTGCACTGGAAGAGGGCAATAAATATCATCACAGCGGGAGAATGCGGGGTGGGGGCTGGCATCAGTCTGTATGGTACGTGCTTGGAAGCGCTGTGGGTTGAGGCGTCCAGACCAATTTTCTACCTGACCTGTGACAGACCTGTTTGTTAAGAGTCCGGCGTGGGGTCAACTGCTGTGTCCTAGCAGACAAGGGGAAAGGACAGAGAATAAAGAGCCCATCGACTTCAAAGAAACCCAACACATGGGCCTGGCTCTAAAAATCCCTTAATGGAACTAATTAGTGAGCGTTGATCAGCTTTGAAAGTGCCGCTTTTCTATCCCTGTGCCTTATCTTTCATCAAATTTTCTTGAATCTCAACTTTCAAAGCAACATTAATTTTGTTGGATGTTGAGAACTTTTGAAAGAACTGTTAATTATCTTACAGATACAGTGTGGAAAAGTAACAACCTTCAAATGTCTTCTTTTAGAACGCTCTCCGCACAGGCCCATCCTTCAAGCTGGTTTACCCAAAAACACTACAGCTGTTGTTGGTGGAGATGCCCAGTTCCTGTGTAAAGTCTACAGTGATGCCCAGCCTCACATCCAGTGGCTGAAGCACATAGAGATGAATGGCAGCCGTTATGGGCCTGATGGCATTCCCTACGTGAAGATTGTGAAGGTATTTAGCAAGTCATTTATTATACTATTCTAAAAGTGAAACAGATAAGTATGGAGTGAACGAGCAGTAAAACATGTATTGTTTCTTCTGACTTTTCAGACAGGAAGCTTGAACATGTCTGAAGTTGAAGTCTTGTATCTTACCAATATCACAATGGAGGATGCAGGAGAATACACCTGCTTAGCTGGAAACTCTATTGGTTTCTCTCATCAGTCTGCTTGGCTTACGGTCTTATCAGGTAGGTTTTTATATACATACTGATGACTAAAATCCTAAGATCTCATAGAGACTCAGATGTAAAAATAATGAAAACTTGTCAATTCCACAGAGGAGGATGTGTCCAAGGAGATGGACCTTATGGAAGCCAAGTACACTGATATCATCATCTATGCCTCTGGTTTCCTGGCTCTGGTAATGGCCATTGTTATAGTGGTCCTCTGCCGTATGCAGGTTCATTCCAGTCGGGAGCCTTTTGATACTCTCCCAGTGCAGAAACTCTCTAAATTTCCTTTACGCAGACAGGTAAGATGACACTTCTAAACAAACCTCATGAAAATTCCCCAAGAACATGGTATTCAAAAGATTCTGGATTCTAATTCTGTATGTTTTGGATCCTATCACAGTATTCAGTAGAGTCCAATTCTTCTGGAAAATCAAGTGCGTCATTGATGCGGGTGGCTCGTCTTTCCTCCAGTTGCTCCCCAATGCTGGCTGGAGTTATGGAGTTTGAACTGCCTTATGACCCTGACTGGGAGTTTCCAAGAGAGAAGTAAGCAGTACCAGCAACCATAGCTGTAAAAAGTTTTGTTTTATATGATGGTAAACTACATGTTTATTTGAATTCTTTTTTGCCAGTTTGACTTTAGGCAAACCACTTGGAGAGGGCTGCTTTGGTCAAGTGGTGAGAGCGGAAGCTTATGGGATAAGCAAAGAGAATCAAGATCAAGCGACAACTGTAGCTGTTAAAATGCTAAAAGGTACTTTTGTGCTTTCAGCCATTGTGTTGAAGTGTTGAGCAGTTTTGAATGGCAGACTAAGAAGGAATTTTTGGACATTTTCAGATGATGCAACCGACAAAGACCTGGCAGACCTCATTTCTGAGATGGAGCTAATGAAGGTGATGGACAAGCACAAGAACATCATTAATCTTCTTGGTGTTTGCACACAGGATGGTAAGTTAAACACTGTGGTATCTCAAGGTTGCACAAATTCAGTTGACTTCATTTCATTTGACTTGTTTTTGTATACAATGTATATTTCTGGTTCAGGTCCGCTGTATGTGCTGGTTGAATACGCATCTAAGGGTAGCCTACGGGAATATCTCAGAGCACGTCGACCGCCTGGCATGGACTACACCTTTGATGTGACCAAGGTTCCTGAAGAACAGCTCACCTTTAAAGACCTAGTTTCCTGTGCCTACCAAGTCGCAAGAGGGATGGAGTACCTGGCCTCCAAAAGAGTAAGTTGCTCGCAGGGATCAATTAGCTTCATTTTGAAACAGCCCCCCCTGCATCTTATCAACACATCCTTTTGTCTGACACGTGATGCCAAGCATTCCTTAGTGGAGTGGTGGTGTGTCGTGTTTACCGCTGTGTCCATCCTGTCTCTGTGAGCTTTGTCCTTTTTAGCACTGCCATAAATCTGTTAGCAAGCAGGCGCTCGGACCCGCCTGTGCACTGGATCGTATTACTAGCTTTTTGTGGCCTTCTAAGAATGCAGTCGTCTGAAACCCCTCCATTAAGGGCCACAAACCAGGGGCCATTTTTGTCCTCTTTTTCTATCCTCAAATACCACTAACTATTTAAAATGAAAACCAAAATAAACTTAATGACATGCATTTACATCAGAAACCAGTTCGGTGTTTTTTTTTCTGTGAAGTCCAAGTCTATTTAAAGTTGGGGTTGTTTAAACTTTTGCAAATGTTGCTTGCTATATGTTGATTCAGACAGCATTCCTCATATAGAAAGTAGTTTGTCATTTCTGTTGAGGTTTCATCTGGTTTGCGGGAACAAAACTCTAGCTTCACTGTGAACATGTTTATCTACTTACCAGAGGCAGAAAAGATTTGCCAAAACATTGTTTGTGTCAATTCAACTAAATAGACATGTATTTTTTGTCTCAACAGTGCATTCACAGAGATTTAGCAGCAAGGAATGTTCTTGTGACAGAGGACAATGTAATGAAAATCGCAGATTTTGGTTTGGCAAGAGGAGTGCATCAGATTGACTACTACAAAAAAACTACTAATGTAAGTAACGATTCTATTCAAAACGTTCTTAGAACTGTAGGTAGAGGTTTTTGGCTCTTTGGAAGACATCCCACATGTAAGCACGGTTGTATGACCCCGTTTGTGCCCGTTTAATGCCTTAATGCTTTTAAAGACAGATGTGTAATGTGTCCATGCTGATTGGCAGACAGCTTAATAGAAGATAATTAGACAAAGGGGGGCGGGATTAGCGAAGGAGTGGGGAGTCGTATTTTTGTGGAGTTCTTTGGCTCAGCCTGTGTGGCAGCTAACTGTCCCACTCACAACCCTGTTGTTTCTAATTTCAGGGACGTCTGCCAGTGAAATGGATGGCACCAGAAGCCTTGTTTGACAGAGTCTACACACACCAGAGCGACGTGTAAGTCTGGCTAATCATTTCAGCTATGCCAAAGAATCAGCTGAGCAGGGATCCCCTTGGCTGAAATTTCAGCCCGCTCAGATTAACCAGAATGCACCAGTACAGTTTAATCCTGATGGTGGATGTTTTTAACAAGTAAAATAAATGGCCTGATGAATAAAATATGTTCTCTATAAGAAGATTAAATTAGTACGGCTCAAGCTGATTACCCTACCCTTTTTGGTCTCGTTTCCACAGTTGGTCTTTTGGAGTTTTGATGTGGGAGATTTTCACATTGGGAGGATCACCATACCCTGGGATACCAGTAGAGGAGCTTTTTAAGCTGCTGAAGGAAGGTCATCGAATGGATAAACCTTCCAACTGCACCCATGAACTGTAAGCATCAATCTGTTCACCGGAAAACATGTTTAACTTCATTCTTCAAGGTTCTGTACTCACATTCAAATTGCTTTTGTTAGCTACATGAAGATGAGAGAGTGCTGGCATGCTGTACCAACACATAGACCAACATTTAAACAGCTTGTTGAAGAGCTTGACAGGGTGCTGGTGTCCATTTCCGATGAGGTAAACACCTATTTCAGCAACAGTTTGAGTCCTAGAGTGTGCTTTATCACCGAACCTCTAAACCATCTGTATTTTTACATTTTCAGTATCTGGACCTGTCCACCCCTTTCGAACAGTATTCCCCATCTTGTGAGGACACCTCCAGCTCTTGCTCTTCAGACAACGATTCAGTGTTTACCCATGATGCTATGTCAACTGACCCATGCCTTATCGGCTACCATGATGTGCGCTCTCGGATGGACCTGAAGACGACAATGCGATAGTCCTTTTTGGGCACAAGCTTATGGACATCAGATCTTGCCCGGAAACACTTGTATGAAAAGCGGTACAAGGATTTTCACCTTTGTTACTCTGCCTAAGAACATTATAACAATGCTTGGCACTATGAAACTTGGTGATTGGTAAATTTCACAGAGAAACAGGACGGAGTCTGGTCATGAGCTTTTTTTGTTTGAAGTTTTTATCGAATGGGTGCTGCTGTATGTAGAAAACTATGTTGGAGCAGCATACAGGAGCGTTTTCATAAAGAGAACATTTATTTTGATATAAAAAGCAGATAGCATTGATAAATATAAATATCTCTCTATATAAAATTATTCTACATTTTCTTATTTAAAGAAGTGTCTTAAATCTCAGGATCTTGCATGTTAAAAAAATTGCTGTAGTGGCAGCAAAGTGCCTGATTTTTGATTTCCTGTGAATACCTTAAAATATTTTATGTACATATCATTACAGAAGACAATTACATTTTATAAATTATTCTAAATGATATAAAGTGAAGGTGTTACTTAGGTGAAGAAATTATGTAAATCTGTTCTAAAGCTATCCCTGAATGATTCTTCATTTCATCGACACATTTACAATAGCTATTGTTTGCTGCTCGTACCATTGGACACTGTCAAGGCTAAACCTCTGAGCACTCAACTTCCTGTTGTTCTGTTCATTTCATGCCTCAGTATTTGGTAAGCATGGTTTGTCGTGGTCTTCTCCCCAACCATTTATCCCATTCAAACTGAGACATTGCGAGGACCGGCATCGCTTCCATTGTCAGTACTGTACAGAAGAAAAGGACTCGACTGAATGTGAAATGCCTTGATATTGATGGATTTCGAATGGTGAATCCTCCATTGTTTGGCTGTAACCTTTTAACCACCCCAGTTTGTTTGCGGGGTCCAGGCATAGGCCTAAGTGGACAATGGTCTCATGCAGCTGTAATGTGTGTGACTGCTGGCTAGGGTGATTGGGGGGCTGTCTACGGCCTGTGTGCAAATGAGAAAGCCCCTTATTATGCTAATGTCTCCAGCTGCCCATCTTTATCCTGCACTATCTTTTAATATACAAATGCTAATGCTGGCCTTTCTAAACAAACTCAGCAATGTCCTTCAGGGAATGCAAAGCCTCATCCCACAAGCTGATAAGAAACCAATGGCTTTTTTCAAGTTAATTTACCTTGTACTTTGCATTCTTAGCCAGGGACGCTCCTGCAGCTCCCCTTGGGCACATTCTGGGACAATTGGTTGGAGTTGATGTTCCCAATGTGAGCAAAACTGTTCAATTCGATTTATCACCAGAACTCAATCGACTTTTCAGGCAGCTACAGTGATTTATGACCTCCAAATAAGAAAAACAAACGCTTAGGCAGTTCACTGACACCTCCAGAATTGTAAGAGCACATTCTTTGTGTATGAAATTATAAACCACACAACATTCCATTTGTTTATTCCTCATTGTAACAATCAAACAATGTTATTATAAATTTCCCCTCAAGAGAGTTATTTTAGAAATATTTAATTTATTTGTTTATTGTTCGTTTTATATTAAATAAAGTATAATTTAAAATACTGACCCATATTGTCTGTGTGTGAGTGATCGAATTGCAGAAAATGTTTCAGATTAAAATCTGTTATTTGCCGAGGTAGTTATTTGTTCTATGCACATCAGATTAACACACTATTTTGTGCTTTTGTAAATTGTTTGTTTTTCGATCGTTAGTCAGGCAGATTGACTTACTGATCGCACCTCAGCGTCTCCCTCTAAATGTCTAGACGCATGTCTACTGACTTATCTCTCATGTGTAACAATCCATTAAGAGCAGGACAACTATCACCATAGTCCAAATGTGTCTGTCTCTCCATGGAGACAATCTCAGCCAGCTGGTCTTGGTTAGATAAGAGTTTGTCCACCACAAAGTGGGCATGTCTCATGTTTGCATCTTTAGCCAAAGGGCAAAGGCCCAAACCAACCTACCAAATGCCATGGGCTGCATCAAGCTCTGGCTTTTTTTATACTTCAGGGTGACCAGACGCCTGTGATTTCTGGGGACAGTCCCCATTTTTGTTGGCTAGAGCTGTCCTTAGAAATGTTCTGCAAAAATACATCAGAATTGTCCTTGTTTTTTCAGTCAGCAATCCATTAGAAGCTTCAATGAAAAATTGGTCATATTTGATGTTGAGGTTCCGTGCGTTTCCAGTAAACTTTAGTGGAAGCCTTTTTGTCTTTGGTAATTAAGTGTGCCTTACACTGACCCATCTCTTCTGCAAGTTAGTACTGTTTGGAAGTTGCCTAGCTGCCAACCTCCCTCACAATTGTTCAACCTTTTATGATTTTTTTTAATATCCCTGTACTGATGTTATTGATCAAGGAACTGTTTGTTGGTAGCAAGCAGTTGAGGTCTTAACGTCTTACCCTTTACTTTTACATGACAGGCCTATTTATTACGATCCAGTCATAGCTAGATAAGCAGTACAACCAAACATTTTCAGTATTCAATGTGTTTTTTCCAAATTGAGTGTATATTGCTGTTCCGTTCAATTATTAAAACCCATGACCTTAGCACTGCTAGCACTATACTCTACCTACAGTAATAATTCCAAATGGTATGGTATTGGCGCCTACTGTAAGTGTATTGGATGTACTTTTATATAAGTACTTAATTATAACTGTTATTGAAATACTTTTCAATGTATTTCAAAGACAACAAGAATTGATAAAACCACACATGAAGATCAGACAGCAATTAGTCATCATAATTAAATTGTACTTATTAGAAAAAACTCTAAAGTTCCGCTAATTGCATTTACATAAATTTAACCTATAATACTTTTTATTTAATTGCAGATAACTTGCGGTTAAGTATTCAAAACATTACATTCCGTTCGCAGTAATGTATATTGTTTTAAAGTATGTTATTTTATTATGTTATGCCAAAGTGTAGTTCTTTTTCACCAGAGATATCTAAGTGCATGTCTGATTTACCTTAATATGCATTTCTAATGAAGCATACTTTGTTTTTGTTTTTTTGTTTTTTTGTGGACAAGAAGCCCTGAAAAGTACATTATTATGTTACATGCAACATGCCATAATTCATCAATCTTATCAAAACCTCCCGAGGAGTGATTGCAAAGGAGCAAAGTAACAACAGAACATATGCCAATGGAAACATCTTTATGTTCATGTTCTTCTTGCAGTAGGCACTATGTCAATGTCACTTTTATCTGCAGAAACCAGTGTGTAGTGCAGTAAGGCCAGCCAGAGTAATTATGTAGCAATTACTTAGAATATTACATCAGCTGTTTGCCTTCCTGTATCCTGTTTCAATTAAGGTCACACTTACAAAATCTCTCTTTACATAGGCCTACAGTACTTTGTGAGGAAAACAAAAACACGAATGAACGTTAGACTCATTCAGAAAACCAACTTTTTGTATTGAGATTCTTACAGATTACAGTATATTTAATCTTGTATATTTTCCCTTCAGGTATAAACATGATGTAAAGACTCGCTGTAGTTGAGTCATAGTTAATGTTCAACCGCTTAGCCTTCAGCCCAGCGCTCCGGACGAGAGTACAATGGCTTATCTGTGTGTGCGAGTGTGTTTTCTCTTTCTCTCTATCTGCTGATCAAGGGAAGTATTTGAACACTTGTCTATACACAGAGCCTCTGTGGATAATGCCTAGAGTGTGTGAGGCCAGGAAGTGTGAAGGGTAAACATCCTCCAGTAAATGGCGCCATTTTATTTTGGCTCCTACACTTCCACACAGGTTTGGATTTCTTCATTGAAATGAACTGAAATGTCAGAACTGGCCTGGCAAACATCAGATTTTATGGTGAAGATATATTGCTCTTAGATTATATGGTGGAGTTCCGCCTAGTTTAACTTGACGTCAAACTCATCTATTTTTCCACAAGCATTTCAGTACCCTGTAAAATGTCTTAAACAGGCTCACATTTATGTAGATAGCCTTAACGTAATTAAACGATCTCTCATATTGTCATTCAAACAAAGTCATTTTTTTTCAACTAGTTTGCAAGTAGACATAACTACTGTATAAGTGCTGTTTTTGTCATGTCATTTCAGCTATATAATTTTTACATTTCATTAGCATTACATTACATTTCAAATCATTTTACATTTCATTAGCTCCTAATAATTCTACATTTTGGAAAACAAGGGGTTAACTCATATACAGCTTAATCACAGCTTTCGTTAATAAACTTTTTGCACGTCTTTATATAAATTAAAATATGAATCTATTTTTAAATACATTATTAAATAGAGTAGAAATATTTTTAAATATTAATTTGCTAAATTAACATGATATTAAAAAAAGAAGAGATATCATCCTCCATTAAGGCTCCTGAGAGCTCAAGGGCCAATCGAGGAAAAAAGATAAATGTCCCACCAATCCTCATAGGCTACAGGAGAAGCAGGGTGCCTGCTACACACTGGATCACATATCCTAAAGCTGGACTGTAGGTCATGGACAGCAGAAAGCCTTGAAACTAGAGACGCAGGAGGAATCAAGGGGACCGAATCTACAGTCAGTGAAAGAAGAAGAGCACAAGGAGGACGGAAGAAAGGGGAGCAGAGAGAACCATGAAGGAGCCGTGGGGCTCACCAGCGTCCACAGACCCTCATAACTCCTTCATATTTTTCTGGGGGGTTATTTATTGCTCTGTAATTTCGGAGGTGCCGGGGGAGTGTAATTGATTTGGCTTGGATTTCAAGCATGGGAGGAGTGGGATGGGCCCCTGCAATCGGAATGGGGAATCTGGGCCCCTTCACCGCCTCACTTCCCTTCACAGTCTGCCATAATCTCCAAACCAACCCCTTTTATCAGCATTTCCACAACAAGACGTGTGACGGCGCCTTAGACACAAGAGTCATTTAAACCAGCCCAAACTGTGACAAGTTTTTAATGACCTGGAGCGGCACGGAAGAGGGCAACGAGAAAGGGTGGAGGGGTGAATAAATGTTTGTCAGTATCGGATGGCTAAACCAACATGATATGATCTTCCACGCGAACACTTGAGCTAAGGAGCAGCACGCATGCCGGGGACTCCAGCCCAAGACTCTACAAAATGGTAGCTTCCAATCAAGTGGTTCAGGGTGTAAAAGAACTAGTTTCCAGACACTGAACGTTGAGGCATAACATACTGTCAAACTTTTAGAGAGCCAAATGAATGAAATGTCTGTACTTTAACAGTAATCTGCTTTAAAAATACATAAATAAGCTATATAAAAAGCTAATCTAAAATATGAACAAAACCGAGAATATATTAAACTGCATAATATATATTGTGGCGACAAAAATATTTCTCTATATTTATACTGTATATATTTTACAATGTCTATTATGTACCTCACACAAACATTATATATATATATGTATATGTATATATACATGTATATATATATCCTATTTGACATCATATATCAAAAAAGTGTGAAAACTATTAAAACTGCCACTTTTACAATAAAACAATCAGTGTCTTGATAAGTGTTTCCTCCTTATATCTTTAGAAATATCCTGATTGATATAGATGTTCTTCAGAGCACTGAGGGTTTGCGGGGTTCCTTTGCCTACAGATACCAATAAACAGAGGTGTGAAGGCCAAGGCAAATGCCGTGCTGACAGGATATCCCATTTACAGCTGAAAATAAACAAAGAACTTCCTTCACAGACTAATTTAGCAACGTAAATCTGTCTTTTCCTTTAGAGCACATTCCTTTCTTTTCCATTTCAGCTTCGAAAGAAAATTGATCAGATTACAGGGCTTAAAAAGTCATTCACTGCTAAACATTTCTCGCAGTCATTCGGTCTTAAAAATACCCTCTGGTTCTTCAAACCACATTATAGAAGCATTTCCACACTGATGCTATTTTGTGGGCCAGGCTTTGATCCAAGGCCATATTTATGTGTGTACAGGGGCGAGCGTAGGGTAAAATTGCTTCGGCAGGACTGCAAAGCCGCAAACTCTTCCAGATTCCAACGCTCGCCTGTTTACTTGACAGCGTTCAATTAGACGCTTAGCTTTCGGACGCAGTGAACAGCCAATGGGACTTCGAGTTTTCGCGAATCTGGATCAGTGACTGTCCATTAACAAGTGTGGAGTGATACGGATGTCACCACCCCTTCCACAAGCCCTGCACGCTCACAAACACGCTCGTAACCCACCCATCTCAGGTAATTGGCTGTAAGGCATTATCTGCCTAATTATCAAATAAATCCCGCTCTTCCTCTGCGGCACTGCATTTACACAAAACAGGAAGAGGGGATTAGTGGGGGCGCACTGCCCTCAGATCCGGAGCCCTGCAACTCACTGCAGGAAATCTACTCAGCATTCAGCACACACACGCACTGTTACAAAATTAGAGTGCTTGAAAAACATGCTCTAAATTGTTCTCTCTCAAAATTAATTGTCATACGAAAATGATGTGTAGTTATTCCAGATTTCTGGCCATGCTTTAATCTTAAATCAATGTATTATTGAAAATTAAAAAATAAAAATGTACATATATATTACATCATCTTACATTTTAACATGTTAAAATATGGGGGGGAAAGGGAGACACGGTATTATTTAATATATACATATATACATATATATATATATTTTTTTTTTTTAATTTTTTTTTTTTTTTTTTTTTTATTTATTTATATAAATTTCGTTTTGTCCCAAAAATGAAGACATTGGGGGGAAAAAAACCTTTGATTTCGGTTGTGATGTTTTCGGTTTGTGACAGTGGTCAATGGATGGCAAAATCATCAACCAACTCAGGGATGGATTTAAGATTACACACACAAAAAAATACTTTAAAAATAAATAAATAAAAGTTATTGGTTGCATGTCAACTACGTCAACTAATAATCTAAAGTGGACTATTGAAATAAAGTTATTAAGTAAAAACCAGGCTGATCCAACCTGGATCAGGGCATCAGTGAGCTTCTAGACAGTCTGTTGTGCTAACTGATATCTTTGGATGTTCTGGTACATAATGTTCGAAAAGTTCTTGATTGGATTCAGAGAGACAGTCAATACCTTCATCATCCAAAAATGGCCTACACACTCCGGCCACATGAGGCCAGGCATTGTCATGCACCAAGAGGAATTAGTGCCCATTGCACCACCAATGGCTCTAACCGTGGGGGGTTGTTTTGCTGTTGCCTTTCCAGTGCACCTGTCTTCACTTTTTATTTGCGCCAATGCAGGAGAAACCAATTCACAATCAATTATACTTAGATCTGAAGTTTAAGTCTACAGGTGATTGTAAATCAGTTAATCCTTTTTTTGGTGTAAATGACAGTAACAACAGGTGCACTGGAAAGGCAACAGCTAGATATATATTATATATAAATCCTTTGTTGTGCATATATGCCACATAAACCTCCTGCAGAACCCTCACAGACCCCCAGAGTTTGAAGACACTGGCCTTAGATTAACAGGTGGTTTTACACGGACACCGTGTCTCAAACTTTCCCTATTCTTAATCCATAGCCAGAGATTTCTCAGGAGGTGAGCGGCTCTCTCTGTGCTGAGAGGTCTGCTGAACATCTGTTGGAAATCACACTGGGGCAGCGGCATTGGGAGAAAAAGGGCGAGAGAGGGTGAAAGAAGGCCCTAACTCTTTTTCCTCTCATAGGCATTATCTCATCCCATGAGCACTCCCGCTCCATCCTTTCCTGGCTGGCTCCACGCACAGAAGCATTATGCGCATCTGTCACCCATTAATCGGCAAATTACGGAAGAAGTGAGCGTCAAAAGCCATTAGAAGCAGCCTGTCCCTGGGGCTCTTGGGGCTGTCTCTCTCCTTCCTCACTTCACCTGTTTGTAATTCCTTACAAATGAGAAAACTTTCACTGTAAATATATTCTTAAATCATGATTAATAAAACCAAAACATTTTACATCATGTTTTTTTTTTTTTTTTGATTTTCATTATGATATACTGATAAACTACTTAACGGCACTTAAAGTCTAAATAACGGCAGGTGAATGGGATCAATGCTTTTTTGCACTGGTAAAATCAGATTTGGTCTCATTTTCTCTCTTCCCAGCAGGCAATGGGGTATGAATACTTCATATTGTTGCCTTTTTACCATTTCTTTTCTTGACATGTCATGGAGCATGTGTTAATGAAATTGTTCATATTAAATCTTTCACAATAATAGCAAATATTATAGCAATATAGCAAATGTTTGATATTGGGACATTTAGAGGATATTTAAAATTAAGTAATAATAATAACATTTAGTCATAAATAATTTTTTTTTTTTGGGTTCATTTAAATGCTGTCATCAAAAATTTACGTGATTAATGGCATACAAAATAAAAGCTTTTACATATAAATTCACATACTTTTTTATCATATATAAAAATATGTAAAATATAAATGTTTTTTTTTGCATGAGTGTGTTTTTTTTATTTACATATACATAATAAATGTATGCCGTACATACACATATATTATGTAAGCAATTTTTTTATAGCACTAATTCGTTTATTTAATTTTGTAATGCCTAAGATTTTATGCAAAACAAAATACAAAATGTAAAAATAATAAATGAATAAAAAAATAACAAGCAAATTATTTAAACAAAGCAGAAAATTCAAAGCATTTGCGATTAAATGCAAACATAAATAAAATGATTACTTCCAAGCACCACTAATCAGTAATTAATAAAATATTCTGCACTCATTTTCTATAAGTACACAGAAATGCAGTAAGCAGGTAAATAATCCTCAAAATAGCTTTAGTGCCCTTAGAACAACATTTCTGTCAGAAATAAATCAGTGCTTTGCTCGGTTCTCAGTATTGCCGTTAGGAGTTTGTTTTTATGTTGGCACTAAAAGTGTCCCTCTTGATTCACTGTTTCATTTGTGCTTAGATTTTCCCAAGAGCCATCATTTCTCAATAAAGTCTCTCTGTTGTTAAAAGCACAATGTCCCATTGGATTCTGAGTTGTTTTGTAGTGTTGTAGGACTTACGCTGGCAGTGTTTTACAAACCAGACGATCAACCACAATAAATGTCAAATAAATCTCAGATATCAAAGGCATTTAATTTGCAAAAATAAAATCTGACTCATCTGTGACCAAAAACATTTATGCATACAGTCAGAATGCGCCAAGACCTGAGAGCTAATAATGTAACAGAGTTCTTTAATTCGATCGTGTTTGTGGCCTACAAGAAAATCCCTGTTTAAAGATTGCTTTCAAAAAGAAACTCTATTGTGAAATGTTCTAGGAAGAGAACAAGCTCTTATGCATGATTTGTAAGTTTAATTAAACAAAAGAGATGCTGATATTTTGCAACACCAAGGGAGCTATGAAAAGGCCTGGCCAAAATCAATGAGAAAACAACTTTAAGTGCGTCAAATTTGTTTCGCAGAAAACAAACACAAATATTTAGAATTATGTTTGGATCGCCGATTGTCCTCAGATAAGAGATAAAACACACTCAAGGGCAGATTTATGCCACGATCCAAACCAAGCTCTCGCACAGCTGTGCGTTTGAACATTCATTTAGCCTCTCAGTGGAGCACACCAGTAATAAAGGTCTCAGGGCAAGAGGCCGTGGAGGATTAAATTGTCCTTGCACTCCCATATCACCATAAGACCAGAAGTACTTTGCCCCTTCACTCTCTCAAGTGCTCTGTTGACAGAGAAAACAGTGCAGTGGAATAGAAGCCAGAGGAACCTCAAGATCCAATTGCAGGTCTCCCTTAGTGTTGGTGGGGTCTTCTGGCTTTACAAAGGCCCTCGATTCAGGTAGGGCATAGCGGTAACCTCACGTCATAGAACGATGCAGTGGAGGGGAGCAGCAGGGAGGCCAGCAGTGGCTCAAATCGGCCCTTTCACAGCAAGCAGGGAACAAAGAACCACTTATATAGCCAGTAATGACAGCTGAAAACATCTTGAAGCTTTGACTGTGGCTGTGTGTACGACTGAGTGTGACCAGAGAGATGCTGACCACTAAAAACAGCTACATGGCAATGCATACAATGTGTAGATACAATTCAAACTAAATGTAAGATTAAAAAAAAAAAAAAAGATGCTCCAAGCCCTGATCCAAGACCACTCACAGAACTAATTCTAAAAAAGCCCACTTGTTGTAAGTGGAGGGATCTGGCCATCTCAATTGAAGAACAGCAGGCCTCCATGCGTGACCATGGCCACAGGCCCAGGTCTCCCCCCTCCTCCACCACAGCTGTTGTTTTGAAAGGTTTATCTCAGGGCGACAGGTCAAGACTCACAGACCAGCGCAGCAGACTCAATGTGGTCTTTGTGTGTGAATGGACAGTAAGGTGTGCCCTTTGGCTTGGTGGCCCAACAGCGGGGCAAAGGCCCTTCAAGTCTATTCAAACTGAAAGCAAGATAAAAAAAATTCTACTAAGAGCACAGTGACTTTTAATACCTAATAATGAAAAGCACTGCAGTCATTTATGTGATTTAATCTGTGCCGCCGCTCCCTATACGCAGAGTACGCAGTCTGCGTAGGGCACCAGCTCCCAGGGGGGCACCACAGTTTCTCAA
>JAUCMU010000046.1:11386360-11403079 GCA_032275025.1 Enteromius treurensis | reverse complement strand
TTAACTAAGGCCTAGTCCTGGCTTAAGATAAGCCATGTTTGTGAAACTGGGCCATTGTGTTGATAATAATAATCTTAATGATTTGAATTGTGAAACCAAGATGGCAGTACTGACAAATAGATATCTCAAATATAACAGGGCTTTACACTTTTACATATTATTGAGGTAGCACACATGTTCTGAATGCCTTTGGCAGAATTCAATTGAGCCATTTTAATCTAGATTAATTTCCAAATTAATCTATGCCCACCCCTAATATATATATATATAGAGAGAGAGAGAGAGAGAGAGAAATCTAGAAAGGATGCAAGCAATATTGCCTTTGAATGAGCTCACATATGGATCTTATAAGGCAGAAAAATTATCCTGCCTGCCGGTCACCATGAGGAAGCTCGTAGGTTTGGAACAGAAGTCAGATGTGATTTTAACAAGGCAAAGCTCTCATCCCAGTCCACCCAGAACATTTACAGAAACAAACACATGAAAACAGCATGTTCAGAAATCCAATTCATATATGAACACCCACATTAACATTTCAAACAACCAGGTTCGGGTGAATAACGGTGCAAACTACACCAACACACTGGGGTTAAAAATTTATTATAAATAATAACAACAACAACAACAACTAAAAAGCCTATTCAAAATGGATATTTCATAGTTAAAAAAAAAAAAACGTCAAAAACTGCTTCCTTTGGGATTTCTTAAAACTATCTATGATTTTTTTTAGACCATGCAGGTAAAATATATTAAATGTTTTTCAGTATTCAAAAGCAGTGTGAAATGGGCCAATACATTGAGGTTAGCCAATCATATCAGAGGTCATTTATACATAAAAAAAGTTACAGAAGCAAAAAGCCTCGGGTAGAAAGGTGGAGGAAAATAGTTTAAAAAAACAATATCATCTCTCAAAGAGAGCGAGAGAGAATTCATTATGAGATATTCAGAAGTACTCTTTCGTAGGGAAATATTACAAAAAAGAAATAATTAAATACATGAAAAAAGATCCAAGGCAAACTAAAAAAAAAATTAATTCAAATGTCTTTATTGACTAATTTTTAAATAGAAATGTAAGAAAAGAGAGAGAGTACAAATAATGGACTGCAAACCCACATTTCTCAGTCGCAAAAACTTTATTTTACAGAAAATGCTATGAAAGTGTAGATTATAGGCCCTTTAAAGTTCGCCACCAAAGATGATGGCAGATAAACAATGAGATTGACAGAAAGAGTTGATAAACTAGTTTGTCTTCAAACATGCTTCGATGTCTTTCTGCTAAACCTGTGTCTACACTGAATAATAAGTGGTATAGAAACCGTTTTCACTCAGAAATAGTGAGTAATAAATCTGCCCGTAGTAAAATAAAATGTAATTTAATTCACTCATTGCCGGGAGTTTGATTGACAGGAGACATCTGACTAATCATATCACCGAGTCCAAATAAAAAAGTACCCATCTTATTAATTGTGATGCAAATAATTACCAAACAATTTCATGCTTTGCTCTTCTCATTTACATAATACCGCAGTATTTATTTTAAGTGTGGAAATCCATATGATTTTCTTTTTATTTGAAATGATACAAGAGGAATGAAGAGACTCAAACCACCACACACACACACACACGCACACAGAGGCTGTGAGATCCTCGTATCCTTCATCAGTGTGTCGCAGTTAAACCTGCATGCTCTGGACCGCAACGACCAAATCTGCGCTGGGTATTTCAATGGACATCCGCCTCGCAATAAACAAGAAGAAGAAAAAAAAGTCCGAAAGTCAAGCGAAGCGAGGAGTCAAAGATCTCAAAAACAATAAAACTTTATCTACTACCTGCCACACGACATAGCGTCCGATAAGAATCTCTCTCTCTCTCTGTCCTCCGAGTGCCTGAGCTTTCTCTGTTTGTGCTCTCGGACGAAACAGCAGCTGAATAACAATCATCCTGCCGTTTTTCTCTCTCTCTCTCTCTGAGGCCGAGTCCATCTCCTGGCTGTGAAATTAGGAGCGAACACAGACTCTCTTCTCGCTTTCATCCACCCATCACTCGCTCCTGCTCTCGGTGGCCGCTCTCATCCATCGCTCTTCTTGGTGCTAAAAGGGTCAGAACACTTTTGCTGTCAGGCTGACGGACGCGGTGAGTGTTTTCTGCCACGCAGGTGCACAGAAAAGGAGAAAAACGGTGATTGTGGGCGAACATATGTGACCCTGGAGCACAAAACCAGTCTCAAGTAGCACAGGTATATTTGAAGCAATAGTCAACAACACACTGTATGGGTCAAGACTATCCATGTGTCTTTTATGCCAAACATCATGACCATATTACGTAAAAATCATGTTTCATTACAATATTTTTATGAACCATAAATATATCAGCTCTACTAAGAGCTTCATTTGGACAACTTTAAAGGGGATTTAGATTGAACTCTCACATTCCAGACCTCATTTTTACTCAGCTTTCAGGTAATATATAAATCTCAATTTCACAACAATTGACCCTTATGACTGGTTTGATGGGCCAGGGTCACACATGAAAGCTTATTTCTCTGAAACGCAGGGTTCGATCGTTTTGCTGTCAGGGAGCTTGTCTTGTTTAGTTGTCTGAGTGTCTGCTGTGATCTGAGGGGGTTTGGAGACAGATGGTTGTCAGGAAGCGGCCCTCAAACGGCTCCGGGATCCCACTTGTGTGCCAGGAGAAGTGGCGGGCGGTAGTTCTTCATCCTCCTCCTCATCGTCACGGGGGACGACGGGAAGGCGGACGTGTTTGCTTGACATCACTCATCGCTATGGAAACAGATACTTTTCTGCCTTGGGGCTTGGCAACTCCCGTCAATCACAAAGCTGTAACCACGGGAACACCCAGGTGCGTGCACGGATCACCTGAGGAATGCAGAAGGAAAACTAGGGACGCCTTCCAGAAATACTCACAGGACTGAGCCGCAGTGCATCAGCACAACTGCTTTTCATGCTCAGCAGTGGTGTAGTCTAGATTTTTGTAGTAAGTATACTGTAATCCACCCCCAAAAGCAACACCCCGTAAAATCAAATCAAATCAAATCAAATCAAATCAAATCAAATCAAATCAAATCAAATCAAATCAAATCAAATAAAATAAAATAAAATAAAATAAAATAAAATAAAATAATTTTAAAAAATAAAATAAAATAAAATAAAAAAATAAAATAAAATTCAAAGCAGTATATAAATGCATGAATATGTCTTACCCCCTTGCACTTGTCAATTTTAAGGTCATATTCTTGGGCAAATTTCTACTTAAAGGCTTTTTTTAAAAGGTAGATTCAAATTATAATTCATATCTTTAAAAGGGTTTATATATAGGCTTTTATCGTGTACTGAACTAGAAATCACCATTTCATTAGCACTTACATACACTTTTACAACTTTACATTTTTTTACAAAATAATTTGAAAATATATCATTAGCGCTGACTAAATATCTAATATGCCAACATAATGACATAAGAACCAGTTCTGAACCGGTGTTCAGATTTCTGTTTTGAAAATGTGTGCAAATCAGTACATATACAATTACATTATGCCTCATTGCGCACATTTATTTGTTCATTTAACATTTAAAAAAAAATGGAATTCAAAACATTTGTCATTTCGATATGCTGTGATTAATCAAGGAGACTTGCCTAAGGAGATATGAAATTATAATAATAATAACATGAAGAGAAATAGGACCATTTGCATTAGGTCTTTTCCATGCAGGCCACAAAGCTCACAAACAGCAAATAAACGGTGACTAAACAACCCAGAAGAGGGGTTCAGCAAATAGCGCTCGGTTCAAACAAGTGTCCATTTGGCCATTCAATACGCAAGGGCATGTTTGGAAATGCGAGTGTAAACTTGAATGGGTCTGCCAAAGTCCAGCACTCATTCATCAAGTTACACTCAACATGACCCAAAGCTCCCTGGGCCTCATTTTGGATGAAATGTAGGGGTCAAACTATGAAACTACAGACTACAAACATTAAAGTTGCAGCACACTGCACTACAGCCAGCTTCGAACAATCCTGGTCCAGGTAACTCTAAACGTTTATGTCGGGGCAAATTTGTAGATTGATCTGTCATCCCTGTAAAAAACTGCATTTCACATGTGTGCTAAACCCAAGATGGTGCCAATATCTCTGCAGTGAATATACAAACGGAAAAGCTTTAAATGATGGTGGGTGGAGTTTGTTGGGCTCACGCAGCACAGGGGAATCTATGTTTCAGCATGCTGGGTAGTATGTAGAACTGGGTTGTTTATACACTGTGGCGCCTCACCGGAGGGGCAGTACCCCTCGCTCTCAGTGAATGCAAATCACCAGATACCTCCCCCTTCGCCTAAATAGATCTTATCAATGAAAATAGTCAGCTTTCCTTCCCACTAACTTTTTATGAATGGAAAAACGAGCCACATTCATTTTTACAGTACATGAGGGATATAGAAATTGGATATAGCGCTGTTAGCAGCTATAAACATTGAAGCAACTGCCTTTTTTAGTGGAGTTGATTTACTATCCGTTTCATTAGCAAACACAAAAAAAAAGGTTGACACAGGTTGAATAATAGTGACAAAAGACACTGGGAATTCTTTGAAGTTACACACTCGATTTGCAGATGTTGTATGCTTCTAGCAATGCTATGAAACAAAACAAAAAGAAATAAAATGCAATAGACTGTTAAAAGTCCACATTAATACGAATGTACATGAGAAAAACATTTCTTAGAGAACACAAGAAAAATTTTATTGTCTTTCATTCACCAAAAGTAGTGATCAAGAACGGGGATAGTGTGCAAAGTACGCCATCTAGAGGACAGGATCTGAATCTATGCATCCTTGTATGAAGACAGGTTGGGAAAAAACTGTATTTTATATATACACTGCCTGACCACAAAAGAAAAAAAAGGTTTAATCTTGTGCCTGACATGTTGTAGGGCCTACGTTTGTCAACGAATCTTTTAACTCTAACTGACAACATTGTGGTTGTTTAAGAAATAAAATTAAATAAAAGCCATACTGCATCATTAAGGGTTGTGAAACATGCAACATGTCAGAAACAATGCAATAATGATCCCACCAGTATTTGCTGATTTATATATAAACTTAGAAAATATGTTCAAAGAAAAAGGTCGTTCAGAATATAGACATGGATAGATATAAATATGGTTCAGAAGTTATGACTGCGTACACACGTTTAAAACAATAAGAATTGAGTACTCAGCACTGACAAATCAAAAGAGGACTAATTTATACACAGAACTCTTAAAGGTACAGTAGCAAAAACAGGTTGAGGAGGGGCAATGTAAATCTTCCGAAAGTTTTCTTAAAGGTACAGTAGCTTATGCGGATGGAAAATAGTAAACAATATATTTTAAAAAATGAATGCCCTGTTGAATTATGCATCTCATTTTTAATATAGAAGCAGTACAGCCACTCTATGTGCAAGACATTCAGTGTCAGGCGATATTTCCTTCATTTTTTTAGCAGCACTTTTTTAAACTTCACTTAATAGTTTATTTGAGCGCTAAAAAACAAGATGGATATGAGAGAAATCTGTGCGATTAAACCAGTCTGAAATACGCATTTCTTTTCTCAAAACATTTTACTGGGTGAAAAGTAACTTACATCTCTTTAGGCTCACACGGTCTGAGGAAACGAAAATTGACAGATAAAAGCAAAATGACAACAAAACATATATGCTACAAAGTTTGAAGGCCTTAATCCAGCACATAATTGCTGCTTAGAAGCCTTTAACATTATCAATATAACATTTCAGGCTCCCAAACTAAGCAACACCGTACTTACAGTAGTCCTTAAGATGACTGCTAACGGGTTCATTAACAGATTTTGATGAGCCTGTATCAATTCCCAACATACATCTTTCGTAACAGATTTGGGAGCAGAAACTAGGCCCTTTCAGTTTAAGAATACATAAAGATTAATGGTCACGCTTCAGTCTTTAACAATGACTTAAAAAAAAAAACTGCCCCTAATAAACAGAAACTGAATCATTTGTAAGCTTATTTTATGATGGTTCTAAGCACTCATTTTACATCTTAGCATTAGCATCAGTCCCTCATCAGCATCAGAACAATCTGCAATGTACATTGCAAAAATAAACAATGCAAGCCATACATTACACATATGCTCAACAGTCATTAAAAACTTTTCTGCTTCATACTTCGCATTTTTGCTTTATAATCAGAGCATTTTCACATTAATCCTGAACGGAAGTACATTTATAACTAATCAGCTTTTAGTACTAGTTTGACTTCGTTAAACAGTTACACCAGAATATACTGTAAGAATCTATGCTGTGACAATGTCAAGATGAAATTTTGTCCCTAAACGTAAACTAAATAAATAAATGACCTTATTTCCTATGAATGGACAGATTAAATAACTAGCACACGTTCAGTTTGGATGTTAGAACTGAAGCACCAATTTACCTTTACTTAAATCCCTAGTAAGCGTATGAAATGACAGTATACTTCCTACTTAAAGATTTACGTTTACATGGAAATGGAATGAAGCCATGAGAAATAAAAGACAACTAACGTCAAGCCTAAATCGCTTAAAATTATTTCTTTCTCTTTTTTCCCCAAAAATCGACAGAAGAAACTGAAGAAATAAAGCACTCTCAGCTCCCTTTCCAAACATTGCACACTATCAAATTCAACAGTTTGGAACTTCACAGACATTCATTTAACAAAACATGGAGCTTGAGGAGTTTAAAATAATAAGCAACAAGTAGGAGTAAGAATATCTCCCCCATAACACCTTCAAGGCCTGCATCTGTACGTGGAGATGGTGGAAATTGATTTTTGTAAACCAAACAAACACATAACACTAATGAACAATCCTAACACTGGAAAAAAGCAGCACTCTTAAGTTTTGCATCCTTGACTTCGGTTTCGGAACGGGGGAAAAAAAAAAAAGCTCTGGAAGTTTATTGTGGTCCCTCAACTGTGTGTGAGAGCGACAAGAACAGACAGGAAGAGATGTAGTGTGGTAAAAAGCTGGCCTTAGGAGATGCACAGTGCAGACACACATTGACCTGTGCCTAAACAGAGGAAGCTTGAAGCAGTGAAGCACAGTCTGACAGCATCTTCTCACTCATAGCCGTCGTTGAAGCTGTCCCAGTCACCTGCATCCTCTGGTCCTTCCTGGTTGGGTGGATACTGGAAATCGGGCTGGTAGTTCTCAGGGGGGGCGGGAAATGCATTTGGCCCTTTCTTGAGTTTGACGCTGTCAAATGGGGGAAGAAGTTGTTAATCGACCAAATAAGAGGCAATTTATTCAAGACAGCTGTTAAAGCAGCACAAGATACTTACTGGTTCTTGTGTTTGGAACCGCTGATGTGGGCCTGGTACTGCTCCACCGAGTTCAGTTCAATATTGCACACAGTACATGGGTAGCCCTTCAGTGTGGAGGCTGAAAAAAAGTGCAACAAAAACATAGTAACCACAAACCCTTAGTGGAATGGAGTTACTATTAGGGATTTGCTGACACTGGTGAAATGATTTTAACAGCTCTATGATGAACCAACACACAAAAGATCCATTTTTAGCTTGTTTTCTGATGATGTGCAATAAGCTTTTGTTACTTTTGCTATGAAAACGTCTAAAAAAAACAGTAAAGACAGTGCACAGTTAATACGGTTTTGATGCCGTTTAATTTGTGTGCAACAGATCACTGTAGACACTTCAGCTCAAATGTTTTTGTTTTACATTAATATTCACAGACAGCAGTATATATAGTTGATCACCATAATTCATTTAGATGACTTTTTATTTTTTATCATTTTTTTAGAATGCAGTTGAACATTCACAGAATTGGGAAGCGCGCACCTTTGTTAAAGCATTTCATTTTGTATATTATATAAATGATTAAATATCTATGTTAAAAGGAGAACTTCTGGCTTAAAGTGCACATAAACATTTTAATATGGGATGCGAGTTCCCCTTCTACAGTATGTTCTGACCTGGTGCAGAGGACGGCCCATATGTCTCCATCAGCTTCTGTTTAGTCAGGTGTTTTTTATGTTTCTTGCCACTGTAGTGCTGCTGAGCCATGAGGGGATTGTTAAAGGATGCCTGGCAGATGGAGCAGAAGCGGTTGGGGTCCTGCTTTGCTGGCCCCTGCCCACCTTCAGGTAGCCCTTCATCCTTCTTCACCTGCGCTTTCGGCTGAGGTAATACTAGAATATGAACCAAAACAAAGCAGGTCAATGGAATGCATAACCATCATCATTTAACCATACCATATGTGACCCTGGACCACAAAACCATTCTTAAGTCGCTGGGGTATATTTGTAGTAATAGCCAAAAATACATAGTATGGGTCATCAAAAAAAAAATGTTTTGGCCAAAAATGCTTAGGATAGTGAGTAAAGATCATGCTCCATGAAGATATTTAGTCAATTTCCTACTGTAAATATATTAAAACTAAATTTTTGATTAGTAATATGCATGTGAGAACTTTAAAGGTGCTTTTCTCAGCATTTCGATGTTTCTGTTCCCTCAGATTCCAGATCTTCATAGAGTTGTATCTCAGTCAAATATTGCCCTATCCATCCATATCATACATCAACGGGAAGCTTATTTGTTCAGCTTTCAGATCGTGTATAAATCTCAATTTCAGAAAATTAACATTTACGACTGGTTTTGTTGTCCAGGGTCATGTATTTTATCTTTTTTTGTAAATGTAAATGAATACCTATTGAGTTTCAATTGCTTTGCGGCTTACAATATTCCAAGATAATATTAGAAAACGTATCTAGGAGTTTGTATTTTGCATCATACTCATTCCAAAAGAACTGATCACATACTGTGTACATCTCATTCTGATCATTTCAGCTCTAATATCATGATAATCAAGTCTTCTTACCAGGAGCCTGCTGACCAAAGGTCTTCAAGCGAAGGTTCTTGGAGTGAACTTTGCCTTGGTAATGTGACTGTGCCACTACCGGGGAAGAGAATGTCATGTTGCACACATCACAGGCTTTGTATTTGTCCCCTTCCCCAACATCAACTGTCTGCAAAACATCACACCAGGCATTAATGCTGGACACACACACACATCTATGATCCAACATTCAATATGTCTCCATCACATCTGGCCATTTATCTGACTTACATCATCTGAAGGCTTGAACCGCTTTGCGATGGGCTCCTCATTACCATGAATGCTCATGTACCGACGTACTTTGCTCTCATGTTTTTTGCTCTACAAGAGACAAAAAAAAAAAAGACATGGCATGACATTTAAGAAAGTGCTTTTGTCATGGGATAATTGTCATGAAACATTTTCCAAGCTTTATTTACCAAGAAATAGTCAGTTACCATGCTGGAAATATATGTAGCATGTTTCATCAACGTTTGGGTAAAAATGTCAAACATTTGGACATCCTAATCAAATACTGAGCACCTGTTAAAATCATGGGTGATGTAACAACATGCGGGAAATGGAAGGTCATGTTGAGCATAATTCATTATGGGATACAGCCTGACTTGGTACCTACAGGCCTGTCCCAATTCCCCACAATACCCAATACTGTCCCTTTTAAGGGAGGTCAGCTTACTGGGCAACCATCTTGGGAAATCTTCTATTTATTCCAATAGCATTTACCCTGTCATATCTCTTTTATTGTAATTCAAGTGGCTTGCCTCTCCCATATTCGGTCTCTGACAGTACCCAGCACCATGTAGTAACCATGTTTTTACTTCAAATATGATTTTGTGTCACCATGGTTTAGCTATTTGTGTGTTTTTGTTTTTTATTTAAACAGACCATGGCTCATCTTCTTAAGAGTGGTAAGTCTATACTGCAGATTTTCCCAAACTCAATTGGCAGTCTGGGTATTCAATGTAAGCATACATCAAAACAGAGCATACTGCAGAAGTAGTACGAGTATCATGCTAGTATTCCATTCTAAAATACTTGAAATCAGAATCTAGTCCCCAAAGTTTCGTACTGTATTGGTACAAAGGAAATGATGCGATCATTTAAACTTTGTCCATATGAGTGTGAATTCATACCTGGTAATGTGCAAATTTCTGGGATTCTGAGATTAAGACAGCGCTACACACTTTACATTGAGAATCAGAGAACAAGTCACTGTGCTCCTTTATCATTCGGTTCACTGAAAGAAAGATCAGCATCAGAATCGTTATATAAAAGACACGCGTACAAAACAGCTTTGAGGCAAAGTATGCAAAGCTCAAACCAAACCTAAAATAGACTTTCTTTGCATTTAGGTGCAAAAACTCAGACAGTGTCTTACATCGACCTTGGATACGCTGTTCTTCCTAGACACTGAAGCAGGAGTCCTAAGAGGAGCTTGAGCTATGCTACCATGCTTTACACTCCCTCACACTCTATGGCGCTGTACATTCTCGGAATAAATGTCATGTTTTGCTTATAAATTATGCATCGAACGTAACATCATTTATTTTGAATGAATGTCGCCGATCTCTTACCCTCGGCCGCCCCTGAAGGTAAATATGGAAAATCTCCATTCGGCTCTTGCTGCGCCATGATGTTTGCAGGAGGCGGATCGCGCATGCGCAGACGATACACGCGCTGCACAAGTCTCTTCATACATCCTGTAACCAATTTTTATCCTATTTACAAACAAATATGTGAACCTTTTATGCTACATGCTTATTACTTCTACACACCTCTACGCAACAACTAAGCAATGCAGATGACGTAAGGATCCGTAAGAGAATCTATACGGTGTAAATATGTGTCTTATTGCTATGCGAGTTGGTTTATTTTGATCGCTACTTTCTAACCTGGCAAGTAAAGTTGGCATTTAGCAGTTCCAGCAGGCTCCCAAAAGGTTTACCGGTTTCAAGTGATATTAATGCACAAATGAGCACTCTTAATTTTGCTTGCGATTTGACAATCAAATTATTTGCACCTCAAATCTTTTCTCTTTTTGGCGTGAAATCGTTTGGTGGAGTTGAATCTTTCCGTGAACCGGTTCAAAAAATCCGTTCAAGAATGGGTTTGAATCCGAGCTGACATCTCACTGAAAAACTCTTTTGTTGTGAGAATTCAATTAAATATTTCGAAATTAATGGTTTTATTAGCTTTATTTTGGCTTCAAGCTGAATTGGGATACATGCAGTTACAAAGAACATCCGTTATTAAAAAAATTAAAAATAATAATAATAATAAATGTGACGTTATGACTTAACATTTATTAGTATGAAATATGACTTAAATTTTATATCCATCAAATTTGGTGGAGTTTTAAACCCCTATTTTGTAATTCAAACCCTTTATGTTAGTGATGAAATTTAATTTTAATGTAATTTATTTGTATGTAGTTAATATCGCATTCTAATGTGGATTAGCGTTGTCTTTAAAACTGAATAAAATGCTGTAAATAAAAATTTTGTAATGACCTAAAAGAATCATTGAATCACTTTTGAACCAGTTCTTTGAAACAAACCGCGGAAATGATTTGAACTTCCCATCGAATCAAAAAATCGTGCAAGCTCGCGCGCTGTCGGTTGTGACGTAACGTCTTTCCTTGTCCCTCGCTGTCACGTGACATGACCACTTCTTGTGAAAATATCTTGGAAGCGAAATCCTTGTTTTTCGAGCATGTGATCGACTGAACCAACGTTGTATTATCGAATATGAACATCGAACGTGTTCAGTAAAAGTTTACGAGCAGTTAGAGTACCAGGGAGTGTATCTAGAGGTGTACACAGAGAGAATTTAATGTTGTTGAGGTCGCGGCAGGATGCCCCGCCGGAAGCGCACAACGGATGAAGGCGGAAGAAGAGCGAAAGTCAGCAGAGTAGAGCTCAATGAAGAGACCCTGGTCATATCTGATTCTGAAAATGAAGAGGTACTATTTATACAGTAGGCAGCCACATACTATGTGTTTGTCTGCGTTTAAAGGTTTCTGTGTGGTTTAAGGGTTGTCTAAATAGGACCGCTGCAACGTTTCCTAAATAATGACCATGGTAATATTTGTTTATAATGAATTTCACTGTTAGCACTAGATATTCATTATTGGGTATGTTGTGCTAATTTTTGTTACTGTTATATCACAAAATGGAACTGTAAAAATAAAATAAAAAAGATTTTGCAAACATTCCACCTGTCTTCCATTGAAATAAATAAATAAACTTTAAATTTGTCCATTTTATCCTCAGGAGGAAGATTGCTCATTTAAACGGTCCTCTCGGACAACCCGGTGGAAACGAAGGGAGAATCAGTCTCAACTAAGAGGTACCAACTTTAAAACATATAATTAATTCTGATAAAACAATTAGGTATGCATTTGATTAATACTCGTTTGTGTTGTTCTACTTGTGTTTTCAGACATGACAGAAGAAGAAATGCTGGACCTGGCTATGAAACTTAGCGCTCAGGAAGCAAACAATGCTGCCCAGAAACAACAGCAGGAAGACTGCAACATACAAAAAGCCATAGCACAAAGTCTTAATGTTGGTGAAACATTTGTTCTATTCAAAATAATTTAAAATTATTTTGAAAATAATATAACAACGTTGTATAGCTTATAGTACCAGAGACACGATTGTTAATGATGAAATAATTACTTTATAATTGTATTATAGTCTGACACACGTGCTATACAGTTAATCTTTAGTAATGCTTAAAGTTGAGTGGTGACAGGCAGCTATTATGGGAGTGGCTTGATAGAGCACAGGACAAATGTGTACAAATACCAAAACATGAATGTGATTTACAGTGAAATCCGTCAACTCCAAATGCCCAGAATCTTCAGAATGGCTCTACCATCAAGTAGCGTTGATTTGTGTAGTTTAAATTTGACATGTTTGTTTTAATAAGTTTGCCCAGTCGAAGAGCGGGATGGTATTAATCAAAACTGCTGCTTGTATTTCTGCAGGACAGCACTGTAAAAGCATCGGAGGGTCGAGATGAAGCAGCCAGCTCTTCAGATCAACCAGAGCAGAATATACCAAATGAGATATCACGCTTGAGGCGAAAACTGTTGTACCCCAGCCGAGATCAGACACACAGTGAGAATAAGAGGGAAACGATTAGTCCGCTTCCAGAAATGCCAGATCTATCACAGGCGACCTCCTCGCATATTTCAAGCAGGAGTTCTCCAGCTCAAGACTCCAGTCCTTCTGCTACTACTCAGGTTAGTTGTTATGAAATGGCTTTACATTTTATGAACAGAATGGTTGTTTTGTATTTTGACAGTGAAATGTATAAATAATACCTGAAATTAGGGCTGGGCGATATATTGTGATAATCAGTTGCATCTCATCAGTAAATCACCTGCTTTCAAATGGAGCGGCGTTTAATACACAGAGCCATACTTCACTGACAAGCTACCCAGTATCGCAGGCAAATAATTTGCAATTAATATATCACCCATCCCTATCTCGTATGCACACTTCTAAGGCCTGTGTAAACTTTGCTGGTCTGTTGGACACAATGTACCGCATGCCTCCTGTTGTCGGATTGAGTGTTTAAACTTTTTTATGACATTATCCCCTTCAGTTTGTGGGACACGTCTTTTTGCGGTGAAATCTTTGCTGACATTTAATTTAAGAGTAAAGCTTATATTGATAATAATATATAAGACAATCAACTTGGGTTTACTGGATTATTCATACATAATTTTGAGTAAAACCATATTAAATTGGAAATATTACATTTGAAACATCAGCCTTTTGAGGATTGTACCAGATTGCATTTCATGTCCCCACCCACCACACCTCTAAATTGTATATTGATAAACATGATACTTAAAAAAATAAAGAAAAGCACCTATTTTAAGATTGTAGTACAATAAACACAGGATTGTTTATTTACAGGATTGATTACAAAAGCATTAACCTTCCCCTTTTTCCCTTATGCTCATGCATCTTCCTAGGACAAGGCATCAGATAAACAGACAGTCATCAGCAACACTCCTGAGCTCTTCAGATCTGTCTCAGATTCCCAGTCCCAGACATCCCCTCTCTTCACTAGACATGGCAGCATCATTCGTCAGGCTGTAGTATGTGTAGAGAAACTGAGTCAGGACCTCATCCTGGCAAGCACAGACTCCACACAGGACAGCGCTGCTGCTACATCCCCCAAGCAAAAAGATTCACTTTTTTCCAAATGCCCAGTCTTCACTCAGAAAGACTTGAAACAAAAAATTGAATTGCTAGAGGACAAAGACTCCTGTAAAAATACTAATGTGAGTGAAGACGATACTCAAATATCTGAATTACCAACACAAGTAAGCCAAGGTTTGAGCACATGTCCGGATACGTGCCTTTCACCTTCTAGAAGCTCAAGCCCCAAATGTGTGCCTAAAAACAGCAGTGAAGATGTCACCGTAGCAAGTGTAAGTGGGACATGACAGGTTTAGTGGTTACACTACTGTTCAAATGTTTGGGGTTCTGCTTGGCCTGTATATACATATACTCATCAAGGATCAAAAAGACATTTATATTGTTGCGTAAAAATCTTCTTTTTTTTTTAAATGCTCATTTTTGAACATTTATATTTAAGTGTAAATATTTAAAAATGTTATTGTTTTACAGCATTTTTGAATAAATCAATAATAAGACTTCATTTCAAAAAACATTTGAATGGTAGTGTGCATTCCTCAGAGAACTGTATTATAAGTCACTTGTATTGGTAGAAGTCTATTAACTCTACTGTGTGATCATTTGAACAGAAACCCCCTATTTTAAAGGATCGGACCACTCACGGTGAGAATGGAAAACCTGACACTGGTATGCCATTCCTTGCTCAATTCTTCTCGTTTGCACTATTTACTCTGAGCCATAAGGTCCAGAACTAAAAGTTTGTCGCTTTTGAAATGATCATCTTTGTTTGATGCCGCTGCACAAATATAAATAAGCATGCATACTCAATTTCCAAGTAGTATGTGTGTGCTCAAGTTCTTTAAGGCCGTATAGTTGTACCAAACTAAATACTTCTGTGTTTAGTAAAGAATCAAGGCAATTTGTGTTTGAATTCTGGCAACAGAAATGCATCTACTTAATGCTCGAAGTGGCGTGTGTGGTTAACCCACTGTTGCTGCAAGACTGAGCAGTGTTTTGTAGTATTTGGTACCACACAGAGCAAGTTTGGTTCCTGCCGACAGGGCCTGTCAAGTTATTGGGTTCTCTGTGCGATGGTTCCATACAAATTCAAATTCAACCATGCCATTATTACTTTTAAGAAAAGCTTAATTTTGTTAAGCAAGGATGCATTAAATTGGTCAAAAGCCATAATCATTTCACTGTTTTACACTGCAGAAACTGCTCTAAACACCCAGCCTTTGAATGACTTTACCAGTCACATGGTCTTGCATTTAACTGATGATGACGATGATGCCAGTGAAGAGGTAGGTGCTAAACTTTTATAGTTATTAAAAATAACCGCATGTTTAATGGCTAGTCAGTTGAACAGAGGGGTATTAGACATTCAGAATATTTGGTAATATTCTTATAATGTAAGCCCTTTATTACCAGAACCAGATTGAGATAATGTTATGGTTTCTAGAACTCGAAAACAACATCTGACATATGCCTCTACTCAGAATTTTAGGTCAGGATGGCAGCCATAATTCCTTCATTTATTCCTTTATGTATATCTGTGTACGTCCAAACTAATTTTTTTTGTGATATTAGATAGAAACAGAAAGAGTATGTGCACGTTTATTGGGAATATGCTTGTTACATGTATAGAGGAATATTTGTAATAGCGGTAGAACATGTTAACAGCAAGGTTTAACCAGAATATGGTTGTTAATTTTGCAGGTTCTTTCCCCCAGCCCAGTGTTGTGCAAGGAAACGATTTTAAAACCAGTCAAGACTGAGATTTCTCCAACCCAGTCCTGCACCTCTCCAACTACCGTCACTCACTGTTCTTCTACACAATACACACAGATGTCACAGTCTGTCCTGGAAGAGGACTCGAAAGCATCCAAGGGTGTGGGATTCATATCCTCTGAATGTAAATCTCCACATTCTTCAGTGGAAAAAATCTCTTACTACTGGGGAGTGCCTTTCTGCCCCAAGGGGCAAAACCCGGATGAGTACACGCGTGTGATCTTGTGTCAAATGGAGGTGTATGAGAAGAGCCTAAAGGAGACCCAGCGAGAGCTGCTGCACAAAGCAGACTGGGGACTGCCAGTGAGTGACAACAGCTGCATTCATTCAGTCAAAACGTCGTTTTTAGTGAAGATCATTTGGGTGACACACTTACAGCTGCCAAAACCAAGCTGGTCTTTTTTTTAATACAATATTTTACAATTGATTGCTCAATGATCTTATTTGTAATTTTTTTTAAGGTGCTTCCTGGCTCAGAGAGGCCATTTGGTGCAAGGAGATGGAAGCGCCACAGAGCTCCTCAGCTGTCAGAGGATGAGCAGGAGAGTGAAGTAGAGCCAGAGAAAGAAAATAACAGAACAGAAGTAGAAGAGAAGGACGAAGCCAAGGAGGAGTCTGTGGTGGGGTCACAGGAGGATGCTCAGGGCGGACCGAGTGAAACATATGTAGTTTTGTCATCTCCAGAGACGAAAGATGAGCAAGTGGTTAGTATTCTGTTCTTCACATCACTCTAACCTCATTGGGTATGTTGTCTATAAATGGGTCTTATAGGGCAGGGTTCCTCAAATCTTACCCTGGAGGTCCGATGCACTGCAGAGTTTGGATCTAACCCTAATCATACACACCTGAGCATG
>JAUCMU010000046.1:11375815-11386035 GCA_032275025.1 Enteromius treurensis | reverse complement strand
TTAAGGATCATTAGAAAACACAGGTAGGTGAGTTTTATCAGGGTTGGAGCTAAACTCTGCAGTGCATCGGACCTCCAGGGTAAGATCTGAGGAACCCTGATATAGGGTCTTTTTACTTGTAATACCGTCATCAACCACAAGAGGACGCTCCGTTTATTTTACATACTGGAACACAGACAAAATGTTGTTAAGAATGTTGCTGCACCTGTTACTGATAGCTTGTTTGTTTTCTCAACAGGAAAACACCCCTTTCCTCAGCCACAAGGAGCCTGTAACTGCCGCTTTAAAAAAACCTTTCAGGTAACCTTTTAGCTGTCTTGTTCCCGTAACTCTCAGATGTAGTTCCAATAAAAGATAAGTAATTAAAAAAAAAAAAAAGATTGAAAATGGCTCTGGTGTTTGGATTTCCATTAAAGTTACAGTAGACCTTCCATCCATTGAAAGAATTGGGTGGCGTGCATATGTCAGAAACATCAAGTTTGCTGCTATCAGTGCTACATACACATACAAATACATATATATTTACAATAGTCAACATTTGAAGTGGATAAAAAAAAATGATCAGAATTGTCCTAAGACAGGGACGGTTTTTGGACAACTGTGATAAAAGGTTTTAATCCGTTTCAAAGATTTTCAATCAAAGAATCCTGCAAAAGAAGATAATGGGAGGAAAATCTGGCACAATATTTCCATATATAGCACAACAGTATTATAAATCTGTTCTAACATATCTCCTTGACAGGAAAAGTGCTCCATGGGCCACTTCAGATGAAACTCAAATACAGTGTTCAGCTGAGCAGGAAGAAGAAGAGGCCCAGAATCATGAGCATTGTGAAGAGGATGAGATCATTTGTCCAGGTATGTGACTGAAGTTTTCAGCCCTTCAGATCATGAAACTTATTCCGTTGGTGTAAATGTAATTTAGTTGCTTGTTCTTCATACAGAGACTCAGATGACTCAAAACAGCACACCAGAACTAATGGTGACCAGTCCGGCTCAGGTACAGTAGCACCATGCAACTGTGTCTTAAACCATATGCCATAAAGAAACCTCATGCAACCGACCATACAGACTTTTATTTACAACCAGACAGGATCTGAATGAATTTCAATAAGACTTTATCATGTTTAATTGAGCTTCCCTCGTTCACAGCCCCAGTCTCGCGCCGACAGTGAGGTGATGGAGGTCGAGGAGGGAGTAGGTGCTCCTGCTGTAGAGGAGGAGATGATGGAACAAGAGGCAGCTCCTCCTCACAGTCAGGAGGTGGAGTGCCCCATGTGCTCCAAACTCTTCCCTTTCAGCATTGTCCAGGTGCACGCAGCTTACTGTGACGGCGAAACAGACTACCAGGAAGAGCAGACACAAGGTTAGTTCTCTAATTACACTTTTCAATATGCTAATAGATGTATAAAAGAAAACGAGTTGAATTCAGCGTTCAGGTCAAGAAATTTGTGAAGTGAAATATTTGATGTTATTGCAGTTGTTGCCCGACGGAAAAGGACCAAAAGGAATTTTGGCGAAACTCAGCAATCTGGCAAGTAGGTACAACAAACATTCAAACACTGAAAGACCATCAAACGTGTCGAATAAATTAAAAGAGTGGTGTCATTAAAGAGTTGTGTTTTCTTTGCAGACCAACACAGATGGAGAAGTGTTACATGTGTCAGGGATCGTTTACACTCCAGAAGTATCAAGAACATGTTGATTCGTGCTTCGAAAAGAAAGACTATCAGGTAGCTTCATTTTTAAACGTCCTCGGAGAGGTGTTTGTGTTTGTATCAAGTGTCAACATACTACTTTTGCAGGAAAACGGTCTGCTTTCTGCTCTGGACCAGACAGAACGGAGACAAACTGGTGTGTAATCTTTCTGTCATTTCTGGTGTTTATGCCAATGAAGCTTGACAGATGAGGCCCTTTATTACGTTCCATTCTTTGCTTACAGGCACTGATGAACCTGGACCATCTGACGTTTCAAAAACAAGCAACTGGTACAGTTCCAATATTGTTTGCTAAATATATCTAATGTGCATCCACACCATCCGTAATTATTACATAAATGGTTCTCCAGTGGCCTTGCTGATCCTGCGGTGATGGGGACTTTGGAAAGCGTAGGCTGCTCAGCGATGACTTCCTGCACCAGTAGCGCCTTCACACCTTCAGAGAACACTGACTGCCTTATTGACTCTTCTAAGAACTTCCCAAGACTCTCAAGAAAGAGAAAATACAAAAAATAGTGTCCGCTTGCTTTTAGTAACACTTGTGTCTGTGATTTTTCAGTGCCTCTCTATTTGTATGGCTTTTTATACAATTAAAAATGCACAAATGCATATATTTAAGTCTTAGTTGTCTTATAAAATGGCATTAAATAATATTGGCACCTCATGAAAAGTCTGACTTGATATTTATGTCTGTTCACTGCACATTTATGCAAGTGTATATGGTTTTTTGTTTCTATCGTGTGATCAAATTTACGGTTGCTTGGCTGATTTTAATCTACTTTTATTTGGAAATTTCACATAAGGATTCTCAACACAGATGGTGGTGACTAGTAAATTATAAACCAACAATAAAGTAATGCAATATAAAAAAATGATAAAAACTTTAAACATTTGTACGTTTAGCCATGTAGGTTGTGGATAAGCGGAGTCTGATGTGTATGCAATAATTTGTTGAAATAGCGCCACCTTGAGGACGTTGCATATTGCAGCTTTTAAGTATAATTTGCAATTGATAATATTTACTTTATAAACTCTTAAGATTTTAGTGTTTGTTTCCTCTCCAGGTGTTGGAAAAAGAGAGGCCATCCAATGGCCAGTTTGATTATCTATATCTGATTTTATCTCATTTGACTTTCGAAGAGTTAAGATTTAAATTCTATTAAAAAAAATGATAATGCTGTTAGCATCATAATGCGCCATTTCTGAATAAAAGTTAAGTGATTTACTTAATCCACATTAAAAATACATAGATAAATATACTACAGTGAAAAAAAATGATTAATGTACTATTTTTTAAGTAGTCTTAATTCTTTTAAAATTTATTTTAGATTTTTATTTTACATTTAAACAAATATAGCTGATCAACTTTCAGCTAAATTTGTATATTCTATGTAACTAAAATTGTTTGCAAACACCTTAAATTTAGAATACTTTTTCAGTGTATGCATGCATGTACATGTATTCTGTTTTAAGAGGTCAAGTGCTATATATATATATATAGCCTATATGTGTGTGTACCACTTGACTTCTCAAAACAGAATACAAGAACAGAGATGATGACTGAATTGGTCTGTGTCTTGCTGCTTTGCCCCTGCACATGTGCAAATGTGCTGGAAGAAAAGAAAGAATATGGAGGGAAACCCGAGGAATGCATGTCACAGAGTGAGGGGGTGGGGGTGACTGCTCTCTGCGGGACAGTTCTCATTCAAACTGCTGTGACCCAGTTATACAGAGATTCATGAGAATGTATGAAAGTATGGACACAACATACTTATTGTGGACCCAATATATCCAGTAGACAATAAAATGTGGCAAATGATTTATCCTATTTATTTTATTCTTTGAAATTTTAAATACAAAACTGCATATTTTACTGATACATTATATTTTTGTATTACTTTCAAATAATGCTTACAATAAACTTGTTACCATTAGTTGCTGCATTTGTTATCACAAAACATTTTAGTTCGTAAGCATTTATTCAAAGTAAAATCTAAAAATCTTTATTGTTAATGTTCATTCATAAAATATTAATTTGCATTTAATGTACGCAACTGTTAATTGCACACAGAGTTTATATGCTGAAATATGCTAAAACAGTAGAGGATCTGTATGTGAGTGATTATACATGTAGAAAGTCTTGGAAATGCTACACCCTAATTTCATCTTAGATAACAAAGAACATGCAATGCTATCTTGTGAGACATAAGGAGTATCCCGAAGTGGGGGAACCAAAACGTTGTACGTCATTTCTGAAAGAGGCATGCATGTCTTGATTTAATTTGTAATGTAATGATAGCTCTTGCAATCACTTGTGTGTATGTGTTCAGGGTAAAATCAGCTTAATTCACAGCTCTCACATGCTTGAATGAAGTATATTCTATTCGGGAAAATGCTGAAACAAAGTTTCAAATCCAGAGTGAAACAGGTCCAATTTTGTTTCATTGACAAAACAAAACTAGATTATCAGCCCAGCACTCTATTTGGCAGAAACCCAGAATCCCTTTGGCCTACAGCCTTTAGAGCTCCTGCCTCTGACTTGTGGGAACTGATAAAAGTAAGGAAGTTGTTAATATTGAGCAGTATTTCTTACAAGACTGCAAACTAAGTGTCATATTTCATGTTTTATTGGCAAGAAAGTGCTGAAAGGAAAACTGCTGCAATACATATGTTGACATTAAAGCTATCTGATTTCAGGATGCCACAAACGTCCCGAGAAGCTTAGCGTTTCACTGGGTCAAGGTCAGTTTTAGTAGAAATTAAAGCAGCTTTAACTCAATAGTACCATAGCTATTTTGTTTTGTCCAGTAAGCATTCCAGCCATTTCAACCACTTCCTGTGGAATGTTTCCTCTCTTTGGTAGGCTACTGCCGCCTATAGGCTTTTGTTTATTTTTGGTATGATATAATTTTCTCTACTTAAATTAGTTTAAATACTTTACCGGCCCACCCAATGCTGTTTACATATTGCAACATTATTGTCTGTATGTCTATCTAGCTATCAGTTTATATATACTTTGGAATTATTTAGGTGCATATTTAAACTTATAAATATAAACACACATCTTACTGATATAACTTACAACATGTTGTAAATATAACTATAATACGTAAGCATGCTATGAAATACAACCCAATGCCAGACCAGAATACATTCAAGCAGGTGGTTTCTATCAAAAGTTCCTATGTCTTTAAGACATCTAGGTTAATCTGAGGTAAATGTCCATAGGAAACAGCATCTGTATACGCCTGTATATTAGAACTGCTTGTATCTGTACTGTATATCTTGAGGCTGCCAGTAAAGTCTGACAGTTCGGGGATTTTAATATAATAGTATCAGAAAAAAGGAGGCAAATATTCTGGTTTGGGAGCTAGGAGCTAAATGACCTGATTCTATGTTTAGGCGAACTGAACCACAACAAATGACTGTCAGGAAAATTGTATATGCATTTCTTTCTTTCTTTCTTTCTTCATCCATCCTCTTCACATTTGCCTGCTAATGATATTTTGGGGTCATATTTGGGGTATATTTAGGCCAAAATATGGATCATATGACATGTCAAAGGTCAGACAAACACAAGCATGTCATAGGTTGAGCCAGTTTAGCAAATAGGAGCTATTTGATGCTGCAATTGCTTGGTTACGTAAAGCTGTTACGTCACATAAGTGTGTTTACAAAATGTTTTAACACTTGAGCAACAGTTATTAACATATCTCTCTTACCATGGTGAAAAAGAAGTACACTTTTGCATTCTCCCTGTAGGCCTATGTGGTGGACATTTAATTGCATTTTATTTACAAGTAAACAAAAATGTATTCATTTGATGAAATTAAGAATGTTTTCCTAACCCACTTAAGTAGGACCTAAGTATAATTACTGTATAATTCCATTACTACTTTTGTTGTCTTTGAAAGTGTTTATTGAGGTTTTTCAACTAAAATATACTTTGATGCAATTTCTTTTGAAACCTGCATGTAATTGAAATGCTTTTGACGAAGTCGTGATGAATATTCTTTACAATTAAGCATGCATACATTTTTCTTTGCAAATTTTTATATGCATTTAGGCTACAACTAGCCTGGCCAATACTTTATTGATCAATTTACAAATCAATTGTGCTGCAGTATTGGGAGGATGCTGAACATATAAGCACTCGTAACCTATAATATCTCATGAACGTTTTGAGGTAAATCGACCGACAAGAATTAGACTCAAATCTTCACATGAAGAGTTCAGCACTCACAGAAGATGAGCAACAGCTCCCCCTTGAGGTCTTTTAAAGACCGTGTAAGGACGAGTGCTCTTAGCTTCCTGTGTTCTTAAAAGGCATTTTACTTATAAGCTGAATTCGCAAAAAACCCAACAATGACTTTTTAACACTGTTTAAGTAAAGAGATCATTTCATGACGTTAATGTAGCTTGACCATTAGTGCTGATATGCAGAGCCATGTGTGAAATAAGAAACAACAGACCTTGACTGCTGCCTATACATAATTCATAGTACATATATCATCAATACATAATTCCTCTTAATTATTTATTTATTTATTTATGAAGTATAATTCCTCTGCCTTCAATAAGCCATTTTATACATTATGTACTAAAAATGTATATGCATGGATATATATCCAATGAATATTTTTTTCTGTGTATTTATGCCACTAATGTAATAATAATAGGCTGATTATTATTATTACTACAGTTTTATGCTTATTTGTGTAAAACCAGTTGTGGATAAAATGAAAAAAAAAAAAGATTATATTATTATTTATAAATAATGATTAATTTTATATGCAATTTAATACACACATTTAATTCATAACAGTTTATATTTCATTTTCTAAATGTTTTATTTGTTTATTTATTTTTTTTAAACCATGCATGGTTCAATATCTTCAGACTTTCTTTTAAAATACTTTTAACATAATTAAGGTTTAAAGAATAAAAAACTGCATCCAGTTGCATCTCATTTACCTGACATTCTACAGTGACCTGGAAGAATTAAAATGCAAGTGCAGATGCAAATGCAAGAGACTGTTTGCAACGGTGGTGTGACCTCCTGCTGTCACATATCCTCCCAGGACTGATGGGGGACAGCATTTGTTCTGCCATAGTGGTGTAGATCATGGGGGAAGGACACATGTCTGTAACTATGGGAAAGAATCAAACTCTCAGTAGTCTTTGCAATCAATATTGTAAAGGTTGTATTTATTTGTTGCCCTCCCCATTGAACAATGAATGCTATAGGGTTCCTGCCACTAATGTTATATTTAATATCATATTGATAAATATCTTTCAATAGATGACTAATACAAGGATATTTTTCTTGCAATTCTAAGAACCACGAGTCAACCATGTTTTCATGCAGTTCAGCTATATGATGTCAGCAAGAGCAGGGGGAAAAAAATGAAATGTCACAGCCATTGTCTCCTGGAAATTATCACGTGCGCACTCCCCCTGCTGGAGAACAAAATATATGAATTTTGTATTTATTATATTAATATTTTAATACCTTTTTTTTTCATTTTAAAACTGGCTCGTCTAATTGTTTCAGGAAACCACTGTGCTGGCCAACAAGACGACTGGAAAATGTATAGCCTGTTTTCAGAAGAAATCTCCAGCAAGTATGCGATATAACAAACATTATATAGCTGCTGTTGTATTATTTAAAATAAATAAATATCAATAAATCATAAATATTTCATTTCACGCTGGTAATGTAAAGCGTTATGGGTTCACTTTTCGCTTGATGCATTTAAAATGAGCTATTTCATTCAAAATCAACACGCATGCTCTGTACTGTATATAGATTTTGTCTTGAAATGCTGATTTCAAGGCTCCATATTGAAATTGTGTTCTATTAAATGATCGCTGTTAGTCACAGTATCAAATAAAAACAACAAGCATGTTTCCACAAGCAATTTTACGTACAATGCACAACATATATTAAAGTTCTTTTGGCAAATGGAGTTAAGCCACACCTAGATCCTGCCCTATTTTCACCAAAAAGCACAAGCTTTTCTTCTGCTACGTTTATGTGTGTGCCGGTACTGCTGTTAGTACCCGGCTGTGTAACTTGATAGGGGGCATCGAGAGGGATAAGGGAATGTTGAGTTGCAATGGAGCAGTGTACGATACAGGTAAACTGAATTACAACTTTAAATTGTTACTTTGTTGCAGCTCGAGGCGGTCGCCGCGCGAGCTTGAAATTTGCTTCTTTGTTTTTGAAAATTAAAATCGTTATTTGTTAATCGATGCTCCCTCGACACGTCGTAATATTTGAAGTTCGCCAAAATACCGAATTGATTTCTTCCCAATCAAGCCAACGCAGACTTGGAAATATTGTTTTGTATTTCGACGAGAAACTTTTATTTGTTTTGAAACGTATTTGAAATGTCCTCGATGCAATATCGGTTGTGTGTAAAATTGTATTGTTATATCAAGAACGCGTGCTTGTGATATTTCGATTTTTTTCGTTAATGATTAATTTCTTTGTGTGTCGTGTTGACTACCTAGATTCTCCCTCTTGCCCCCCACCCCCACATTTCACATTTGCCCAACAGATTTTGTTGTATTTTCTATAAGAAAATAATAATGAAAAATACGAGCCCAGTCCTCGATTTTAAAGGGAAAGCTTTATTGTTTTTATTCACAGTCTGTCGACATCTTTCGATACAATCTCGCGAATATTAAGCATGATTTTAAAATGACGTGGTAATGAAACTTGTAGGAAGAGGTAAACTTGCTGGAGCTGCTGATTTTCTTTTGAGACTAAGAAGTTTTTTCGTCATGCTTAAGTTATTTGGTCGTTATATTAGCCGTAATATTACATTTAAAATGTTGTGTTTAACTTAGTCAGTGTAATGCAATATCGTTTGGTAACGTTAGTTTCTTATCTTATTTAATATTAATATGATATTACTCTAGAAGTGCTAGGCTATATCAGTACATTTTTAGATTTTAATGATATATGAGACTTTTATGTATGTGGCAGTAGGAAGTTGCTTAAAATATGTTGTTGCACGTATTGAATGAATACCAGTATTATTAAGCCTCACAAAGCACCCGGATTGAGGATGTTGTTTATCACTGTTGTTATTTAAATGATTATACAGATAAAATAGAGAAATTTTGCATCGTTATTAAGTCTAACACGAGCGTATTGTCATTTGCATTCTGATAAATGTAAACAATTTTGAGTACACTAAAAGCTCCAAGGTCATATTGGTTATTACGTATCTCTAAATCTTTCTCAAGCTTTTCGTGTGTTTAAAATTGGGAATATATATTTCCTTTGGTGTTTGTTGGAGTACATAAAGTAAAAAGTTGACAGTCCCAGACGTGTATTGTGGTTTAACTGTAGGCTAGTTCTCTTTTTTTACCAGTAGGCGCTCGACATGTGGAAGCCGAATGTTGTGGCTTGTGATTGGTCGGTTTTTCGGTGATTATGTGGGTTACCGGTGGGGGTGGGGTGGGGGTGAGTGACCCATGACTGTGTATTACCTCTTGAAGGCGTCCTGTGATTGACATATTAAGTTAAAGTACTGAGAAAGTCACGTTCAGGCCACTTATCAGGCAGTAGCACACTGTAACAATGGAAAACATATGGGATATAAAGCTGTGCATGTGTTGACCATGTCCCTTTCCAAAATGCATATAATACCGATCAATTAAATAATTTTCAAGTGCATGTTGCATTGTTAATAATCTATTTATTGATACTTGAATATATTAAATACAGACAAACGTAGTAACAAAAACAGAAAGATCTTTTGTAGATTTAAGTTCCTACGATGCAGTGTTTATTTGTCATAATGCTCTATTATGAAAAGAAAATACTAAATAAAAAACAAAAATAATTTAGAATTTTATGGTCTGTTTTTTATTGGTAACAAATTATGTAATATTTGAATCATATATATTTTCCATAAATACACTGCCCTCATAAAATATATTTTGTCCAATGAATTGAATTTGTTTCAGATTAAAGAATTAAATAAAACTATAAATGATACAAAAGGCACATTCTTTAAGCATTGTACCTGTTTGTTTTATTTGGTTTTCTAAGTTGCTGAGCTATTTTTGTATGCTGATGCAATTACAATAGCTTGTTATATGTTAAGTTGTTAAGACAACGATAACAACACAATTATTAAGACATTAAGTAATATAATGTAAAAATAAAAGCATGTATTTAAACCACAGTATTGTACATTCATGCTTTTAACAACACAAAAGTAATTTGTATCAACTGAAATATCTGTGGTACTTTGGGTACAGAAGGTATTCAGACCCCCTTAAATTTTTCTCCCTGTTATATTGCAGCCATTTGCTAAAATCATTTCAATTCTTTTTTTCCCTCATTAATGTACACAAAGAACCCCATATTGACAGAAAAACACTGAATTGTTGACATTTTTGCAGATAAAAAGAAAAACTGAAATATCACATGGTCCTAAGTATTCAGACCCTTTGCTCAGTATTTAGTAGAAGCACCCTTTT
>JAUCMU010000046.1:11358783-11375715 GCA_032275025.1 Enteromius treurensis | reverse complement strand
TGGACAGCACCTGAGTTAAATATATGAGTGTCACAGCAAAGGGTCTGAATACTTATGACCATGTGATATTTCAGTTTTTCTTTTTTAATAAATCTGCAAAACTGACAACAATTCAGTGTTTTTCTGTCAATATGGGGTGCTGTGTGTACATTAGTGAGGGAAAAAATGAACTTAAATGATTTTATCAAATGGCTGCAATATAACAGGTTGAAAAATTTAAGGGGGTCTGAATACTTAAATGATTAAAATAAATGAATCAGTCTTCATTTGCATACTTAATATGTTTGTTTGTGTTATTCAGTGAGTGTAGCCTTCAGTAAGTCACATTTATTGTCCGTTTAAGTTCGTTTTTTATATTTGATAGCAGCGAACCACATTTTGGCACCAGCTTTATAGAATTTTAGTCTTACTTTCCATCAAAATTGTGGTGTTTTTCTGCTGATATCAGGCCATTCCTAAGTAGATTAATACATTGGAATGTGTTTCAACCATGGAAACCAAAGAAGACCAAGCAGTTCTGAGTAGGTTATGTGAATGACTAGTTCCTGTGATTCACCCCTACTGTATATTATGTTTTAGGAACTCCTTTTATTGCCTCAGATTTGACCGAAAACACTAATAAAAGACGGCTTTTTTTCCTACCGCTCAGCTGGTTTGAGAAGACTGCAATGCTTACTGCTCAGACAGATAATTTGAATCATGTGAAGGGTGTTTGCATGTGTGTATTTGAGCTTCATAGTTCATATGCATACGTTTTCTTCCAGAGCTCTGACTGTTATGAAGTGTTTGTGTAATGACGGCATTTCTGTTTGCTAAAAAATACCTGCACAGGAGCAAATTTCAAGTGAACAATATGAATTGATAAGTTGTTTTTTGAACTGTTTTTAATGCTTGTGAACTTGTGTAACCTATCATTTTTGTTCTCTGACTCATCACCGTTGATGGTATTCTAAGCAAATGTGTCCTTTTCTTACACGGCTGCAAAAAAGCCATATGTGGGTGATGTTATTCTGTTGTTCTTATCTGTGCAGGTTATTTTCTAACCTATGTGCTCTTGTTTTAAACAGTGGTTAGGTGCTCCCAGCTGCCTTCGAGGGTCCTTTGCCTTTTATAAGTCAGTGGGTTGCAAGCAAGCATCTGGGGGTCCAACGCAGGTTTGGAAGCTTGGGGAATTCTACTTCATGCGCTGTGGCCCCCAGGAGCCAGTGTGTATAGCAGAGGTTACATTGCTGTGGGAAGATCAGACGCAACGCCACCTGCTGGCCAGTTCTAGACTCTACTTCTTACCTGAGGACACCCCGAAGGGCAGAGCAGTAGAGCACGGAGAGGTGAGAGATGGGAAAAGTTGCATAAATAAGGAAAAGTGTGCATGGATCCATCCATGTTATCATATTGAATGTAGGTATACAAATAAAATATATATACCTACATACATACACTCACACACATTAAATTATAAACAATGCAAAGTACATAAAGTAATCTGCTATGTATTTTTTAGTTTATATAAGAATGCCTAATTTTGTGTGACACACATGCATGGCATTGCATTTCTTATGTTTTCCGTATTAACTTTCTCTTGAATATGGCCTGAGCTTGATGACACACAAAGAGGAGAATGTAAAACTGAATCCCTCTTTCTGTTTTGTGCAAATAAAAAACTACTGTTAAATGTTTTAACTAGCAATAAATTGAGATTGCTACTCTAATCAGCAATAAAGTTGCTCCAAACACATGTGCTTGAATTAGTAATGAACATAAACTAGCACTTTTATTTTATAGTCATATAGCTATATGCTGAACAAAAGTGTCAACACTCAGTGAAGGACACTCATTCTTTTACTGAATGAAGTAGCCCTGCCTAACCTAGATAGGATTTTGAATAAAGTGTTTAGAACAGGATCCTGTTTTATAACAACATATATGAGTGAAAAGTAATCCTAAAGCTTTTCTCAGTTTCTGTTGTAAACGATTGAATGTAAGAATGCTGCAAAGATAAGCATCTAAATGTCAACTGGGCTTTTACCCCCCCACCCCTTTTTTTTGGTTGGTTGTTTTTGCCTGAGGTGACGAGTGTCCTATTGTCAAATAGTATAACATAGGAAAAAGGGAGAGGCTTCTCTATAGCATTGACTGGAGGTGTTCAAATAATTCAGGCCATTAAGCGAAACCTGGTGTTGGCTGTAAGCTCATGTGATCGTATCAGATGTGTTCTAGATGTTTGCTCGATGTTTATATGCATTTCTGCCTGCAGGATGAAGTCCTTGCTGTATCAAAAAAGATTGTGGTCCGAGTGGAGGATCTGGTGAAGTGGACTTGTCAGGAACCGCCAAGGTGGAAGTGCAGCAGTCAAAACATTCATGTGTCTCAGAAATCTGATGGGTCACAAGATGCTAGCTATACACAGGAAGGGAAAACGAAGAGTGAGGGTGAGTAACAGATGACAAATCCTAAAGTTTGTGTTGTTTCTAAAATGTATCAGTTTGACTATTAATGATGTGGTGTCATGTAATTCATGTAATTAATATTCAATAGGCCTTACCTATTAGCTAGCAATTTGCTAATTTGTTTGCAACCATCAATCCTGTTACTGTCAGCAAGGTAACAGGTTTTAACATATGGGGAACAGGGATGACATAGATTAGTTGTCTTCTTTTTTTTTTCAAAAGTTTAAGGAAAAAATATAGCAGCTTCTTGGACAAACCTTATCTAAGTTTTCTTTTTGCTCACTGATCTATATTCGTCTTTATAAAATCAGTGAATTTGCCATGATAGTGTCGTCCTGGTGACATTTAACTACCATTTTAGCTACTTTTGTTTGAAAGCAGTTGGCAACACTTGATTAGGTGTCATCCTGTTTTTAAAGCTTGTCTGTATAAAATGCAAACATGTTTAAAGGTCACCCTGGCTGTGTTATTGAGCTAATTCCTGTATCATGAGTTGCATTTTAATTAGTAATATTGGTATTATTAACTATTACTATTGTTGTTGATGGCCGGATTGGATGATCAGTCTCAAAACAATTTTTTTTTTCATAACTCATTATCAAATTTACACATGCAAATTCAATTACGAACAAGGTCAGCAAAGTGTCTGTAGACTCTCACCCCAGTCTTTCAGTCTTGGTCTGGTTTCTGATCACAGAAGGACAAAGATCTGGTCATCTTCCTTGCCTCATGTAGCAATGAACCAGATCAGTACATTTGAAGTTCTGTGAGAGGACACAGACAAACAGATAGACGTAACAATAACCTTGAAACATTAGATATTTTAGAAATGTTATGTGCTAAATTAAACCGAAACACTGACAGTTTGCTATTGTCATCTGCAAAACAAATATGATGCAATTTAAAATAGTTAAAACCGTTCAGTCTTATCAAACAGACATGTGCAGTGTGCTGAAGAAAATTCTTTATTTATTTGTTACAGCATTCCAGGTTTCTTCATTGTAACTAAAAATATTTTATAAATGTCTTACTAGGAAAAAAATAGTCATCGAATAATAAATGACATATCCTTATTTTATGAATGACCCTAGATCAGTTTCCCTGTCCTGAAATCACCATGCCCCTAGAGGTTCAGGATGGAAGTGCATGGTTTGATGATGAGATTTAAATAAATAAATATTTCATTGAAAGGTCAGAGGACGATTTGGCATTTTAAGGTGGTTCAGTTTACATTCAAAAACTTAAATTTCCTTGTTTATATTTTGCAAACATAACATTGGAGTCTGATAATGCAATGTGGGATAGTAGATGAAATTGATGTCAGCCATATTTTGATAGTATTTCAATGTAGCTAAATGGTATACTTTAATTTTTAGTTTAGAATGTGATCTGATTGGGATGGCACTGATCATTATTTTACAGTAAATAAACAGTTCCTAAATCTACAGACTGACACTTTTGTTTTGTGTTCTCTTGCAGATGAGCCTCTAGTATTGCAGCAGAAGGTTAAGGTTCTTAGTTACCCCCAGTACTGCCGCTTTCGTTCACTTCAAAGACGTGTCCCAGATCAGGCTAGCTCCCCTAATCTGCAGGACCCTCACCTGCTGGCTCTGGGGGGGATAAAAGTAGCCCTTGACACCACACGAGTCCTCTACTGCCGAGATACTTTCAACCACCCTACTCTAGACAGCAATGCCAGCATTCTGACACAGTTTGGTGAGTGCTATACCCTTGATAGATTGTGACCTTAAACTTTGTTTGTTATAGGGTAGGCTAATGTAGTCAGTGTACAAGGTCCAAAATTTAGGCATGCTAGATGAACGGCTACACGGGACAAGTAAAGGTTGATAGAAGATCTTTGTGTAATGATAGTAGACTATTTGATTGCTCAAGATCTGTTGTTTCATGTTTTCATTAATGGATTTATTGATTTACTTTGTAACATGCTATAGGCTTTTCAAATGTGACACAGTGTTTACTTTTAATTGACAAATATTTAGGTTACATGCCATTTTATTTGAATTCATTCAAATGAATATTTAACTTAAAGTGAGTGTGTCTTCTTTACCTTGTTATTGTCATTGAGCAAAGTGCAATTTCATTCGTGGTTGTAATAATACTGATATTTTGCTATTGTGACAACAATGAATTTTAATTAGAACTCAACTGATGCTCAAATTGTTGAATTCCTTGTACTTCACAATGCCCACACTACACACACTACTGCAAAATAGGATTTTCACTTTTTGTATGAATTTGAGATGAATTTACAAATGTTATGAAAGTAGAGTTCTGTTGCTTTAAGGATGCTTTATGTTTCTGTCCCAGGATGCTCCTCTCTCAGCCTGAAGGGGAGACCTCGTAAAAGAAAGGGTAGGGATGGCAAAGGCCCCGATCAGCAAAACCACAACCATTTATCGGAGTCATGGATGGAAAGGATGAAGGTATGCTGTGGAGTCTTGCAACACAATTTGGTCCACAGACATATTTACAGTTAATACAGTTCTGATGACTAAACAGGATGTTTTAAGATTTTGAACAAATGGTGAAGTATACTGTGACATCACTGTGTGCTTCCTGTTTTGTTTTAACTTTGATGTCTTGACTTCCTTTCACACCATTTTTGTCTTTGTATCTTTACTGTTGCTTCGTTCATCATAACCTTGTTCAAGTCACAGTTCGCCAGATTCTATAAACAATTCAAAATGCTTTGGAAAAAAATCTTTATAAAAAAAGATTGCTAATTATATGAAATTATATTATATGAAAAAGCCTGATCTGGTATAAAAAGAGCAGGTCAGAGATGAATCGTATTAGTATAACATTTAATTTGAATTAAATACAAGAATATACCATAAAAATACCTTATTGGAGAACACTGCTGTTTTTCATGCTGAACTGCATTACCCGATATTAACTAATGTAAGTCATGTATCTACTTTGTTTAGCGAGTCAGCCTGCAAACCCCATTAGTGGGTATTATGATACATTTTAAAAGTAAATACCATAGCCTACAACTTAAAGTTGGTGTTCTTGATCTTGAAAGATTTATGAATAGTCTATAGAAGTTTGAGGTGGAATTATAACTTAACAGTTAAAATAAAATCCACTCATTTCAATAAATCTAGACTTTTGTGTCAAAACAAAAGATTTGTCAATGCAGATTGCACAACAGCTTCAGGTTGAACACACTGATTTGCCAGAGTGACCAACAGCATGCTTCATGGTTTAAATTGGAGGAATATATTATGTTTCATGTATTGCTACAACACTGACAATAGACGGTAGACTTTCTCTCTAATGTGACTGCATCTTCATGTTTCTGTTTAGCAGTTATTCAAAGAAAGATCTTCTAATGTGTTCTAACTGATTGCTGTAGGAAAACGTGATGGGCAGTGTGGAGATGCATTGGGATGGAAACTGGCTGCCACATCCAGAGGAGCAGCTCTTCCTGGATCAGCTGTTTTTCTTTATGGAGCGCAGGGGTTCCCCTATAAGCAAAGTTCCTAACCTGGGTTTCAAAAAGAGTACGTTTTTATGTTTCAGAATTGAGTAGAAATTGAGCACTATTTACTTACAGAATCACTTCTATGTTTTTTTGACTAAGTAATTAACCTAGCTGTCTTTCATTTGTCCACAGTTGACCTCTTCCTCATGTATTCAGTTGTAAAAAGGCTGGGGGGCTACGAAAGGGTAAGTTTACCATGTCTTTTCATTACTTGGCCCTGCTGAGTAAGCTGTAATCCATCATAATGGAATAAAAGGGACAGCGGTGATCTCAGTAGTGTAGGTGAGAGTAATTGTTCTCTTCATCACCTGCAGGTGACGTCACATCGTTTGTGGAAGACTGTGTACAATGAGTTGGGTGGAAGCCCAGGCAGCACCAGCGCTGCCACCTGCACCAGGAGGCATTATGAAAGGTGAGTGTGAGGCTCTGATTACAGCAGTTCACTCCTGCTGTATCAAAGGACTAACTGATTGCTCGATTTCTCTGTTGTTCTAGGCTGATGCTCCCATATGAACTGCATGTAAGAGGAGAAAACACAGAACTTGGCAAGCCTAGAGCTACATTTGTTTCGCCCACTACCATCAAAAAGACTGTGCGGGGCAGAGGGGTATCAAACAGTCCAAAAAAGAATGCAGTTACTAACCAGGTGAGGATTTAACTTTTCTGTAGCTTCAGAAAGGAGAAATGCTGGTGCTTTGGGTTTGTTGCATGAAAGTACTCGGAATAAAATAAAGCCATAAAGCCACACAGGAAGAGCATCTTGACTGACATATTATGCGACGAATCGCACACTTTGTTTGTTCATGTGCTGTTCATCTGATAGACGTTATGCCACACTGCTGTATCACAAATTATTCAAATATTTGTGCAGTGAGGCTTGATGTCAGGACTGATAAAAACAGCTGTGCGCACTTACTCGTAGATTATCTGTAATACCAACCTACCATAGAAGATATTAGATCAGGAAAGCATCGCTATGTTTTGTGTTAAGTTTTTTCTGTGCTACTTTTCCAGGCCTCACCACCAGATGGTGCTGTTGTTGTACGAAAAAGAGGAAGACCACCTGGAAAACGCAATGCCAAGGTTCTGTCCAAAGGCAGAGTAGGAAGGCCGCCCTTGCACCCCAAACCTCCCTTGGAGAAACCAGCAAGACCCCATCAAGAGATTGTCCAGCCATTGACTATTTTCCAGGAACTGAAGCTTACCAACCATCCTCACGGCCAAGGTCTGTCACTTGTATCCTCCGCACCGATGTCCCACCAACCCGTGCTGGGGTTAGATGTGAAGATGGAGACAGTAGAATCTCAAGCTCCTTCCTTTCTGTCAGTTCCTTGCAAATTGCTGGCGGGTGGTTCTCTAGACGGATTCAGTCCCACTAAAGGACTGTGTCCTTTGGACCTCTTCCGAGCCCGTCTGGGCTTTAATGGAGTGAGTACTCCTGAGGCTCCTCAAGATTCTACCATGCCCCACCAGACAATTATGGAGCATCAGCCCAAAGTCAGTACGCCTGAGACTCCTGAGAGTCCCCAACACCAGTGTTCAGGGTGTAGCTCGGATACCTTATCCCAGAACGGAGGACTCGCTATGACTAGAGCTCCCCTACCTCCTCTTAGGATCCTCCCGCTAGACATCGGCTGTAGTCTGCAGCTTCGGCAACTGATGCGCACCCGTCTTGGCTCGACACACATGAACACTTTCACCAAGCGACTCTCTGAAGTTTTGGCTCAGGATCTCAGCAAGACCTCCCAACCCAACAGAAGTATTCCTCAAGACCAATCCCTCCCGCTGAACCTGAGCAAGCGAGCAATCACCAAGAGGCCTGCTGGAGACGTGGAGCTCACCGAACTACAGAGTCGGGATGACCAGTTAATGACCAAAAGGCCAAATATGGAGGCTGAGGATCTCGGAGTATCTTTGAAGTGGAATGGCACATCCCTTCTGGTGCCTTTGAACCAAGATGAGCCAGCTGATCTTAGCTCTCCCAGCAGGGCGAGAGCTTTAGTTCAGGACAGGACCAGTGTGGCTTTGACTCTTCCTGAGGCCACTTGTTTCACCTTAGTGCCCAAATTAGAGGTTCCCCCTGAAAACCTCTCCAGTATTGCTGCTTCTCCGGACACTCTAGCTTGTGTTTATCACCTGAAACAAGGGGAAGACAAGACCAGCGCAATTGCAGTGACAGTTAAGAAAGAACCAGATGGTGCAACTCTGGATCCAGATCTAGAACCTCAACCAAACAGTGACCTCTACTCCCAGTGTGTACCTACTGATGACATGAAAGAGTCAGACACAGTTTCCTCTCTCAAAGTACTGTCTAGTTCCCTCCTTTCCAAGCCATCAAGCTGTTAGCATGCAGACATGCAAGCGTTACTAACTCACTCCTTTCTGCTCTGCCTTCGCCATGGACACGTTTGTGTTGCGTATGATCAAAGAGACAGGTCTGCAGATGCGTTGCTATCTGCTAAGTACTTGCTTTTAAAACACTACTAAACTTTGAACGGATGCAGGTGGCCATGGTTCTACCAAAGATAAGGTGCCTTGAACTTGATTAGTCTATATTTTAGTACTTTTAAGTCGAAACATATGCTGTAGTTAGTGGAGCATCAATGTCCAGCCAATAAAGGACACATGACTCGAATGACTCTTGGAGCATTTAATTTCTTTTATTTCTTTTGAAAAATACAGGTATTTAAGAACAACAAGGACACAGAATCTGGGTTTGGTTACTGTTGGATCCAGATTTCGAACACATATTGTGACATCATTGCAAAAGAATTGGTCAGCTACTGTATTATTATTTTTTTCTTGGACTTAAATGCTTTGTTTATAAATCATAATTTGTTTTATTTTATGATGGAAGCAGTGTCATTTTGTGGGTGTAGGTCATACTCTTTTATTATTTATCTGTTTTACTCCTTTATCTCAGTTCATCTTCACTGTTCTGAAGCAGTGTGATTTTTCTTTTTCTTCTCTTTGTCTGTATTTGTTGAACTTTGCTATTTAAGAAAAGGCCACCGTTTGACTTCTGTGCTGGATTTTTTTATATTTTTCATAGCTACTCGTTTAAAACAATGTACTGTATTGTGCAAATAGTATGCATATGTTGGGACCCAATGCAAATTTCGTTTTTCTCTCATTTTCAAAGTGCGTTTTATTTTAACATGTAGTCATATATTGTAAGTAGTTACTATTTGTGACATCATTTATAGACATCATTGATATGTTTACAAAGAAACTGATGTAGAGCCACCTGTTGTGTGAAAATGGATAACTTAATTTGCTTTCCACTCCTCCTTTTAGACTGACCTCTCTTAATGCAATGTATTTCACTGGTTTACAGGTGACAAATTATATTTTCATAATTTACACTCATTTTGCTATAATGAACAGTAATTAATTGCTTGTGTAAAACATTTGTATGATCATTCTTTATTAATCTGTTGGTCATATTTTTCTTTAATTCAATTTCTGTACTTGAAAGGCAGCCAAACAGAACGCTAATCCCTATTTAATGTTAATGTATAAACTGTTGTAATATCACCAGGTTACAAAAATATTTTTTCTCTCTCTCTTTTTTTTTTTTTTTTTTTTTGCATGCTTATGCTATTGGGACATGGACTCTGTGACGGATAGTCTTTGCAGACATGTTTAAACACTGAATATTTATAATAAAAATATATACTGATGTTGTTATATTTTGCTGAATGCAAAAATTAAAATACCTGAAAGCTTCTTTACACTTTAAAGAGATAACAACATTTATGATTTTACAGGAACAATAACACTTAATAACACTTTAGCTTAGGGACCTGTTTTCACTAATAACTACTTGCTTATTAGCATTCATATTAAAAAGCACACGTTAATGCTTATTCTGCATTTTAGATCCCTTAATCCTATACCATACCAATGCCAGGCCACAGTTGTAAATAAGAAACCTGTTCTTAATCTGTCTTGCCTGGTTAAATAAAGGTTAAAAAAAAATAATAAAAAAATCCCTTAATCCTTTACCAAACAACAACTAGCTTGCTAACTAATAATAAGCGGCAAAGTAGGAGATTTCTGAGGTAAAAATTGTGGTTAATAGTGAGAATTGGTCCCCAAACTTGTCATGTTTACTGTTAGAAGCATTACCATGTTATTGAATTATTTTTTGATGACAGCGGGTTCTTATGACAAATTACTAGGGGGTTTATGGTAGTAGCTAACTGCAGTAAAGCAAGCCGCCATTGTAATTTGTTTTTGCAGCATTCTGTGGCCACCAGGGAGCGATATTATCTTATCTTTACCAGGCCATTGAGCAACCTCTTACCAACAGCCTACAAACCTCCAAACTGGCTTCAACACTCTTTATTTCTATCCAACATGTACTACAATGTTAATACTGATTCTTACACCAAACTAGTCAACACTTGACTGTCAATCCAAACAAAGCAGAGAAGATGGTGATCAGCAGTTTCCAGTAAATGCTTCAGACAAGAAACAACATTAGACTGAGTCTTTCATGAGAGGATTTTTGTTGTACGACTGAATAAATCAGTTCCTCTCCTCTATTTTTTTATTTTTGGACAAAACTCAGGTTCTTTGTTTTAACTTAAAGACTCTCCATGGGTCTCGCTTTCATCCGTCTGGTATGTGGATTGTATTTTCACAGAGCTGCAGTGATTCTTTAACCCTTTCGAACCATCTTTCATCATTCTAACTCAAACATCTGAAATCCAAACTTAACAGTAAACATGAAAGCATTTGGTGCTATACATATCCTCTAATAACCATTTGCATTGCAATGTTTTGTTTTATTAAACAATTATTTTGATGTTGGATTTTACAATATTGATAATGTTAATTTTCAAGCCATCTGTTTTTCCCCTTGTTAAGGAGTGTTTGTGTGTGTGCTTGCTGGCTTGGTTGTTTGAATCATGAATAAGTAAAGTGTTTCGGGGGTGACTGGAGACCACTGATCAGCACTAATCAGATTTCCTGAAACTATGACTGTTCAAATAGTGTCATTTGCATTCAATTTGCATTATCTTGTGACATCAGATCATCTTAGAATGAACAATGCATTCATTAAAGTGCATGGACTAATATTCCTCAGTATTTTTTTTTTTAGCAATGTAACATTGTACATTACAGATTATAGTTTTAATTGTATGATATCATTTTAACATTAAAAAACGAAATATTTAACATAATACATTTTTACAGTAAAACATATACTTCTGCGTGTAGATGATAAAAGATCTCCGAAGTAAATTTGAAGTGGCCACTCTCTGATTCTTTGTTTAGCCAATCAAAGGCACGTTCTGTGGACAGTCCACAAATGGGAAACCCGAAGCTAAGCGTGTGATTGATACATTTTCATGTGTCTGGTGGGTCTAAAATGTCAACAGTCTGTAATATATCAACAGCTGTTTGCACAAATGTCCTAAAATGAATATGAAAATGCAACGAGTGCCCTAGGAAATATACCTAGCTAGCTTGGTTTTGGGCTTAACTGGTAAATATATTCCTAGCAAAAAAGTAAGTGTGTCTTTTTTATGATATATTTATATAATGACTCACTCATAAAGACAGTCACCTGTTGCCACTTACTGGTTTATCAATGTAAATACAGTAATGGCAGATGAAAAGACCAACCTTTAACATACTTTTTACAGTACAGTCTCAGAAAAAGGCTTTTTATAAGGTACACTTTTGTACCTATAAGGTTCAAATATGTACACTTTAAGTAAATATGTTCCTTTAAGGTACTAGCATGGACGTTTTATGTACAAACATGTACCTTTTGAAAAGGTACCACCCAGCATTTGTACCTTTATTTCTGAGAGTGTAAAACGTTTATTAATGCACTATGCTTGGCATTTCATGAGTTAAAGACTTTGGAGGTGAAGTAATTATGTGTGTTTCTAATACTTTGTTGTTATTATGATTTCCTGATTACAAATTATGATCAAAGCTTGTGTATAAGAGGGTGTACAGGGAAGATATTGAAAATATGACATTTTAACTAGATTCAAATGACAGAATAAAGAGACTGAATGAGAGAGGCACTAAAATGATCCAAACATCCCATCACTAAATTAAAGGGACAGTTCACCCAAAAAATGACAATTTACTGCTAATCTAGCTGACCCTAAGACCACCCAAGATGCAGTTGCCTTTTTTCTTTAGTAAAACTGTAAAGAAATGTTTTGTTGAAACCATAATTAAAGTCATTGGTTATCATCAAAAAAGCATATATACAGATTAAAAAAAAAAAAAAAAAAAACGTGGCTGCTGGCTTGCCTGATTTTAGTAGTACAAATTAATTAATTGATTTCTTTTGGTGAGAAAAAAAAGTGGAAAAAGTCACCTTTTTTACGTCAAATCCAATTTGCAGCATTGCTACTTTGCAGTATATTTGGAGATGATAATTAATAACACGCTGAAGAGAACGTGTTTGGGTGAAAAAATCTGGATTGGGGCTAAAATCACTAGAGTTGTTAAACCCACTGTAGTGGTTAAATTAAAGTCTTGTATTGTGTTCACTAAGTTGTATTGCAGAATGGCAAAAGCTCTCCTCACATGCCTCCTTTTGGATGACTGCCGAGGCTCTGCCGGACAGATGTCTTCCATAAGAACAATCCTCATCACCACTGAATATAATTGCTACCTTTGTAGGCATAGGAGACGCCAAGGACCAGATGAGTGAGAAGAATTAATTAACGGTAACCCATTTAGTGGGCAGCCAAGGGGAGGGGAAGCTCTGGGGCAAACAGAGATCCTGATTGGATGAGACTGTGTATATTTGTGTGTTTGTGGTGGTGGGGGGCATTAATGTGGAGGCTGGGATGTAAGGAGGGTGAAGGAAGCTTAGCTCAGTAGCTTATTTCTGTATGTGTGTACATTTCACAGCACAGAAAATGTATGTTTGTGGGTCGTGGGATTAGAAATGCTCCCATTGTTTTCAGCCAGAAATAAAGAACCTTACAGGAAGTGAATGTATCGTGGATGAAATCTTTGCTCTAGTTGAATACATAACACACTGACCCATGCTGTGACTGGCAAATCCTGGCCTTGTGCCATGATACGGGATTGGACGGATTCCATGGAGCTCTAGGACACTGCTGTTAAGAGGATGTTAAGTACAGGCTACTATAGGATAAGGTGTGCATTTGTTTACTATTTAAGGGATGGTAACGTTTCCACCACAGGATATCTTTCATGTTTGACTTTGTCCTACAGCTTATTGGTCAGAAGAACGAGTGCCAGATGCCATCTCAGCACATCTGACATATCTGAAAATATTTATATGGCTCACTTGGTATGGTTGAACACATTCAGTCATAACTAACTACGATGTTTTGAAGCTTGACATTTCTGCTATGACATATTCATCTGAAAACATTTGGGGCTCACCATCTTTTGAGGAACAGTAGTATTCTATGCATTCCCCTCATAGACAAGCTTCTTCTGTTCCAATGGGCATCCCATGTCACATACGACAAAGGAGATATTAATCTTATCCCAGTGACTTCTGAGATAAGAGGGACATATCCTCTGAATGACTTGACTGTACAGCTCTATGATTTATGGGCTTTGCTCTAATGCTGTCACTTTTTTTCAATTGAAATAAATTTGACTGATTTTGATAATTTCTGATTCTAAATTATTCTGTTTTAACCGGATTTGTACATTATTGTTTAAATAGTTACATTTATAATATAGGAAATATTGGTTTTCGATTTTAATATATTTTAAAGTGAAATCTTTCCTTTAATGGCAAAGCCATACATTTTCCAGTTATTGGTCTTCAGTGTTACATGATCCTTCAGAAATGATTCTAATATGCTGATTTGATGCTTAAGAAAATAAATAACAATAATAATAATAATATTTTTTAGGAATGTTAAAAACTTGATTCGCCATTTACTTGAAATGGAAATGTTTGTCCTTGCTGAACAGATATATTAGTTTGTTAGTTAGTTCGTTTATTTCTATTATTATCTAAAAACAATGTTACTTACCCTGGCATAATTAATAAAAACAGTATATGAATTATTACATTTAGGACACTTGTTTTATATCTCTTATATCCACATTCTTCGACCTAAACTTTGGGTAAATTTGACCATACTGAGTTATTAAAGTAGTAGTTTTTATGAATATTAACTTTTTGTATGTTGTATGTACATCTACATGGTTTTAATACAAATAAAAAAAAGAGGTTACGTTAAACCATGGTAACCACAAATTACCTTTGGTTTTGCTATGCTAACCGCATTTTAACCTTGGTATTTGTAGTAAAACTGTAGTTGTATAAATGGTAATCGATAAAAACACGGTTACTACACTTTTACTACAACAAAACCATGGTTCATTTTTTAGTAAGGGTTGGGTCTATGTACTTGAGCATCGCGTTTTTTAAACATGACGTTTCTATTTCACCCACTTGCGCTGCATTGTAGCTGTTTTGAACGTTCGAACGCAGGGAGGGACCGCTGGGGCGCTAGGACCGCGCGGCGCAGCGCAGCAGCAGCAGCGTCTCTTTGTTCGGCGTGCAACATCTCTCCTCCTCTTCTCGCGCTCCGCAGTGACTCTCGCGTTCCTCATCATCACTGCTACACTGGTCTGGATGATTGCAGTGGCAGCAACATGGCTGTGAATCTCAGCGAGAACAGACTGGCCCTCTTAACAGCCTACCAGGACGTTATCAGCGAGACGTCGGCAACCGACTGGTGAGAAAAATAAAACCAGACTTAAACAAACTCCCTTAGTATGGCGTTACTGTTTTGCGTATAGAAAGGATTTAATCTTGCATTATCTCTGTATGCGGATGGGCGCACAGAATGGGATGCGTACGTCTGGGATGAATCTCTTGTTCTGCCTATTCCTGTTTTTTTTTCTTAAAAAAAAAAGAAAGAAAAAGATAAATCCATTTATACGCCTTAATTAAATCTCGGATGGTTTGGGGGTAGTTGCGTTTTAACAGTGCATACTTTGCTAAAATTTTTTCAGCCGTAAAATGGCACATTTTTAATTGATTGGCATCTTTCTCTTGCGTGTTTGCTGTACTCCCATCTACAGTAGGTTGCAGTTCATGCTTTGACCTCAAGAGAGTTGTGCAAGGGATTCTGTACTGTTTGCTCAGTTCAAGGGAGTCTACACTATAAACGCTTGTGATTTGCCATTTGGAAGACCATGACCAGATGATCATCTCATCTTTTCAGATTTCCATAGTGAATATCTATTGATAGAAGTATATCAGGGCTCACGGAACACCTTTCCATTTGCATGGCAGGACAGAGATGAGATGGGCGAGGCAAGAGCTGTCTGTCAATCTGTCAACCTTTTATCATGCACTCTCATCTTTATTTTTGTACTACCTTTGTTATAAGAACTACAGTCTCAAAGTATCTGAGCTCTTTGTACGGCGTTTATGCTTTTTGTATGGCCCTCGTGGCTGTGTACTCTGTACAGGATAGTGAGGTATCTGATCCCTTTGTGTTGAAATGAAAGCGTGGATCATTGGTAAAGCGTTGTTGATTCAGCACCTTGGCCCAGAAGTTTGGTTTGGATTATTTTCAAAAAATGTTTGCTTTTTTTATAGAAAGATAGATAGATAGATTTCAGGATCTTATGTGTTCAGTCTAATTATTGAAGAAGCAGCTTGAATCACAATCCAATTTTGATATTGTATTGAATTGTGGCATAGGGCCTATGTATTTCGATATACTGTATCAGAAGAAACTTAGCAATATTAAACCTGAAAATGTTTCATTTATAAATATCAGTGTTTATTGGTCACTTTCTAAATATCAGTATAGACATTTATCATTGAATTGAATTCATATTAGTTCACTGCTGATGACAAGCATGTGATCCCATAGAATTAGCAAAAATACACCATCTGGTGAATATCAACTGTTTGAGCTGAGTGTGATTTTCCTGAATAAATCTGGATATAAAATCAATCACTTTTTTTCCGAAAGATTCCGATTCCTTCATTTTCATTGAGATGTTTGTTTTCTGCATCAACACTGTAATTTGCTTGATTATATGATTATTGCTTTGAATAAACCGATGTCCTAGACTTGCATTTTTAAGCACGCTTGACGCGAGGGCAACAAAGACAAAAGACTTTTAGCCTCTGTAAACAGCTGCCTTCCGCTATATTCGCCCTTAAACTTTGGTCCCAACAATGCTCCTGTTCTACGTGCGTAAAACCACATGACTATACCAAACACAAACACAACTCTCTCCTTTTTTCCTGTAAGCAAAACTCATAATAGTCTTTATACCCACATAGTTGACCTTATCACCAAGTGTGGCTGTCCTTGTTTGAGTTAACTCGCATTCCTCTTCCTGGTATTCATCCATGTGGCATTAGAATGCAACCAATGCTGTATCTGTAAAACCTCAACACAAGGCAAACAAGGATGAAGTCAAGCCCACAGGGTCATCAATACTTTACTCACTGGAAAACCGTTTCTTACCTCCTGTTGGGTCATTGTCTACATGTCTATGACTTTGTAAAGGATAAAATGTTTGTATTTATTGATTTCAAGTCTGCAGCATTGCAGCAGTGATGGACCTGCATACACTTTAACTTAAGTGCTATTGGAGAGTGGTAGGGACTCAATCGCACCACAGGGCATCTCAGCACAGGATGTCTTGTGTAACACTGCAGTAGCAAAAGGCAGGAAGAAGCCAAATTCTTGCAGATCTCTGTTTTTGCTTTTATAGCGAATTCAAGTAATATAACTAAAGCTCTTGCATATCAAAAGAGAGATCCTCACCTAAAATGGAATGCAGATCTAGACTAATCTTCTTGTTTCACAGAAGAACGTCAAGGCTCCTGCTCGATTGCTCCTGCCTGTTGATCTGTTGGGAGTGTGCTGTGTTTGTAGCTCCATAGCTGTGTACTCCTATTTATTTTTTTTAGCTGTTTGTTTGTAGTGCTAAATATACAACCTAACTCCCTCAATATTTCCTATA
>JAUCMU010000046.1:11341077-11358683 GCA_032275025.1 Enteromius treurensis | reverse complement strand
ACTATGGCAAAGGACCACTAAAATATCCCTCATGTCCACCTTACAGTCTTAGCCCAGTCCTGTACTGTTTTTGTCTAGCTAACAGAATACAATTGAAAAAAAACCTAAAACAACAAAAAAAAATGAATTTAGGGTAAGAGTAGCCTCCAAGGTTTGCCATCACACATTGCACTCATACTGCCAAGGAAATGGTAACTCCTTTTTTTTTATTGTAATGATCAACCACACACAAAGTAAATCCTATATATCAGAGCAAAAATAAACTGTAATATAAACACACAAACAAGCTGGAGTTTCATAACAGTTCTTCACTGCCCACCGTCCACACACTCCTGCAGTCTGTGTGGTCACAGATTCACTGCGTATATTCTCCCTTGCGATGCAACGAGGGAAGAAACGGCGTGAATGTCGCAACCATCCCCTACAATGATCTCCTGTTATATCTTCACATGCAGCGCTCATTGCATGGAGCAGGGACCTCTGATCTTGAGCCCGATGCTCATACACTCTCCACCTCCAAGCAGAGAAAAACTCCTCACCTGACTGTCAATTGCTGTAATAAATTGTAATGAAATGTTCCAAGGATTCACCTACTGTATGGTATTATGGTCTTGACTAATTTTGACAATTGAACAGACTATTGTGCATGTAATGACTTATACAATGAAATGACGCTGACACATTTTGGAGAGAACAACCATTAGACTGAGAATTAATAATCAGTTTAGATCAACAAGATCTATTCACTTGGAAATCGTGCTAAATGTAGGCTATCTGTACTTAATCATTTGCACTTAGACATTTGCAATTTGATCAAATGAATGAGAAATTAAATTCTGTTGTGAACAATTGCCAAGTGGTTTGAAGGTTTGTCCATGTTGTTTTGACGATGTAATTTCTGTTTCAAGAAATGAGCTAAACCAATGGAGAAAAACTGTACTACCCGTCTCATGGCAATGAGGGACTATGTGGGATGTAAAATGTTGGATCTCAGCTTAATCATTTACACAGTTGTGAGGCTGTTATTGCTCCCTCAAAATCATCTCTTGCATGCAAACTGGCCCCTGTGATGCGGCCTGGGGCTCATTTGTTTGCCCAGGTTGTGTTTGCCTTCACAGCTGACTAATCTTTTCAGCTTTTGAGTGTAAAGCTTGCACTAATGTACTGTACTTAAGAAAAGCACTTCACTGGGGCTGAATTTACTGCTCATAATCTCAACACTAAGAAAACATAAACTCATAAAACATTGATTTTTACCATGAACACTTCCTTAAGACAAAAGGACTGAAGTGTATTTGAGATACATTATATGGGGTTATGAATACCTTTAAACATTGTGAAAAAGTGACACCAAGCAGCTGATTTTACCCTTAAAATTATTTTCTGGTTGAATATTAAATGTGATCACATGAAATAATTTTTTGAACTTAACTTTAACACTAGCAAAATGTAATAAATACACATAAATTGTCACAAAAATCAACAGAATTGATTGAATTATTGTCAAATATATGATGCAATTTCTTTATATGCAACATTCACCTTGGCGTTTTAGTAATGCATTGCACAAGTTCTATGTTCCAAATTGCTGTACTTTGAACAGCAACGTTGAACAAAATGTTCTTGCACAATATATTTCACCAAAAGCTTGTAATATTGTAATATAGTTCCATATTATATTTCCTCAATTTTCTTTCCTCCAGCCTTTGACACTCCCAAGCAAACTCCAGTGCAGGAATCCGGATTTGTCAAGACCTCCCCAAGTGTTTCCCCCCAGCCCAGCGGCAACGCTCCATTACCCAGCACAGACGACAGCTTGCTTGACTTGTGGGACAGTGGCCCAGCACCTGCTACGGCCCCCTCCCAGGCCCCCAGCCACATTATGGACCTGATGGAGGACACCCCGGAGCCTCATATTGCCAGCTCCTCCCCTAATCTCCCGCAGCCACTCCTGAGCTTCGATGAGGTGCCTGACACCCCCTACTGCACTGGAACAGAAGATGAACCCTCCAGCCTGGTGGATGTGGCCGGACCCGACCAGATGACCCTGAGTTACCAGCAGGCCCTGCAGCACGCTTCTGGCACTGACAGCCAGGACCTGGACGATGGACAGCTGCTGCTGACCAATGGAGACACGCTGCTTAAAGAAGGGACCCAGGTGAGCAGAACTCACTGTTAAAATGAACAATGCAATGTTGTCTTGTCCCTCATTGTCTAGCATGCTTTACTGACGTATGCTTTTTTGCCACTAGATGGCAGCATTTATTTTCTTTTTATGACAATTGACACTAGTTATATTCAAGACGCTACATTTGCCTGCAGTTTCTATATTTACATATAGACGTCATATGTTTGTGTTTGTGCAGGCCAGTGAAGGCTATTTCAGCCAATCACAGGAGGAGGATTTCGCCCAGTCAGATGACTGCACTGCAAAAGTCAACCCAACACCAGTTTTTTATAACAAACCACCAGGTGAGATCACAGCAGACTGAAGCATACGAACTGATGTAATGAACGCAATTCTTCATGTACTAAAATAACTACAAATGAATAAAAACTATAAAAAAATAAATAAATAAAGAACAATAAAAAAAATGTTTTAAAAATGCTACCAACAGTTGAATAAAAATGGAAAACATAAAAGTAATAAAAACAATAATAAAAGCTAATTCAAATACTTTGTCCCATTTTGTTGCATTTCATTCAAAACCATGAATTTGGGGTGAGACATAATGAATAAATTTACTTTTTTCAAGTAACTAATAACTTTTAGTTTATATTTACATTCTATAAGTAATTATGTTTATTAATTTGATCATTTTAGACAATTACATTGAATAAATGTTAGTGTTAAATGTTATAAATGTTAAAATTAATATTTTTTATTTTTATATTTTTGTTTTTGTTTTAATTTCAGTTTTTATTCATTTTATTTTAGCACATCAGGTATAACTAAACAAAAACAAAAAGCAGATAAATGTCCTTTAAAAAAAAGTATATGTATTGTATATATTAGCTATATCGTATGGGAGTTATTATTCCTATAAACACATCTTCAGTTTTCTCTTCCATTGATCTGTTGTTAACTCTAGAATGTGTGCTGTGTGAATGGCCCTTAATTTATAGCTTCAGTTTTTGGAGAACAGTACATTCGATAGCAGGGATATTAATTAAAACAGATATGCTTAACATAAAGAAAGATTAAATAAAATCGAAATAATACATTTTGCCTCAGCAACTAACTGAAATAAGTTTTAAAACTAAAACATTAACTGAATAAAACATAAACTAAAAATGAAATAAAATTACTGTAAATATTTAGAAGAAACATAATAAGATTATTCAGATTAATATGGAAAATATAAAAATAATGATAATTCAAAATATGAATAAAATAATAGTACATAAATAATAAACTAGCATTGCTAGATCACAGACATGAATGAAAAGCAACAAAAGCAAAATTTGGAATTTATGGGTTCTTAAAAGAATCCTTCATGCAGTTTGTATATACAGTGTATATATATATATATATATATATAAATAATGTCTCTCAATCCTCTGTGGAACAAAAGGGGGATACATTTTTTATTAATTGAAATGAATTTCAGCTTGTTTCCAAGAAAAAAATTATAATTTAGCTAAACATGATGTACTAAAATAGATATATAAATATATATATAGACATATTAATAAACAACAACAACTAATACAAATGAAAAAAAAAAAAAGGTCAAACGAAAACATAATTAAAACTAATTCAAAACAATTATTCAAAACTATTGTAGTATGTCTGTAATATTAAAATAACGCTACTTGACAACCCTTACAAACAAGTGTCTGAGATATTCACCAAAAATTCAAAATGACAGATGGATACATAAAAAAAAGAATGAACTTTCCACTTGAGAGTTTCTTGCAGATGTATGTCCTCAGGTGTATGAATAAAGAAAAAGAAAAACAAGCAAATAATTACTTCTTATTGCATCACTTCATTGCCTCGGAAAATATCCTACTATAACATGTTTGTCTTATTGTCCGCCACAGAAATCGACATTACGTGCTGGGATACGGACCCCGTGATGGAAGATGATGATTAGGAGCGACTGAGGGAAAAAGAGGCAACACCTCTATGAAAACTTATTTTACAACAGTTACAGAAGTCTTGCATCAAAATGTTTTAGATAAAAAAAAAACGAGGACAAAAACAACATTAGCCACAGAAGAAAAGGACTCGGGTTATTGTTAAAGATGCCAGTGGGTATGAGCGCTCTCGGTTCACGTATGTGTGTGTGAGTGTGTTTATTATTTATTTCGATCTTTTTTTTCTTTCTATGCAGAGTATAGCACAGTGTGTCTCTAGCGCTCACCTGTGTTGTATCGATCCCTGTGCCTAAACAGGTGTGTGTAGTAGCAGATTAGACCGTTCAGTTTTAGTTCTCTTTTATCAACACTGAGCTTAGGTCTGCTCAGTGGTTCAATCAAGTTCCCTACAATCTTAGTTTAGTTGACTCACATGTGTTTGAGCGTTATGCCCACAGGGGCCTTTGCTTTGATTACTCAATTGGTCAGGGACGATCGAACCCTCACCTTCGTTGAAGCAAAGGCATGTCAGAACACGATTTTAGCTTCAGTTGAGTCAAATGTATTTAGCAAACGGAAAATGAAGGGGGTTTATGTGATTACGAAACAATTTTGTGTTGTGCCAATTATTTTGAGTATGACGTGTTGGTGTAACGGCCTTTTAGGACTCTAGCGCCAGGTGGCATATGTATATTTTGACTACATACGAGACAATGTGTATAAATAATGGCTGAAACGGACTTTTTTTCCTGGAAAAACTGCAATAGAGCTTTGATTTGTTGAGAAATTAGGCAATAACAGTTGTAGTGGACTCCATTGGGAATTGTTTTAGTTCTATATTCGGTAGTGTGCGTATTTGTATTATTACTGGAAAGGCTCAGGCCTAAAACATACTCTATGTAAGTACGCAAATGCTGACGCGAATACAAGTGCGGTGTTTAAAGATCAGTAGTTCAAATTAAAATTTTAAAGTAAGTCATGCAGTTTTCGGAACAATATGAGGGTAAATAAGGTGAATTGACAATTTACGAAGCCAAAATATTTACCTTCAAATCACTATTATTTAAATTTCTAGCCACATACAGGATTCAATTTTGTCTTACAAAAGCCGGTTAACGCTAATGCTAGCTACTGCATAGCACTCCATGTGGCAGTGCTGAGAGGGCTCTGCTTGGCGTTCCGAGTGAAATCAAAGCATTTGCGTTAATGTACTTGCATAGAGTACGGTTTCGACCTTTTTTCTTTTTCTGTGGATGTCATTTTGAACCTTTTAAATTAGTTTAATGCTCCAAGGGAAAGAAACTCCTTATAATCTCACATTTCAAGCCACGGTAAATATAAAATTAATATGACCCTTATAAGATTCTTCTTAGGTTGTTGCTAGTTAACCCAGGAATTTCTTCAGAGTAATGTGACCTTAGCAAGTCCAGGAATTTGTTAAGACATTTTTATGACCCTAAAAATACTACAACATTTGGATTTGTGACTGACTTTTACACAAAGACAAATGCAGGGACACGTCGCCTTGCTCAAGGGCAGAACGGTGAGAGATTGTCTCACTTATTCAACACTGACTCAGCCTGTAATATTTGTTGTACCAGCCCACATCTTTAACTGCTAAGTTATCACCACCCACTGTCCCGGCCTTGACTGACCACTGTCTTCCTCATACTTTTAGTCAAGTTGTAAAGCGGCATCGTGGAAAAGCAAGCAATAATATTAAACTAATAGTATTGTTCTGTAAATAGCTCTAATTTTGTGCTCATGTAAAATGTGCTACAATCACTAACATTGATTCACCACCCATGAAAAACGGGGGTTGGCGTAAGTTTGGATTGGGTTTCTTATGTTTCTTTGGTGAGAGAGGAAAAAGGTCGCTCAGTATGATACCTAATAGGAAGTAACCCGCATCTTTAACAGTAACTTAGCCCCTTTTGAAATAACTTCCATGTATTCCTGTTCACCCTGCTACCTCCTTAGTAGTGATTATTACTCTCTTTCTCCCTCAGACTACTAGGAGACTACTACTACTACCACTACTATTATTACTATTACTACTACTGTTCTACTACAGTAATTTCTTCTTTGCCCCTGAAGCAAGGCTTAGCGACTCCCGAAAGTTCTTTTTTAATTATTTTTTTCTATCTCTTCCTTTTTCCGTCCGCTTCTCACATGCTGTTTTTGAAACAAGCACAAGATCTTTTGTGACATGCTATGTGCTTATGTATGTTAATAAAAGAGTTTAAAATCCTTCAGTAAATGGTGTCGTTTTTTTTTTTGTTTTTTTTAATCTGAAACACAGACACAGAAATGTTGAAACGCTGTCGTAACTTCAGGCTTTGTACCTCAGTTTTATTAATCAGAAATCAGGCATTCGCTAGCCCTATTTGTGTAGTGTATATTTTTAGAAAACAAACCAAAATTACTCAAATGAGCGTGGAAATACTGTACATAGCAGCTATGAAATAGTACAGCTCCGACTATAGCGTGGCCGCACAGACAAGCACAGTTTGCATGCTACATGAACATTGCATGAAACACTTTCACAGTTCGCTAATTCACAGTTCATGTGACGAAGAAAGAAAGTGTACTATGGGGAATTTGGAGTGTAAATTTCGTGTCAAATGGGGAGTCTAAATTGAGACTCTTTCCAGATCAAAAGAGATTCACACACAAAACCCCTGTTGATTGATAGATCAGAGACTCTTTAGGACGGCGTTCATTGAAAATGGCACAAACGGGGTACATTTGGTACATAATACATCTCGTATATGCTAATTCGCAAACCACACTCCACTTATCATAGTGGATGTGAGAAGGCTGTGTACCAGAGCAGTGACGGTACTGCTCACTTCATCTATGCAAACAGATTCACACGGCTCTTCTACGGTCGCTTAGCAACACATTGCTGGCAGAGAGAAGGCCGTTTACATCTCTGTCTTTAGCTTCTGTTGTGATATAACGGAATATAGAGAGTAAAAGCAATCGTTTTAAACAGCTATATTTCTCACAAAATTAGCGTAAAAACCTTACCCTTAGATTCTGTATTTTGGGGGTGTAGCCATTTTTTAATACCATTTTTATGAATGATGTATTTTTGAACTGACAGTAAAGTGCTGCAAATTTAATTGATTGTCTAAATACAATATTGTATTTTGGTCTGTGCAAAAATAGGAAAATTTCACCTGAACTGATCCGCTTTTTTTTTTTTTACAAAGGTGTACTATGGCCTTGAAGTTGTACTCAAGGTAAACATTCGTTTCATTTTTCAGAAGAATTTCCGCTTGTTTAAATTTCCAGCATTCGACACGGACACACTATTTCATTCTTGTAGGGATGAAATTTGAAAATGAATCAGTGGATTCTTAATTTAATTGCATGGTGTCGGTTAGTCAGGACAGGTTATAAACGGACCAGGGAACAACGGCTTTCTTTATAGCGTGGGTTGTGGAACATCTGATTCCTTTATGCTTTTGTTATTTTCAGGCGGTGTAGTAATGGCTCCGCAGTTAAAAATATTGAACCAAAGACATCACTATGATGTAGTAAAAGCATTGTGCTGAATGTGTGCCCACATACACTGCTAATTGCTTTTTCACATTTCCAAAATGGAGCTTATTTTAATCAAATGTCATTTGAAAGCATCCAGCGCATGCATGAAAGCAGAGTTTTATGCCGGGAAGCTGACAAAGACAGCCATTAGATGGATTGAGGTAGAATCGTTAAGGGCATGGAAACATACATAATAGAAATGATGGCAATAAAAGGAAAAAAGAAATCAACCATTTTCACAATGTAGCAATCACTACATTGATGACGAAAAACAGCCTAGCAATTGGGATTCGGTTGGTCGAACTCTGAGAAGCACCAGTACATAAATGGAGTTTGTTGAATAGATGCCAGAAATCCCACATGTGGCTGCAACAACAGCAGGGACTAACGTGGGCAACATGGTGATGCGTGAAAATGTTGACAAATCCTATTCGCAGGTCATTACAAACAAGGTCCTATCTTCAATCTGACGAGCACTTTAGGAGGATGGATTTCATATATATATATATAAAAAAAAGAAATCATTCTTCATACAGAAATTTGGTAAAAAAGAGGATAGTACTATTGACATGAACTAAAAGGCAGTTCCTCAATGTACCTGCGTGGTATAATGGATTAAAGGGGCCATGAACTGAGAAACCCTTGATCTTTTGACATAAAAGAGGTCATTGTACTTAAGTTTTCAGAACTCAAAACGTTCTTGTTACTCTAAAAACAGCTTATATTGGTTGTGGAATATGCCACTCTTAGATGTAATAGTGTGGCTAAACACCACATCCGCAGAGGAAAATCAACCCCTGCTTCTACATCGCTGCCTGTTTAGCCCCACCCCAAAATTGTGCATATAGCGTAAATAACGAGAGAGGCAAATGCAAGTCTATGCAGAAACCAAATGATAAAGATGCACAGAAGAAAACGAGATGCTGTGCAGTGCCAGCATTTACATGGTCGTGCTTCTAAACCTAACATTAGAAAAGAGTGGATGAACTTTAGATGGATGAAGTTCCAGACCGTGTCAGTAAGAACTTGGTCTTTTGTTCACTTCATTTTATTGTGGATTCATTTACAAACAAAGCACAATTCGATGCGGCAATTTCAGCATTTTCAGAAACTAAAAGATGAAGCTGTGCCGACTTTGACAGTAATGTCGCACCAAACAAGTGTGAGTAACTGTTTTCATTACGTGGTCACTATTGCTTTGTCTGAGGTCATTTATTATGTACTGTATATTTATACATTTTAAACCTAAATCACAGCAGCATTAGTCTATGAAGAATGTACTGTCAAACATACACAACTGCTAGCCTATCATAGCAGTGGGTGTTTACTTACGAATCTAGACTCACTACACTAAAAACCTGACAGAAAATAGCCAATTAACATCTAAATGATGATGTTTTTGTGTAAAAATCTTGAGGGACTTCAGAGAACAGTGCAAAATAATACAAAAGGCAGTTCATGACCCCTTTAAGCTGTGAGAGATGAGTTTTTTTTCCAATGGACACTACAGACATGTTTTAAAAATTGCAGTTCTTCAGCCAACTTCCTTTTGAGGATTTGTGACTACTTTGAAGCTTTTTCTTCCACCCCCAAAGTTCAGGCTCCTTCTCGAGAAAAGAACTGGCAGAAAATCCAGAAAGAGATGCCAGGTATTGTTTCCCAGTTTATGAAACAACATTTTTGTACAGCTGAGCAGCATTGTGGAGCTACAGTACGGACCTACCACTGTCATTTCACCATGTTGCACTTCTGTATTTTACCCCATGTCACAAAGACAGGGTTTGAAATGTCATTTGTATTATATCAGTGAGCCGCAGATGAGAAAGGAAGAAGAGATGATGTGAGGGGCGAGGTGTTGGTGGGCTGCAGACTGCTCCCGGGAGCCATGGCAACAGCATTCACATAATAGCTGCTGCTCTGCATCAGGCGGAGATGCCATGGAGAGCAAGGAGGAGGACGAGAGAGAAGCGAGTATGATGGATCTGCAAATGAACCCTCTGAACAAAGCTGAATCATCCAGAACTGAGGCGGCCCCCAAAAGACAGAGTTCGAAATGCCTCTGGTAGACTCTTCAGACCTTATATGACTTGGCATTGTGATTATTCATCTCAGGAAATGGTCCGGAGGTCTATTTTTGTGGCCTCATACCGCTGTGCTCCGACCCAAAAGAGGAAATGCTGTGGGCAAGCCATAGTGTTGATCTAGACCACGAAGTCCCCGCAAGCCCAAGTCTGTGTGAGTCCGGCCCTCGCGAGGCATGGTGGTGATGGCAGAGGCTTGAGGCTCAACCGGCAGGTTATTGTGGTTAAGGTCCATAGTGGACAGGAGGTGTCCCAGTGAGTCCCAGCGTCTGACTGAAGGTAGGCGTATTAGGGAGGAGTAGCCACGTTCTGGAAACACGGTCATGGGTGGCATCTTGCTGGTCTCAGTCTCCTGGTGCTCTCTGGAGGACCTGGATGAAGGTTTTGTGTAAGTTCCTCCCCTGGGGTCCGCCAGAACCTCACTGTAAGGAGGCGGTGGGTCCTCCATCAACACTGCCTCTTCATAGCAGGGAGGTTTTCCAAAGACATCTGTGTCTGCTGAGAAAAACAAACGGTTCACAAAAGAACAGTAAGTACACTGCAAGCAGCGCTAAACCTTTACATTGAAGCTTATTAGAACTGTTGCCTCTGACCCCAAGATACTGTGGCCCTTTCTTTTTCCAAGTCAGCCCAGACATCATTAAATTTATGCAATCACACAACTTGTCAGATAAAAAAAAAAACTCTAGACGACATAAATGAGGACTCTGTATATTTTATCTGGAGAGGGTGGAAGAACTGAAGCTTTTATCATTACTTCCAAGGTCACCTCTCACTCCTAGATGAAAGCTTGGATAGATTTTCTCCTGTGGAGGGAACTGATAAACAAGTATACTGAGGTCAGAGATAAGAATGCGACTAGGCAGTGTTTTACCCCTATCATCTGTGCTTTCACCAGAATGGAAGATGAAAGCCTACCAAAAAAGTCCTAGGGGCTAGCAGTGCCATGTGGAAGCACTTAGCTTATAGGCTCTTCTTAATTATCATGTGTTCTGACATAGGACTGCAGCAAATGGAAGCAGTGCTTCTTAAACTGCACAGCAAATCCATATTGCGGAAAAAAACTAATTTTGACATTCAATCATAACAATGCAAATCGTGCTCGCCCATGCAAAACTCCATGCTAAAATGCAGTGGTTAGTGGTTGTTAGCAGGTAACTAAAGGAGGATTTATAGGGTGTATAGGTTCTGGATACATTGCTATGCTGCTAGTAGGGAATTTGAGGTGGTTTCAAGGGTATTGCCAAACTAAAAGGTGGAATACATTTTTGCCCAAATTTGGAGTTTTGGTGCATCGATGCTAGCTTCCAAAATGCCACCTTGGAATTATAAGGTTCTATCTTCATTCTAAGCAGATCTGAGATATTCAAATCTGCTTCAAGGTCTTTGCATTCCATTGACTTCTGTAGATAGAAAACCCCTTTTTGTTTTCTAAAAGACGTACACCGCTTAAAAAAGAAAAATCACATAATGCATTTATGATGCCAATGTGACGTCAAAGGCATTCTGCAGGTTTTTCTGTCAAATTTTGACAGATTTCACAAATTATAAAAAATGATATTATGTGCACAGTCTTTTTTAGCTTCAGACCATGATTCCTTGAAGTCAGAGGATATCAAAACAGGTTTGATATTTTGAGCCGATTTTAGAACACACATTGTTTTCATTTGTCATGGGTCTCCTAGCAACAAGGCACATTTCTACAGTATGTGAGTTTGTTGTGTTCAGAATGACTTGAAAGTAAGTGTGATCCTCAGTTCTTTAGTGTATAATAGCCCATATTTATTTATATTTTGTTTTCTACAAATTCAGTACCTATTGTTTTAGGTGTTTAAAACACAAACAGCACAGTTAGTTACAAATGTTTCTTAGCCAGTACAACTAAATAATAGGTTGGTTCTAGACACTCTATAGTGTTCAGCATACAACATGTATAACCTGTATATAACATTTACAAAAACGGCATTTTTCATTCTCAAGAACAATATTATACTGTAGCATAAAGGTCCTTTATAGTGATTTAGAGTATATTCATATACAATATTAAATGCATTTTTTGGGGAAAATGTGTATATCATAGATGGTGACTTGAATTATACCTAATATTAAAACAGTATATTAAAAATCACTGCAGATTCCTAAAAAATGTAGATTATAACAAATAGAATTTTCTCATATGGTGACCTCCCTTGGCGTCACAGGGGACATAATGAGCCTGTTGTTGTAAAGTGATATAAAGTGTCTTTAAAGAGCACAATTCTTTCTGACTCTTACTCTTTTGTGAGCTGACTTATTACTCAGACCTTGTTTTAATGCGTGGTCATCCATCCTGTGTGTTTGGCACAGGTTTAAAGGGACATTCTTCACCCATGGCCAGGGATCCACCAACCCTGGCAGTCTGCCTGTCTGCCGAAGCACATGATTAGCCGGCTCTAATGCTGCTAGCTCAGTGCTGTGCTCGTCTGCCTACACAACACCCACACAAGACTCACTGTTACCATATCATACATGAAAGAATGCAGCTCAGCCTGCCCTCAGTGTGTGAGGTGGTTTGAGTGGTACAGCTCAAGATGGACGGTTGTTGTTGTTTGACACACAACATGCTTAATGAATTAATAGATGGTAATAAAGGTGTAGCATCCTGGGTTTATTTATTGGATTTTGGTCTATAAAAGATGATGATAATAAATTGGATTGGGAAGATCACCAAGTTCATTTTTAAGATTTAAGGTTGTAAAGGTATTATGTATGTCCATGTACATCTAGCCTATATGTGACCCTAGACAACAAAACAATAAGTGTTAATTTTATACACCATCTGAAAGCTGAATAAATAAGCTTCCCATTGATATAAGGTTTGTTAGGATAGGGTAATATTTTGCAGAGATACAACTCTATGAAAATCTGGAATCTGAGGGTACAGAAAAATCACCTTTAAAATTGTCCTAATGAAGATCTTAGCAATGCATATTACTAATTAAAAATTCAGTTTTAATATATTTTCAGTAAGAAATTGACTAAATACCCTCATGGAACATGATCTTTACTTACTATCCTAAGGATTTTTGACAAAAAAGAAAAATCAATAATTTTGACCCACACAGTGTATTTTTGTCTATTGCTACAAATATACCCCAGCGACTTAAGACTGGTTTTGTGGTCCAGGGTCACATATAGCATCGTTAAAGTATACGAATTTTAATCGAGTTATGTCTGATTAAGGCAAAACAGACTGTGCCAAGTTTAAGGGATGTAGCTTAAAATCTCAAGTAGGGGAAAAAGAAAGAAAACATCAAAACCTTTACAGGTCAACATGATTACAAATGTATTCTCACAGATTCATTACTATGAGAAATTGCATATTAGAGAAGGATGTAGGACGTAGGAACAAAATTATAATTGGCCAAGGACATTAATGTGAAAGACTATTTACAACTAACCAGGAACCAGAAGCTGAAGATTCTTCTCAACCACATCCTGTTGAAAATATGGTTGAACGAATGTAATTCCCAATTTTAACAGTCCCCATATCTCTTACTGCAGACAAAAATGCATTGGATCATTAAACTTGTTTAAACATCCTACCTTCAGGGACAGTCCAGTTTGCCTGAGGGAGAGTATGTGTTACAGGCAGCTGTGGAGACATCATTTGAATAGGTGGGCAGAACTGAGGGGGCTCCCTGGGAGGAAATCCCCCTCCAGTGCACTCCAGAGGCTCCATCTCCAGAGCCCGCAGGCACTGTTCCCTCAGCCTCTCTTCACGTCTGCGCTTCAGCTTACGCTGGGCGAAGCTGCAAAAGCAGCAAAGCATGACAATGAGAGCCCAGATCAGCCAGAAGCCGGCAAAGCACGCCAGAAACGTATAGGTGCCCTGCGACATCACCATGATTATCACCTTGATGAGGTTTGGGCCCTCCAGGATCCAGTGGGAAGATTTAAAGATTGATTGTGTTGTAGAGTTCACTCACCAAGTCTCATAGCTACCATATTTCTACAAATGCTGAAGTTTAAAACCATTAAGAGTCTATCCAAGTGTTTGCTGAGTTCATTTTCTCAAAGTTAACCAGAGGTCAGTTTGAATTGTCTTCCATGAAAATGCAAGATTTCTGATATAATGCAAAAGGGAAACTGAAGAGGCACTTTCCGATGGTCTGGCAAGGACCTCTTTTACAAGAGAAATTGAATATCTGCAGATGCTCTTTTCCTGACAGCTGGTGCAATGAGGGAATGCTAAAGTCTCACAGTGCCTGGGTCTCCTCCTGTGTTGTGATCCTCTGCTGAGCAGATCAGGGCTCTTCAGATCTCCAGAGGACATCTGCAGTCACGCTGCTCAACAAAGGAAAGAACATAGAAGGGGGCAACCGTCATAAGTTATGAACTTGTCATATTTTCAAAACACAGACCTTTAATATTTCACACACAATGACCCATTTCATAATTAACCTCAGCTGTTCTTGCAACAACTTGCAAAATGACTTTAGGGGGTAGGTATCAATTTCGTACATTGAGAGAGTGAGAGCACACATAGTTTTCCACAAATATTGTTAGTTAAAAGCATGAATATTCATTGACTAATGTATTTTGAGACGCTGGAACATATATGACTTTCAACATGACACCTCTTTGTATAGCTCTCAACTGCCAACAAACAAAATGTCATTTTCTCAATAAGATTAAGACAACTTGCATAACCAGCTCTGATCTAGTCAAATGACCTGCTGTATCCAAATAAGATCTTGGTGACCTTGAGGAAATAAATTAAATCTTTGTCCTGGGCATTTTCCTTTCGGTGTTCCTACTGCAAGTGGTCATCCATTTCTGACTGCATCAACATACTGCCTTAAAATTGATTTAGTTATGTCATCTATGGAGGACATAACCTATAGGTTACCTAAAAGAACTATCCCAGCTGCATTACACTAGAGACAAGTATCGGTTAATAAATATTGATTGATTCCTAATATCTGAGAAACCCCCAATTTCTGATTTAGTGTGAGTTTTGTTTGACATAACTACCTACCTTGGTAGGCATACAGTTTAGAGGAATGGTAAGAGTATTGAATACTGCCTTTTTTTTTTTACATAAATGAGGAGAAGGCTGTCATCGCCTCTTACTCAACCGAGAAAGAAATGTGACTTTGCCTAACCTCAATAATGTCCCCTATTATCAATGTCATTGATGTAAACGAATAATGCACTGCATAATATTGTATGGGTCTTAAAAATAGGCTACATTAAATGAATAAATAAATAAATACTAGATTGATTAAATGATAGATTATGCAATGCTTTATGAAATAACAAAATACATTTAACAAAAAAAAAAAAGAAGACTGTGGTTTAAATTTATTTACAGCATTTAACCCGCGTATTTAATCTTTGGTAAGCTTATATCTCCAAATAAACTAATCCATAAATAAGTTATCGAGTTATACCCGTCGTTTAATATACATGCAGTGATATGCAGTCTCTCAGGTGGGTGATATTTGTGGACAAAATGTGCGCAATTGGAAATGACAGATGAACACAGTATTATATTTTACGAACGGTAGAGGGAAAAATAAAAACAAAAACAAATCAAGGACAAGAAAATGTTTGCATCTGTCTGCATCAACACTGAGCTTTAAATAGGCGTATGCTACATTTGCCTTTTCGTATTGTGTTTGTCCACCTATAGATTACATGTTAGTAATTTGAAACAAATACATATGCATCTAAGCTCGTACTTACATGAAGAGCGTCTTGCAGTCACGATGAGTTCATTTTCAGACGCGTGACTCCGTTTCAACGGACTGGACGTGACTCAATCCAAATAAAGTTGCGGTAGTTATCAGTGGCACAGAATGTTAACAGCAGACCTGTCATAGAGGAGTGTGTTCTTTCGTGTCTTCAATAATGTTTACCTGGATAAACAGAAAGCGTTTCGAGTTCCGCGTCATTCCTCGAGGTCGTGATGCGCGCGGTGGTTAATGGACACCTGTAATTGACGCGCGCGCGTCAAGAAACACCCTCATTGGCACTCCGCGCGCGATGCGCTGCTGCTGTCACGAGGACTCTGTGCATCATATTGAGAATAACGGTTCTCCAAACAAACTGACATGATCGCTCCTCCTTTTTAACTGTTTGTAGAACAAAGCGATCGAAGTGGCACGGTTTTGTCTGAACAGGCTTGTTTGTTGGTTGTTTAATGAGATCAGTAATCTCTTCGATTGTTGGTGGTGTGATTATTTAAGATGTAGGCTTTTAAATAATCTTTAAAGATTTTTTTTTTCACATGGACGGATCATGTAAGATAAAGACTCTTTCCGGACATATAGGCCTATTTTCAGTAACCAAAAAGTTTTGGAATATAGTAAATGTGCGAGAAACGTCTGCATAGAAATGAGCTTGGCCAAAAGAGCGTCCTTCACACATTTAGCACAAGATCATTATGTATGGAAAGAACTTGCTCAAAGAGCCTCCTGCATAAGAAAGAATATGCTCAAGAATATTTTACCTGGGAGAGTAAACGTAAACTCGTAGCATTGCTACGCAAAAATGGACTTTTGATTCGCAGTTCTCGCGTAAATATGATACGCATCTACCCCACAACCCTACTCCTACCCATATGCCCGCCATTTCTGCGAGCAAGTACCGCGAGTTTTTGATTTTACTCGGCACACAATTTTATACGCACTTTCATGATTGGGTAGAAGAAAACATGCTCAAGAACATTTTGCATATAAGAACATGCTCAAGAAACTCCTGTAGAGGAACAAACATGCTTAAGAACATTTTGGATATGCAAAGCAATGCTCAATAACATTTTTTATTGGAGAGAATATTCTTTCTGCACAGAAAAGAATACGCTCAAGAGAATATAAGAGAGAACATGCTCAAGGACTTTTTGCAGAGACGAGAGTTTGCTCAATACCATTCTGTATAGGAGGGAATAAGCTTAAAAACATTTTGAAAAACATAGAATTATGCTCAAAACATCCTGTATATCGATGTTTTCTCCTCCTGTTCCTGGGGGTGCCCTAAGAGTAGAGCTTACACATTTTGGATTTCTCCCTTGACTGACCCATCCTGACCTATTAACTGTTTTAATTGGGTGTGTTTAATTAAAAAAAAGTTATATTATATTATATTATAGAATATTAGTGATTGGGTACCTACAGGGTTGGAAAACTGATTGCAACAGGAGCCTTTATTCCTTAAGTTTTTTTTCTGTTTGGAATTTATAAAGCTCAGAGGTGAATCATAACTATCTAAAATGTGAATCGCAATCGCTAAATTCCCGCTGACAGACAATGCACATTCTATTAGAACCATGCACAAAAATGCTGTTTTATGTGTTATTTACCGGAGAGCAATGTCTGTGTTTAATTTTAGATCTAGCCTCTCTACACACTTCTCACTTTATTTAAATAATTCTGGTATGCTGTGGACACCATCAATGCCTGTGTTCATTTTTGAAAGTCTTGGGCAAAACCTACTTGAAGTGGTCTTTCCGTTTTCATTCTGAACAACAGCCTCTTTCCTTGCTGGCCCTGTAGATGAATAAAAGACATCAGAGAGTCTGGTTTTGATTTTTTATTATTTTGAGGCATCACATGCATTCTGTGAAAAGCAGTTTAGAGACATCAACCTTGAGCTATAAGCATTTTCTTTAGAGAGCAGAAACATAGAAACATTTTGTTCAATTGTTCAACTAAACAATTACTCTTATACAGTTTTATCACTTTATCAGCTTATCTCTGTTCTGTCCTTAGGGGCCTTCCTTGTGCTAAAGATGCAATATTTTAGTATTGCACTAGTTGTTACGGCGAGACGGCTAGTGAGATCCGCGCTCGCGCTTCCTCGCGGGCAGAGAGAACACGGATGCAGGATACGAGGCAAACAGAACAT
>JAUCMU010000046.1:11314939-11330818 GCA_032275025.1 Enteromius treurensis | reverse complement strand
TGTGAACGCAGCTAAAGGGAAACACACTGATGTCACATACGGGGCACGAGGCTACATTGCGCATGTCATGAACCGTCAAACTGTGCAACGCATGCATGCACCGAACCGAGACAAGTGAACCGAACGGTTCGGGTTTTTTTCCATGAACCGTGCCATCCCTAGTGATTGCTTTCATTTTGTAGTTTTGGAACATAAAAGCAAAAGGATTTTGCCTTCTTCAGTGCTGATGCAAAATCATCAATGCCACAGTTGATGTGATGTGTAATATCTTAAGAACCACAGAGAATATATTGGTGGTTTATGACTTTTTGTCAAGATGTCTAGATTTTGTAATACTATGGATTTCATAATACCATGGGTTAGATGGGTTTCAATTTCACTTTTCCAGAATGTGAGCCATATGTTCATCTTTCTGCAAATACATAGATTTATATGCGTGTTGGGATTACTGACTGAAGGTGCTATATAAATGCATTTTCTAGTTATAAAGCTATGTGTCGTCTGTATTTGTAACATTAATGTTACTGTTAGAGGCACATCCTTGCATCAACGCGTCCTTCAAAGAGATTGTGGTTTGAATTCTGTTATGCCTGTCTTGCCCCCACAAGGCACTATCTTGGATAATGAAATCTGAGCTGCTACTACCTGTCTGCTCCATTGTTTGATGCTTTGCACAGAGATTACCTCCAGCTTTAAGCTCTGCTCTATAACCTGTGGTCTAGTTGAGCTGTCTGACAAGGATGATCATATATAATGAGCATATTTATGCTCTCTTGCCTACAGAAAAATGATATATGCTTAATGTTGAGTTGGTACTTGTGTGTAATCGCATATTTCTAATTAAATCCTAGATTCACTATGGTGGACAAGAACATATACATCGTTCAAGGGGAGATTTCTGTTGTCGTTGCTGCTATCAAGAGGAACTCTAGATGGAGTACCCATACTCTTTTGGTAAGTGATCCAATTTAGTTTTATTATAAGAACATAGTTGTCTAAAATTTCGGGTCTGATATTTAATGGCTAATTTATGACCGTATGTTTCTCATAATTCTTTAATATTTAACTTAAGCATGTACTGAAATATAAGCTAATAAGTTCATGTGATGGCTGATATTAAAATTCTGTACCTATTTGGCTAAAGAAAGTAAAAATCAAACATTAAAAATCAGTCGTTTTAATATTTCAAGTGAATTTAGGCGTCACAACATTGTAATGTGCAGTATAAAATGATTTGCATGTTAAAAAGATTTGCTTTGTGATGCATGCATAATTAATTAAATATCTGAAATTAACCATTACAGAATATCAAATCACTGATTATTGAAAAATCTGTAATATTGGCCAATACTTGATATGGTGTACTAGGGATGTAACGGTATCAAAATTTCACGGTACGGTAATACCTCGGTATGAATGGGACAGTACGGTATTTATTGAATCATTTACATAAAAAACAAAAGTAATTAAGAGGCTCAAAACGTGTTTATTAAACAGTTTACATGAACACTGAACATATCAATAGCACACACATTAGCCATCTATCTTTGAAACAGGAACTTCAATTTTAATAACAAAAAATGATTAAACCTTCCACACATCCAATTTAAAACCCACTTTAGATTGCTAGATGACGTCATATATCAATTTGCATATTCATTACCTCAGTGCCTCATATTATCTTGCTTCTCTGTGGTCACATAATGTTATTCAGTGTACCCTAATTCGCAATATAACTGTTTTCACTGATGTATTTAATGGTTTCTGTTGTCAGAAAAACTGAATGAATATGGAATAGTGACTGAAATGCACCCCATTATAAGGCCTACTGAACTAGCTCTACCTTACAAGATGTTAATCTAGATTAAAATCCTTATTTATAATCGTTTATAATTATATTATTATATTTATAATTCATAATAATGAAACCAATTAAATGTCGCCAAGTGGGTCTGAATAGTCACTTAATATAGAGACAAAGTCGCTAAGTTGGCAACACTGATCTGTATTGACAACAGACGGCAAAGAATGATGGGCACGTTTGGGCTGATGGGAATTGTAGTTCCCGCTACCTCCCGTTCGCTCCATTCGCCTCAGCAAACGTTTCTCAGTAGACCTATCATTTTATAGAGTCATGCGACCACGGTAGTATCTTAAAAATTTGATATTGCAGTACGACGTCATTTACAATAACGTTACATCCCTAGTTATTAATAAAAGTGTTGATAAGTTTATTTGCTCCTGAATGTAGAAGCTGCGCAAATTCCGATAAGTGTGTGTCAGTAAAAACAGTGCATTAATATAGAATGGTTATTAAAGGCTCTAATGCACACCGGTATAGGTGTGTGTCTCGTAGAAGCTAGACGATGTGTTTCGCTATAGTAGGGGTATCCCAAGGGACAAGGTGAAGGGGATTAGGCCTATTTATACAGCAGGAAAAGTGGGAAGAAAACCGGCACACCGATTTTATTTCATTACAAGAACTGCCTGCAGAGCCATATACGATTTCAGTATCAAATAGGATACAAAAGTTTCAGATACACTTTGGCTGAGCTGCCCATTGCATACAAATAATAGAAGGCTGTGAGGAAATCTCACCTGCCGGCCGAAGAGTCTTTGCAGTAAGCCCTGTTTGGGTGGGGGTGAGGGTTGACCTCTCCAGTCCAGGTCAGGGGGTACAGTGCCATCCAAATTCAAGATGTTAAGTTCTTTAAAGCACTCCGTCTCTATCATCTGAATGGATCAATGAAATAACACACTCAGAATTAAAGTCAAACTAATATAGGGAGACATGGGGCTTGTTGTCACAGGTGCATTTTTATGAATTCTGATTGTAAACCCAGATCAAAACAATTAAAAACAATGTTGTTATCAAAAAATAAACATATTACATGAAAAACTAAATTGAAACTTGGATTACTGAAATAAAACTAGCTCTTATTATTATTTTTTGGATTAGTTTTATTTACATATATTTGTACAAATAAATAAATAAATAAAAAAAAACTCAAAATCAGAAATGTACAGTGGATAAATTTTTTTTTTTAAATCACCCCAGTGAAATTGCCAGGTTTCTGTGAGGTAAACAAAACAAAACAAAACAAAAAAATATATATATATAAATAGTTTTTTGTTGGGGAGAAGTAAAATTAAAGGACTTAAATAATGTAGTTGCATAAGTGTGCACACCCATAAATTAATACTTTGTTGAAGCACTTTTGATTTTATTACAGCGCTCTATAAGCATTGTATATTATTTTTCAATTGGATTCAGGTCTGGGCTCGGGTTGAGCCTTTCTAAACATTTCATTTTCTTCTGGTAAAGCCATTCTTTTGTTGATTAGGATGTGTGCTTTGGGTTGTTGTCCTGCTGAAAGATGAAGTTCCTTTTCATCTTTAGCTCTCTGGCAGAAGCCTGAAGGTTTTGTGCCAATATTAACTGGTATTTAACTGACGAGATTATGTTCTTGTCATCCTACCCCATAGCCCAGACATATGAAGAATATGGGAGATTGTTGTTACATGTACTAAAGTCAGTACATTCCAGAAATTCCCGCAGCTCCTTTAACGTTGCTGGAGGCATCTTGACAGCCTCCCTGAGCAGTTTTCATCTCATCTTTTCAGCAATTTTGGAGGGACATCCCCTGTTTTGTAATATGACTGTAGCGCCATATTTCCTCCACTTGACGATGACTGCTTTAACTGTGTTCCATGGTATATTCAATGCCTTGGAAATCCTTCTGTACTCTTCACCTGACAGATAGCTTCTAACAATAAGATCACTCTGATGCTTTGGAAGCTCACTGCAGACCATGGGTTTTGCTGTAAGATGTGACTCCTATTTACCATGAGGTATAATGTGATTGCTTCATTCTGAATAGAGTGGTGTGCACACTTATGCAACCACATTTTTTCTTATTTTTACTCCACCTCCAGATTTCCTTTTTTTATTTGAGTTGTACAGGTTTTACTTTACATTAAAACTGAAAAATGTTTTGAAATGATTCATCTTGTTCTCATTTTAACAGAGGTGCGTAGACTTTTTATTTCCACTAAATCTAGAAGTAATTAAGCAACATAATAGTAACTAAAAACTGTATTTAAATAATAACAAATTCTAATTAAAACGACAATGTCCCCATCACTCGTAATCATATAATGTTAAGAGTGTTCCATAAAAGCGCTGATGGGAGAGAAAATTCTACTAACAACCCGCACATTAAAGAATAGACACAGCCAGCTCCAGAGCAATCTACCAAGAGCACCACAAACTACCACCTGCTTTAAGACAAGCTTTTTTGAGAAGTTAAATAATGGCGCAAAATACCAGTAATTTGACGAGTGCAAACTTTAGCAAATCGCGTTGCGTGATTCATTTTAATACTCTCCTCCCATAAATTTTGTGTCTAAAAGGGAACAAACGCATATTCAAAAAGGTTAGGTGCAAAAAATCTGTCCATGCCTTTTCAGCGTTAATTCTTCGTGCGCATCTTTAGTAAATCCTGACAGTACTATTTTAACACCAAAAGACAGATTGCGCTAACCCTTAGACTGTAACCTTTCAACCACTGTGTTGCTTCTCAAGCCGATTTCTAGGCGTTCCTGTTTATTTTATTTTGCAAGCATGCATCTTATGTAAAGATAAGAAACACATCAGATCATGGTCGGGACCAGACCAATTATAAAAGGCAGTTCATTTCATAATGGCTGGGTTACATGCATGTCAAGAAAAAAAAAAAAAAATCACTTATTTGCATTGACTGAAGTCTGTTTGCACACATTATCAAAGTCGATGTTAATTTCCGTTTTATTGCATGCTTGTCGTAAATCGTCAATCAGGGTAAAACATTTACTGAGGTTATTCTGGGTAGTGATCTGACCTCATTTTGCCAGGGGATGGGAACGCTTCCAGTGGATACTTTGCTGTAGAACGAGTCATCTTTGGGCTCCAATTCCACCCCTTTCACTGTGGAGAACTGTTCGATGTCCAACACATCCTTACAGTAGATGGCCTGAGGCTGGGACAGACATAAAAGCATGTCATGCTACGCACCAGATGAGCAAATCATTTGCAAGTCACACTTTGTTCTGACTTTTGTTATTTTCTTTACACTTTAAATGTGTTTTATCAATAAATGTAAATCCAAAGAAAAGATCAACTGGTACATTATTAAAAATGTCTATGTTCCAAGAAAAAAATGGTTTAAAACAACATGAAGCAGACTTATTTTTGGGTCAACAAATGATTTAAACAGTGAACAAGCAACAGTGATAACAATAATAGCTGGGGTTGATATTCCCTAAAAATGTATCCAAATTAGAGTCTCAGAAGATACTTACGTCTGGAATAAAGGGTGCTTCGAGCATGCCTGCTGCAAGCCGCTTAAAGTTGATGGAACGAAAAATAGGATGGGCTTTCACCTCGGTGGCCCCATCCCCCTGACAGCCAAGCCTCTCACTAGGGTCTTTGGCTAGCAGCTAAGGGGGAAAAAAATGCAATCTTGCTGAAACAAATCATCACTAATAACTTTTTAGATGTTCAAAAATGTTCTTTTTTAACATATTAACATTAAAGGCTTAGAAAATTTTTTATATGTATGACAACAAATTACTATATAAAAGCTTTCCTTTCCACAAAAAAAAGAAAATTCCATCATCATTTGCTAAAAAAAAGTCAGAAAGTAAGTAACTAAAAAGTTTGAGTTTCCATTAACTTCCATTGTATGGACAAAAATTATGCTCACCTTACAACTCACAAAGGGGAGGAAATTATGACAGAATATCAATTTTTGTATGAACTATCGCATTATGATTTTCACAATGTGTTCTGCAAGCATTTCAGAACTATATAGCCAACTTAAATTGGTGTTTCCATTATGCACATTTCAAACATGAAAAAAAAAGGGGATTTTCTCAGAAATACGTTTTTATTTGCTATTAATAATTTAGATTTGGCATAGCTTGTAATTAATAATTGGATCAAATAAGTAACTGTTGTTTGCATACTAACCATTTTACAGAGTGATTTGGCATCCTCCGAGAACTTGCTGGAATATTCTTCTTCCACTTCTTTCACTAGCCGCTCCACTTCCTCTCGCTTGATTTTTTTCTTGCGCTGCTGAAAGGGTGATTGGCCCTCGATCATCTCATAGAGAAGACAGCCAAGAGCCCACCAGTCTGGACTAAACGTGTAGCGCTCATTCTTCACCACCTCCGGGGCTGATATGACAAACATATTGAAGTTACATTTATTGTTCTAGCTGCTGGTGATATTGTTTGAAGGCAAATACATACCCATGTAACCCACAGTTCCGACCCGTCCTTTGATTGTCTGACCATCTGGTACATGCACAGCCAGGCCCAGGTCTGATATACGTATGTGACCTGAAATGAAACATCATAGTTACTTTGTTAATTCATTTCTTCCATAGGCAAGCTTAAATGATGTCTGTCAGTGGTTAGTTTTACTAATAACTTATGGAATTATATGGAAACATATGCCAAAAACATACACTTGAATTATCTACTTTGACTACTGTCAACTAGGGCAGTTAACAAAATAAATAGTGAAGTTAACTGTGGATGTTGAATTTTATGGCTCAAAAACAATATTATGTACTCTACCCCCTCTTGTGGCAAACGTTAATGCTACAGTTTAGAATGTGACATTCTATGTGACACTGCTTTACTTTAAAGGGATAGTTCACCTAAAAATGAAAATTATGACATTAATTACACACTCTCAGGTCGTTCCAAATCGGAAAGATCTTTGTTCATCTTTGGAACACGAATTAAGATACTTCTAATGGAATAGGTTAGCTCTCTGCTCCTTCAAAGGACATTGGTAAAATAATCCATGTGACATCATTTCAGCCATGCTGCTGTCTACGAAAGGTCAAAGAAGTCAAAAATATCTTCATTTGTGTTACATAGATGAACAAAGGTCTCACATGAGGGTGATTAATTGATGACAGAATTTTGGGGTGAACTATCACTTAAAGATTATCATACCAATTACCATTAGAGTAACCAGCTAATTTCATAAGAAATCACAAAAGAAAACTTGCTGCTAACCATGATCGTCCAGTAGTATATTTTCTGGCTTTAAATCCCTGATAGAAGATGAACAAAGAAAACTGGTCAGTCAACAATCAAAATAATAGCATTTGAATAAAATCAATGTGTTTAATTATCTTTTTTGTTGTTATTGTATGTGTCATTCAGTCTGAATCTTTTCACCTGTATACTATCCTCTCACGATGGAGGTCTTCTAACCCGCAGCAGATTTCAGCAGCATAAAACACGGCTCTCTTCTCGTCAAAACCTGCCTCTCCCATGTGGTAGATATGGAACTTCAGGTCCCCTCCGTTCATTAGCGTGAGCACCAAACACAGGGCGTCTTTCGTCTCGTATGCATACGCAAGACTCACCTCCATGAGAAAACAGAGAGGTACATTGGTTCAGTTACAAAACAGAATTCCCATATTTGATACAGCCAGTGTGGGAAAGTGTCTAAAAATGGAGGATAAATGAAGAGAAAATCCTGAGAATAACCGCCAAACAAAATAACTCAAAATAGCATGCTCAAGGTCAGGCCTTCGGGTAAACAAACCCCAAATACAGTTATCATTTCATCAAAACACAAGTTACCATATGATGTTAAGGTTTTGAAAGACCTTTTTGTTGGATGTCATCTTTTCAATTTATATATATATATATATATATATATATATATATATATATATAAAGTGTAGGATTCTTATGGTAAGCATTAAATACAAACAACTACAACAATAGATACAGATTTTAAAATGCAGACTATGCGTCACTAATTAAGCAATATAATATTTATGAATATGTTCCAGTAATGGTCAGCCCGTATGCTTCTCGTGAAAAAAAGAAAAGAAAAAAAAGGTGCATATATATAAACAGCCTTTTAATCAGAGTAGAATAATCATGGCTGATATTAAGACATGCAAACGTAAAACTGACTGGTTAAAAGATATAATCAAAGGAAAATTTGGAGTTTGGCATAACCTTCGAACCCTAAAGGTGATACATTTGACGATAACGAGCCTTTAAAAAGGTATCTAAAATGTTTATGTTCTGAAGCAGATTGCAGGCAACAGTCATTTTAAGATAGTCGTGAGTTGGTCTTTGTGACTTAGGACACATTTGACAGATTTCGTAGCTAGTTTTAGGTCTAAAAAGCTTTGTGAAATACCCTTAGAGCAAAAATTTGGTCCTAAATTTAGACTGACACTGCAACTATTTTTAGGAAAAGTTAGGAGCTACTTTTTGCCTTGATGTTTTGTGAATATGGGCCCGGGCTCCGTATTTATCAAGTGTCTAAAAGTGCCTTTTTAGTGTTACGTGCTGAGAATTTATTAAAATGTATTCCTACTTTTAACTTAAAAGCAATGATCAAATTTCTTAAATCGAAGAATCACTCTTACACACAGAATCCCAGTTACTTAAGACAGCTTCAATCTTTCAGAAGAGTTCATGTTTGATGACCAGCAGTTAATCAAATGGTAACATTTCCTCAGTTTAAACCGAGCAAAGCACTTTGCATTTGTTTTACAAAGAAACATCATAACTGACTTAATTCTAGTGTGAGTATGGTATGCTCACTTCTGTTATAAGCAGTAAAGCGATCTACACTGTACGATGAATAAATCTCTTACTCTTATTTACACTGCAGACGTCTGCGGAGCGTTACGACTCTGACACGACCACCGGAGCTGATCGCAGACACTAGTTTCTGAAGTGACTCACCACGCTGGAAATGATAGGCGTTAAATGAACTCCTATTAGGAATTGCACCATTTAATCTTAATTTATCTAAGAATATAAATAAAGAAATCTATTCAGCGTTTGGGTAATGCTTATGTAGTCATCCAAAATCCTGTTTGTGGCACAGCAAAGTGTCTTGAATCAGCTCTACGACTGGCACTTAAGATTTAGTCCTACACTTCACATAAAGTATGACTGAGATGCTTGATAACCAACTTTTAAGCGCAGCATTGAGCTAAGATTTTTTTTTAAACTTCACCTTACACTTTTTTTTTTTTTTACAGTCAATTCTTACTAGGATCATTTAAACCTTTAAAAACGATAAACAGTAACTTGTACCGAATCCTGTATTTGACCGGAAACCATTGGGGGGGGATCTCCTATGTGGAGAATAAAGTCAAATAATTGTTGAATCAAGTTTTTGTTTTGGTTTTCTTTATGCACAAAAAGTATTCTCATAGCATCATGAAATTACGGATGTACCGCTGATGCCACTTGGATTATTTTATCAATGTCCTTGCTACGTTTGTGAGCCTTAGGATCCTTTGCTGTCTATGGAGGATCAGAGAGCTTTCGGGAAATGTAAACAAAAGAAAAAAATCTTAATTTGTTTTCACAGTTGAACAAAGGGTTGGAACAACATGAGTAATTTATAACATAGTTTTCATTTTTGGGTGAACTATGCCTTTAATTGGTCTAAATTCTAAAGAACCAGAATGAGAACTCATTGTGTTGTGATCTCACAGGAAATGACAAAAGTAGGGCCTCTGTGAGCTAATCAGCCCAAAAACAGAAGTCAGAACTACAGCGATTTCACGTTTAGTCGTAGAAAACATAAGTGCGGAAGAGATAAAAAGATAAGGTGACTCTCCAACAAAACACGCACATGATTGAGTAAAATAAGTACTTCAAATGCTTACAACAAACCGACTGTTGACTTTCTCGAGAATCTGCTTCTCATTCAGTGCCATGGACTCGCCTTTCCTCTTTTTGATGCGTTTCTTCTCAAGCTTTTTGCAGGCGTACATCTTCCCTGTGGCCCGCACCTGGCATGCACAGACCTTGGGTGCAAAAGAAAAATAAATATAATAATAATAAAAAAATAAACAACACTGTTGGGAAATTGAGGAGGAGGGGCAATTATTTCTAATTTTCACACATAAAAATAGATATGTATGTTAGTTGTCATATAAATGTGACGAGGCTGTATACAAAGAGATATTTTCTTTTTTTGAGGTGATAGAAAAAATTTTTTATCATTTTTTTTTAAAGGGCAAATTGCTATTTTTGGCCACATTTCACCCCAAAATACATGTATACAAATATATTCATTTATGTATATATGTATATATATATATATATATATATACACACACACTATTAATGTTAGTTCACAATAAAGAAAGCATTGTAATTAAAAAATTTTTTTAATAAATGACAGTACAACATATGCTAGAAATTATTAAATAAAAACTATACGAAACAATGTGATCAGCTATCTGGTAGGGAAACCAGAATTGGAGACTTGCAATTAGTCAACATTGAATGGCAATGTGTATGATAATCTGAAGGATTTATGTCTGATAGCAAAACAAAAATAGGATATTGGCCTTATGAACCCTGGAGTAGACAGATAGTGTTTGATTTAGTGGCATTCCAGATAATAACTAATAACGCCTCAATACGTTTCTGCCATAAACAGAGTGATGCTTAATCATTTTAGACTCACCTCGCCAAAGCCTCCCTTTCCCAAAACCCTATACTGACGGAATGTGTTTTTTGTGACTGGCTGTCTGGAAGAGAAAGAGAATAATAAACAAAAGTTACGTTTCATTAGAACAAACATGACCCTGTCTTATTAAATAATAACATGCGTTTACAGTAGAATAACTTCATGTTGCCTTCACAAAAGGCTAATTTCTCAAGAGACACTGACGCACAATGTTAAAACGCATAGCTTTAATCTAATTAAGACCCTTTTCTTACATATTGAGTAGATGGTAAGTGTACTAGGCCTCTTAATGTGTACATGAGAGTGAAAGTATTTGTTCCGGCATATCATATTCTTCTCTGTAAAAGTTCTGGATGGGAATTGTCCAGGCCGAGCTTTGACTTTCATTTTTATGACTAAAAGTAAATAAATAGCAAGTTCAGAGTTCACATCTGGTTTGTATAAGCTTAGCTTCATAAATAAATCATGGCACCCAAAGGAATAATTAGACTACTTGGTGATGAAGAAAAACTTCTTAGCTAGCTACATACAATTTCTGTCATTAAATATGGATTTGAGAGTTCATAACTACTGAAAATCACTGAGTTTGTACAAACAAAACCAAAAAGTTCAAAATGCATTGAGGTGCTGTTTATACCTCTCAAGCCATTTCCACTGTAAGAAGCGACTGTAGTACATACTATCGAGGTAGTCTGCGAAGGGGGCCATGCTCAGGAAATCATGGATCAGTCTTGAAGAAAAATACATAAATAAATTGAGATAAAGTGTTACTACACAGTTAAAAAAAAAAAAAAAAAAAAATCGGACTCTCACATCCTGATTTCATTAATGGATTTGCATAAGAATGCAAAATATCGTTTTGCTCTGATGCCACGTGTTTGTTAGACAGTGGCAGTGTAGGAGTATCTACTAGTGCCATCTAATGGGATAATAAGAGTTTCCTGTCTAAAAGACTCACTTGGTGCACTCCATGAAGAGCTCTTTACATGCCTCCTGTTGCAAGCGTTCTGCACACTTAGTCACCATCTCCTCTGTTACCTCAGGGACATAGTCCTCGGACTGCAAATGGAAGAATTAGAACATGAAAATATCCTTTAAACACATAAATGCTTACAAGCTTATGAATTATGCTATGAATAAAACAAACAACAACTTCATTTAAATTAGGATATACCTTCAGGTTGAGGTACTTGTCTTGGAGCTCCTGTCCACACTCCTTCCTTTTCTCATCTGGCGTTACTTCATACTCCGCCTGAAATGATGGAGCATAATTAGCTGTAATATTTGTGATATCTACATTCTTCATTATTTATAAACATATAAAACAAAACAAAACAAAAAACTAAATACGAAGCAAATCGAAAAAAGCTGTACGGATGACTGGATTTCAAACCATTTAGTTGATTTCAACATCATTTTAAAACTTCTTAATCCAATCAAAAGCAATATGAAATGAAATAACTAACAAAACTAGATTTTTCAGCACCTTATCACAAACATTATGTTACATAACTTATATGAGGGGACATTTCTACAAAGCCTTATTTTCTGATCGGCATCACTGAAGGCTTTACCACCTGACTAAAACACATCCCAATCAATTACTTGTCTTGATCATTTCCAAACATGCAACTGACTGCGGTTGCAGTCTATGAAAAACATGCAAACACCAGATTTTGACTTGGACTGTAGCAATCACATAGCAATGTGCTGCAACCACCCACAGCACCGCTCATATTTGTACAAATCTGGTTTTATATTCACATTTATTTATAAAACTTCAAAAAGTAGTGGTTCAGTGGTTTCTCAGCTGAACATGCAACGTCAAGAAAGTGGAGCAAATACCAGCATGTTTTTTTTCTCGTGAGCGTGCACATGTATGTGAAAGGCGACATGCACATTGTGATGTTTATGTTCCAGCTTGCAGAAACAGAGTAAGCGGTAGTCTGCATTTCATATCTGAAATGGCATGTCACGTCAAAATATTTACAAACAGAAGATTTGCCTTAAAATGTTTTTTTTGTTTGAATCTGATTTTACCACCCATGTCAAGCTTTTAAGTTATGGGTGTGGAAATGAAATTCAGACATTTCTTATAAGTTCGACTTGCTAGAGGGTATTCACTCAAGGTAGAAGCAACGTTGCAGATGCGACCCCGAAATTCCTTTATAGAGTTAGGTCAACTTCTAAAAAAACGGCAAAGGCAGAAAAACAAATAGAAGCAGGCCCTACTTTTATAAACATAAAACCAAATTAATGTCAAAAAATATTTGCCCTGTTCACGAGTCACCAATGTTTACATAGGCAGCAGATTAACAGAAAAGGAAGCTCATATCTGTTGGAACTGAAATGCTCTACAGTAAATGCATGCAAGCAGGAGGAACTCTACTACAAGGCTCAATAGTAATAAAGGACAGTTTAAGAGTCACACTTGACTGAAAGTTCACTTTCTGTATTAGGTCCGTGTTTTTGAATACATCCTGCATTTTACAGCTTGCTGTACATGCATTGTATGCCTTGAAAGCTTTTAGTTTTACGTAATAGTTGAATTTGATTTTAAATTTTTATTTCATTTAATGGACTTCCAGTTAACAGACACAGATTTAGAGTGACATAAGGCTGATATGCATGTAAAGCAACTGATGTAATTTGCAGCGAGTGAGATTTACACAAAATTGCTGAAATGAAATAGCTTCTATCACACATTTTCACTTTCTTCATTGGGTCGGCGCTATACCTTATAATTTTGATTATGTATGCATATTTGTGCCTTATTTAAATGGAGACATTTGGTTTCCTGTGATATTTGGCTATGAATTCTGCTGGTCAGCCTATAAATATTTGCAACGATATTTTTGTTAGCGGCCACACTAACAGACTTCAGTCAAGGCATCTGTTGCTTTAAATGAAATCTCTTTCAATTCAGGACTTTTAAATGTTTTTAATTCACTCATCAACTGTTCTAAAAGTGACTCCAATAACATCGTTCCTCTGTGTCCTTATCACATAGTGTGAACTTCCCTATTCTCATAAAATAAAAATGATTATTAAAGTTAGTTATTGCCCTTTGTGTGAACAGCATTCAAAGGCCATTTCCAAAGCTAGAGCTGTTCTATTCAGTTAATACGTTTTTAAGTTTTAAAATCCTTCATCTTTCTACATAAGCACCACATTGACCAAACAGGGTAACACATTTGGAACTACCTTCAACTTGCTTGTTTCACTGTTTCCAAGTGGATTGTTTGGAAAGAGAAGAAACAAAAAGGTTTTGTCTTTAAAGGGAAGAATAATTGGTGGTCTGCTTCTCACCACAGCATCCAAAAATTTGACACAGCGCCTCAACTCTGGTCTGGTGTCGCAGAACTGCCGGAATAGAAAGCATCCGATTGGCTGCCTCTCACAAAGGCTGTTGTAGTCTTTCTCTGTGGAAATACAGAAACACGAAACACAGTGACTAAGGGCTTTGAAAAGGTGGAGTTAAGAATGCCACACACACACACACACACAAATGAGTAAATATCATTTGAGACAATCGATGAATACAATAAAAATCAATAGCACTTTCCTTTCTTCTTCTCGCTTTGGAAAGGAAACTGAAGAGACAAAACCATTAGTTGACCACAACGAAATGGACAATATGATCGACAACATCCTAAAAATATTAAAGGCACACCCCAAGGTTGGTAAAGCTGTTCCTTGTAAGCCAAATTCAAAAATAATGCACAGTAATTGCATAGTGATTAAAGGGCAATGGCAGATACTGATATCTAGAAGGGCAGATTTGCTTGAGGTTTTTAGAGATGGTTTGAGATAAACAAAAGTGTCTATAAATCCAACACTGAAATGTCCTCCTGTTTTCTTAAAGTACACAGGATACACAACATGCAGAAATAATTGAGAACTAAGAAGTAATTGTGCAGTATGCATCGAGAATATGCTCAGTGTGCTAAAGTTTGTTTATTTGCATAAATAAATTAATTGATTTTTATTTATAAAACAAAACAAAAAAATTCAATGTACCATCGGCTAAGATCAACATGGTCAACATGATGTAGATGATTAATTTATATAGCCTAATTTGAAATGACTGAGATTTAAACAAAAACTACTGAACTTAAACGCCCACTTATTTTACAATAATATATACATTTTCTCTTTTTTTACATTTCTCAAAATCATAGCTTTATTTTGGATTATCGGTCAATAAACTAAAAATGGCCAAACATTGACAGATTAATTGTACCGATTGATATATAGAGCTCTGTCAATATGAGCAAGTATAGCCTAACGTGCAATTAATTCATCCTTGCAGTAACATAGCCGGTAAACCACACATACCTGATAGAGTGGTTGAAATGAGTGTGAATATACAGAGAGAATGCATTGAAGTGAACAGAGTGGGAAGGCAGTGGCCACTGGCTGAGATTTGCATTTGCTGCTCAGGTATATGCAAAGAGACAGTAGGATTTACACAGAGGCAATTGGGAGTGTGTGGACCTGCAGCGATATAGAGGCAGTGTGTAGGAGGCTGGTATTGATAGCAATGCCGCATAAATACATGGAGAGCTTACAGCTACTTCATAACGCTGCTGGCTGTACTGCAGATTCCAATCAGCTTTACTGCTGTTGATATATGCTTATTTTCATTAGAGAAGATGAGATCTCTTTAGAGAATTATTTGTCCTCTGCATTACTGTTGAAAATGAATGGTGGCCACCAGCATACAATGTGTTTTCGATACTGATGCCTAGAATGAGACGCCGGGGTCTCCAAGAATCTTAACTAATACTAGCTTGGCAAATAGATTCTTGTTTACCAATCTGAATGTTATTCCAAATTCTTTTTTCTCCAACTTCTCGAACTATGCAGCGTTTTTCCTTACTACAAGTAAGTGAATTGTTGCTGTCAGATGACAAAAAGCACCACAAAAGAAGTTGTTTGCTGTATTTTAACGCTAATGTGGCCATAATTCACTTAGATTTGGAACATTAATCACTGAAAATGTTGCTCTGTAGCATAATGTAGCATTACATCTGAATGGAAGCAAATACAAATGTGACTGTAAAGCTACATAATAGTTTACTGTATTATAGAACACGGGCTGCATCATAATATCAGTGCGAGTAAATGACTACAATTTTTCAGTTTTTAAAATAATGTATTTTAATAAATAATTATTATTTTATGTTCTTACTTTCCCTCTTACTTTTATGTGTGTGTATTGTGTATATACATATATATATATATATATATATATATATAAATAAATCTTTCTTTCTTTATTTTTTAACCTTAAAGTTACACATTTAAAAGTGTGTTAGGCTATATTTATTCAAACTAAATGTGATTAT
>JAUCMU010000046.1:11259691-11271279 GCA_032275025.1 Enteromius treurensis | reverse complement strand
TCACTGAGCTCAAAATGAATCTTCTGCCATGGCTGGCCCAGTCCTCTGAACTGAACCCTGCAGGAAATGAGTGAGGTTAACTAAAGAGGAGAAGCGCCATCATGGAGCTGTTATTCTGAAGGATCTGGAGAGATTCTGCATGAAGGTCTCTTCTCTTAAAAGGACGTAGCAATAACTGGGGGCCAATTATTGTGGCTAACATGTATTGGAGAAAAACATTATTTCATCATGAGTTTTTCTCCCCATTTCAACTTTTACTTCAATGATAGGTTAGAATTTTGTACATTTTTTCAAATGAAAGATCAAAAGGATAAACAATGCAGATTTATTTTCACAGTCACCTTTGCTCAGATTTACCAAGGGTGCCAATATTAGTAGAGGGGCACTGTATATGACAATGGTTTAATGCTTAACTTGCCCAATTTATTGTGCGGTCATCAGGATTGCAAATATTGAGGTCCAGATTGCCAAGCTGGATAGCGAGGCATGGCCAGGCCTTCTGGACCCGGAGAGAGATCGCCTTATCCTCATCAACGAAAAGGAGGAGTTGCTAAAGGAACTGCAGTACGTAATGCCGTGCAAACGTGCACCCAGCGAGGCAGAGAAGATTGAATCTGAAAAGAAGCGACTCGAGAAGGACCTGCAAGCTGCGCGGGATAACCAGAGCAAAGCACTGACCGAAAGGTAAGATGGAAAAACTGAGACGGCAGAGTTTAATGTTTTTTGTTCTGGTAGCATTTTTATTTTTTCAGTCATGGGATGGGACCATAGAATCAGAATGGGATGTTCTTTGCAGGTCTTTATAAGGTCTTCGAAGAAATAGATTGTCTTTATCCGTTTATTCTTTGTTTTAAGGTATTTCTTCAGCTATTAATAAACAACAAACAAATACATCACATCGTTTATCCACCCATTGCAAATGATTGTAAAAGTCATGGGTAATTCTTGTAAACTTATTAGCCACAAAGTGTGGGAGCGAGGATCGCCCATGACAGAGTTTTATACCACTTTTGGGTTTGATAAATGTCTAATTATTGTCAAAACAGCTGTGCTCATTGATGTCAAGGAAAATCTTCTAAATAATAATTAATCAAACCCAACTTTGAAAGCCTTTTTCAGAACTTAACAAACGTTCACTAAAAGCTTGGTGTGCAGAGACCACGTTCACAAAGATATTTTGCATTATGCAAAATGAGCAGCACAGCAGTCACTTTGTACCTCATATATTTTATGAAGGCCCCATCCATTATAACTGCACAATTTGTTTTTTTAAATCTACAGCTACAATGGCAGGAGTTGAACGTCATGTATGCAAACGATTCACAATCATCTACTGGTTTAGTGTCTGTGGTTTGTAGTGAGTCTTGCACTCTTAGAAGAGGCACCTGTGTTTTGAGATCAGGTTGCCTAGGTGAGAGAACAAATTAGGCTTTTTTTGCCTGACTCACTATCTTTCATTCCCTCTCTTTCTCACTCGTTCTCTCTCAGTTATTTGAACAGGGTACTTGTTCTCTATTCTAGATACTGTATCCTCGTTTAGCTTGGCGTTCAGCGCTCTTCCTGTAACCTGAGTGGCACAAACGCTGGATCTAGGTTGGACACAATGGGTGCCTTCTTCAGCACTGCCGTTTAATAACAAACCAACATCATTTTATTAGACCCACAGGGAGACTTTAGAGATATTGTATTATAATATTCAGTCAATTAATACATATGATGTATAATTAAAAACATGCTGATGGTCAAAAGAGCCCATCACATAGTCTCTTCAATGTTGCCCTATCATAGTTTTTAATCATTGTCCATATGAAACTGTTAACTCCTTGAAAAGTAAGTGCCCACTTCTCTTGTTAAAACACACTTGGTCTGTTTCAATTCCTAATCCCAGTATTAAGCAATTTTCTATCTGTTGCTTTGTCCAGGTTAAAGCTGCACTATAGAAGAAACAAACTAGTGAAGGAGCTGGAAGAGACGGTGAGGTTGGCATCTTCCCTGCACACCCAGCTGAAAAGGTAGTCTTCAACCTTGACATTTAATATTGGCTACATGTTTAATGACACTGTTTGTTGGCTAATCAGGATGTGCTGATGTCATTTATTCTATACAATAAACTGGGAAATAAATTCATATTAATGTCATTGTCAATAAACAGCTGTTATTCAAATTTTATTTTAAATGATTATTCAGATTCTGTACTGTTTCGTCTAAATAAAAATGTAACATTGAAAATAATTACTAATTTTAAATGCTACAATTGGACATTATGGTAGGTAAATTAAATTATTCTATAATTTTTATAAATATATATTAATTCATGTTATAATATATAATTTATTCACTACAATTAAATTATTCTATAATATTATAAATATGTGTGTGTATACATATTCAATATTTGTTTATAATCATTTAATTTAATCGCTCTCATGTCAATCTTAAATCCATAAAATTGTTGTAGATCTTTGGAACAATAATATTTATTATTATACTAGATATTTGTAATATTCTCATTCATCAAAAAAAGAAGCAAAACAGAACCAAGAAAAATATATACACTACCGTTCAAAACTTTGGGGTCAGTAAGATATTGAATGGTTTTTAAAGATGTTTCTTCTGCTCATCAAGGCTGCATTTATTAGATTAAACATCTCAAAGCAACTGTAATATTGTGAAATATTATTTCAATTTAAAATAACTGTTTTCTGTGTGAATATATTTTAGAATGTGATTTATTCCTGTGATTCAAAGCATCATTACTCCAAAGAAATAAATACTTTTATTAACCAAGGATTTATTAAATGAACAAAAAAGTCATAGCATAGATTTACATTTTAGACATGTCTTATATTTGGTAAAAAGAAGTATGTTGTTCCTTACTTGTTATTCCTCAAAGAATCCTGAGAGGGGAAAAAAAGGAAATAAAATCACAGGTTCCAAAAAATATATTTGTGTTTCCAACATTGACAATTCTACTAATAAATCAGCATGTTTTCTCATCATGGGACACTGAAGACTGGAGTAATGATGCTTTGTATCACAGGAATAAATTATTTAAAAAAAAAAAAATTCAGTTTTGAATATCAGGATGGAATATCAGCAGGAAGGGGAAGCTGTATGTCATAAGAATTTTTCATCGCTATATATGATGTAATCTTGTTGCAATAAGAATGCTCAGACTTATCCAAAGAATCAGACTTCTGAGATAAATATAAAACAATGCACCCGAATACGCTTAGTAACAATAGCTTTGCATTTACTTTTTATATTGACTAATGCCTAATTTATCTTCAGCATCTAGTTAAGGCACATCAAAGGCATGTTGCATGGAGGAACAGTCCCTTGTGTGTCTAATGAGCCTACCATGCCTTAATTAGCATGTTTGCTTTAAAGCAGAATGCATTTGATGTTAAGACTTCAAATAGGATAGAATGAGATGATATGGGGGGAGAAGTAAGCATGAACCAGAGCTGCTTTCTGAATAACTTTCCTGCTCTCCTTCTGTCCCTCCCGCTGTCTCTTTCCGTCGACGTCAAAATTCCAGTCTGTCAGCCAGCACGCTGTCATGTTCCTCAGGCAGCAGTCGTGGATCGTTGACTTCCAGCCGAGGATCCCTGGCCACCTCCAGCTTGGGCTCCACTTCCTCTCTCAGCTTCACAGACATCTACCTGGAGCAGCCCGAACTGGGTGACCCTGACTTCCAGAATAAACTGGACTCTATTTTGCAGGAGGGAAGCACCTCTGGCTACAGGCCCTCTAGCTCCATCACCACCATCCATGAGAATGAGGTCTCATCCTCCTCCAGGCAAGTCAGCTGTGGGCCGGGAGTGGGCCAAAGAACCCAAGTACTGCGGCTGTCAGAGACCCCTCACTCCATGAGCTCCCTGTCCCCACGTTCCTCGCTGTCTTCCCTTTCTCCTCCTTGCTCACCCCTTGTTACCGATGCTTCCTTCCTGTCGGGAGAGGCCTTCTCTGGTCCAGCCTCACAGTTGGATGTAGATCTGCAAACGAGGCTGATGGAACTACGGTTAGAAGAGGACCACCAACAGTCTTTGAAAGGTACATGGCTCTTTCCATGAGCAAAACTTCTTCTTAGCTTAACTTGGACATTTCTGATAGATGCCTTTTAATTCTTGCCATTGTAAAGGTAATTGTTTATTGGCATGTTAACTACTGCTATCAAACGTTTTTGTTTACAGAATGTATGTTTGTTTAGTGTGTATATTTATTATGTGTATATATATATATATATATATAGAAACACACACACACACAGTATATATTTTGCAAATATTTACATGTATATATTTATGGTAATGTAATCATATATAAATTAGTGCTGTCCAAAATAAAAGTTTTTGTTCACGTAATGTATGCGTGTTTATGGTATATATTTACTATGTTTATATAAATACAAACACATTCATGCATATATTTAAGAAATATATGTTTTGTTTTTGTATTAAATATATGTAATGAATAAACTTAGTACGGATACATATTTTATGTAAACTTTATTTATTTTGGATGCAAGTAATCGTTTGACAGCACTAATATAAATATCTTTACTATCTAAACATTAGATATTTATCTTAAATATATACATGCATTTGCTTGTATTTGTATATACATAATAACACACACACATATATTATGTGAACAAAAACGTTTCGTTTGGATGCAAGTAATTGTTTGACAGCACTTAAGCAGTGTTAATTTCGTTGACGAATAATTTTCGTCAAAATATTCGTCAACGACCTTTTTTTCACTGACGATAACGAACGAAAGCTAATTTGAAGTGACAAAAATTATGACAAATCTATTGACATTTTCGTCAACGAATAAAAACGAGACGACAATGTTATGAAGGGACGATTGGGAAGAGATTATTTCAGAACGAATGTGCTGCGTGGATCGGAGGTTAGTTACATGAACTGTATTTATAAGATATACACTTGCTGCACGTCTCATAAAACGTTCAAAAATATCAATATGTGGGATTAAGAGAAGAGCAGGCCAATGGATATGTTTGGAGATGGAGGAGAGAACTCAGTTCAGTCCGGTTTCTGAGCGCTGACACGGAAGCATACACACATAGCACGTCTCACACATGGAGAATTACAAACAAAAATTATTTCAAATTGTCCGTTTTGACTAGCATTCAGGTAAACAGAGTCGATTACGTACTACGTGAATGTAAAGGGTAGGGAACATACATGAGTACATTGCATTCGCGTGTATTTGGTTTAAAGGGACCGCAGCCTAATTTAGTTGCTATCGTCAAAGTCTTGTTAATCAAGCAACAAAAGTAAAATCACTCAATGCCCCTGACCGAGTACTTAGTAGTTCTAAAGATTAAAAGAAAAATATTCACGTAAAAACGAAAGGAGTAAAAAGAGTACGTTTTTCATTTCACTAGGACGATAGGGTAGATTTACAACTCCCTTCCAACTACCCAACAGGTGAACTCACTCGAGATTAGGGAACCTAAAACCCATCCAGAGTGATGTGGTGTCACATTTCTACTCACCCCTTTTCTGTACCTGCAGATGCTGTTACGCAAACAAGGATGTCTGGGCCGGGATCGAAGAAAGCAGGGGTAACATCAGCGGTGTCTGACGAATCGGTAGCAGGCGATAGCGGGGTATACGAGCCCTCAGAGAAAAGGTAGGCCTCTTGAGTTTTCTTATCAGTTACGTTTTATTACAGACCCTGATTCGAATAGTTAAATGGTTCTGTTCTCACAGGTCAGGGCTTCCTGTTGAGCAACAGCTGGGTTATGATGATGGGAGCTCAGCAAGCAGTGCTCAGATCAAACTCGGCCTGAAGTATGAAGCGAAAGACAAGAGGTTCACAGTGTTCGTAATGCAGCTCTCCAACTACAGTGCACTCTCCCTGCCAGCCAACCAGAACATGTGAGGATTGCACTCTCTCACCCAGCTTCATTTAAAGTTGATGGAGACATTAATTTTAATCAGCAGGATGTCATTTTGATGAAGGATTTCTGCTAGGGAAATGGACTGGGTTTTACAAATGGAATTAACCCGTTCAATAGTTGCCAAATGGTAATATAAAATGGAGGAATTCAAATAAATTCTGAAATTCTCAAATGATTCTGGACCAGTCCATGAAATTGTTAAATGTGACTGAGAGTTAAAGGGTTGCTCCACTTACCCCCATGTTGTTCCAAACCCGTAAAAGCTTCATTTGTCTTCAGAACCCAATTTAAGATATTTTGGATAAAAACCGGGAAGCTAGTGACTCCCACTGACAAAAGCAATGAATTCCTTCGAAGCTTGTGTGAACGACCCAGAGTTAAAAGCGACGTGGAGAAACATCATATGCTAGTTTTCCAAAGCCATGAGAAGAGTGAAAGGAAAGGAAGCAAGCAAATAAATATTATACCATACTGCTGCTGTCGTCGTCGTTCTTCTTGTTCAGAAACCGTATACCAGGGGTCATCAAACTTGGTCCTGGAGGGCCGGTGTCCTGTGGACTTTTGCTCCAACTTTCCTCAACACACCTGCCTGGAAGTGGAGTATACCTAATAAGAGCTTGATTATCTGCTTCAGGTGTGTTGGATTAGGGTTGGAGCTAAACTCTGCAGGACACCGGCCCTCCTGGACCGAGTTTGATGACCCCTGCCGTACACCGCCACTCAGCCGTTTCAAACTTCTTTTTCCCCTTAAACGAAAAACAAAAAAGAACTTCTTTTGAAGTATATCGGGGCCTTTACTTGGCAGTCAACTTGGGACAATTAACAGCCTCCCGGTTTTCATCCAAAACATCTTCAATTGTGTTCTGAGGACTTCTTTTAACCCTTTAAAGGGAAGGTATACCCCAAAATGAAAATGATGTAATTTATTACTCCCCCTCATGTCATTCCAAACCCTGATCTAAGACATGCCTGTGCCAGTCTCTCATACAAAAGCCAATACTGATCGGAGTTTCTGTTGGATTTGATCTACTGCAGATATATCCGTGTGGTGGTACTGCCGTGCTCAGAACCCGTTCGCTGCCTGTTCCGCACCCATGGGGCTCTTCCGCAGGAGACCTTAGAGTTTAAGGAAGCGTTTAGCCTGCAGATGTCCTCCGCTGCTCTCAGACAAAAGACTCTACGCATTGATGTCTGTAGCACCAGCACGGCTGGTCGAGAGGACTGTCTAGTGAGTGCCTGATTTGAGAACATAAACAGATTAATCATGGCTAAATACAGTCATATGGTATGTCAGTGGTATGTGAATATAGGCCTGGGTTATTCAGTTCTTGTCTTTTTTCTCTTGGAAGGCTGGTGCTCAGATCAGTTTGGCTGATGAAGAGTATTCAGAAGAGCGGTGCACCAAGTGGTACAACCTTCTCAACTGCACATACATGCCAGAAATGGATGGAAAGCACAAGGAAAGAGAGGTCTGTGTTAAAATAAAACAAACACATGCATGCACGCACGTACGCACACACACACGTACTGTACATACCTTTTTTTGTGAATTGTAGGGATATTCCATAATTGAAATGGGTTTTTATACTTTAAAAAACTGATTGTGCTATTGACCTACACCAACCCTACACATAACCCTACCCCTTACAAGAAAACTTTGTGCATTTTTAATTTAAAAAAAAAAACAATTGAAAAATAATCATTGTCTCCTTGTAACACCTGTGTCATTATACAAATGTGTCACAGAAATGTGCAGACACATCCTGAACTCATTTCACCTCATCAAATGCCTTTTTTAATATTTCCTGGAATCTGTCTTGCCAAACTGCTAAGCTTATTGAGGAACAAGGAGCCTTCATTAATTTTATATTCGTTTCTTTCATCATTCAGATGAAGATGAATTGATTCTTTCTTGCCCAAATGGTCCTTTCTGGTCTCTAATACTGTTGATAATCAAATTACATAGAATTAGTTGTTTGCTTTTTATCAACTGTTTCAAATTTACAAACACCCTATTCTGTTAAGATGTTGAAATGTATTTGCGTTTTCCCAAATTAAGGCCTGGGGCTCTTTCGATTTGTGTGTTACTTTGTCAAAATTAATATTTTGTTCGTTTTTAATTGTAGGATGCAATGAATACGGTCAAGATCTCGGAGTTGAGACTGACCAAACCCACAATTTTAATATTTTCTTAAATATATTTAAAATATAATATGTATAACCCTATTAAAGTACCCTTTACAAATCGTTTATCAGTGAAGTTTTTCCAAAAGAACAACTTTTATATAAAAAGGTCTATTTAATAATCATCTAGTATGTTTTGTTTTGTTTTAAATACATCATCTTCCTCTCTTCATTTATTTGTAGGCTCCCAGCACCCCAGAGGGCACTGTTGGATGCCTGGAGAACGCTCCTCTGGAGGACTGGTATGTTACCTGCCACAACTTGTATAATAGGCTTTAATCCTGTTTAGCACAGCTGTCAGCTTAACAGCATGCCAGAGCTACTCTGGGTTTCATATCCCGTATCCCACCCATCATCCATACAAACAATTAACAAGCTATTTGGATCTCATATTTCATCTCTTTCTTTTCCAATCCCCTTTTTGCTATTAAATGACCTCCTTTCTGCTGTCTCGTGGGAATTCATCACAGCGTGATGGCAAACCATGACTCAATTTTCCTGATGTTTGATCTGTTCTGCCAAAATTACATTAGTAACGTAAACAGGATGAACATCTAATCCAAATGCAGTGCAAGAGCAATACTGAGCAACATTCTTGTCTCATGCCATATTTTTAACTCTTTGGGGTTGCTTCTCTGTAAATTAGCTCACCGTGCTGCGTGTTGATTGGCTATAGGGCAGTCTCATGATTTTAACCCAAAGTACACTATAAGACCTGATTGTAACCGCCTGTCATAGAACTTAAAAACAAAAAATGGAATGTGGCATAGCTGCATTTTTCAAGGGCAATACCACCCTTACTCACACTTGCTTCTTAAAGGTTGCTAAGTAGATACAGTAAGTAAAAGTGTTGCTCTTTTAGGAACATTACGGTTTGACTCAACCAGCTGTAACTTTCGGTTTATTTTGGAGCACTGTGACATTCAATACTGATGGTCTAAATAAATTCAAACAAAAATATATATTCATTTATTACCCTACATTATTAGTGCTATTTTAAAAAGTGTTCATTTCAAGTTTTTACTGTATTTATTTTTTGTATATTTATGTACTCATTTTTATAGGAATATATGCAATTTGGAGTTTTGCCATAATTTTCAGTGTGTATACTTAGTTTGCAAGCGGTGCTTACACATTGCTACAGTTTTCCTTGCCCCTTAAAAGTTTTTTTTAAAGTGAAAACTAAATTAATTAAAAGAGAAATGTCTCTAATTACTTGGATGAAACATTCTTGGATAGGAAATTGGTCTTAACCTCAACTATATGGATAAACTATATTTTATGTGCTGCTAAAACTGAATAAAATAAAACATGCATAATAACTGGTGTCAAATGGTATGTGTGTTGTAATAGCCCCACAGAGGCTTTGGAGGGTGACGTGTTTGTGGATGAAGAAGGTAGTGATGGCGAGGAGGATGAGGAGTTCTACCCTGATGACTGCCCGTGGGAACAGGAGGAAGAGACAGTTAAACCTGGACTAAAAGCAGTCATAACGGAAAAGGTGACATTGATGATTCATTTACATAGAGCTTTTTCATCGCTTTTATGCCCGTTTTGTGTACCTTTTTAATAAAACTGGTTGACATCCTCTCTTTGTCTGGTTAGGTGAATAAACAGACAAGTGTGGACGGTCTCCCGCATTCTGCTTCGGTTGTTCGGCCCAAAGAGCGGCGACATGATGTCCATCAACAAAACCCTTTTATGCGAGGAAACACTATCATCCGGTCCAAGACATTTTCCCCTGGACCTCAGAGCCAGTACATCTGCAGGGTAAGAACACATATGCACACACACAAATATATGTATATACTTATAGTGGTATCAGAGTTCAGTTTTTTTTTTTTTATCATCACGTCACCAGATCAACCGCAGCGACAGTGACAGCTCAACCTTGTCTAAGAAATCTCCTTTCGTCCGGAATGCCTCAGAGAGACGCAGTGTTCGCATGAAGAAGGTAACATAAAAATAGTGACACTGACATTTGCTCATTTGGGAAACAAACGATACTGTTTAAAACTTGCCAAAAATTGGCATGCAAATGTAAACTTTGTTTGTTTAGTTTGATGTCTGATAGACCTCTTAGTCCTTTAATAGTTCAGAAAAATGCTTTACATTCAGTTTGATGCTTCCCCAAGCATAAAACTTGTGTAGTAAATATCAACTCCAAGTCAGGGTTAGAATCAAATCCCACTCAGGAATCCACTGAATGCATTTTACTAACCCTAATGCCAAATGTTTTCCTTAGAAAGGGGAGTTAAAGCTTTTTAGCAGAAGTTTAATATTTAATACCTACATTTCTGTACTGACCTGAGGCCAGTGTTAATGAAGCACAGTCTCCGAGTGAGGAAATGGGTTTGCTGAGCACCTTTACAGGTCCTTAAATAGTCTAGAAAGGTCAGGTTTGCTCTCACTGTGCCTTAGGAGACACATTACTTTGAGTCTATTAAAGACACTAAGATGTTGAAAGTTAGCAGTGATTTGCTTAATGAGGACTTTACAGAGAGCTTCAGTCATTTTAGTACAGGCTTTAAAGTCTCCTAAGTTATTTAAAAAGTCCCGGTCTATGAAGGTAAGGCAAATGGCTATGCCAAACCGTTTTAGATTTGTTTTCAACATTGTTTTTTTACTTGATGAATACTTTTCATTTACATGTGCCAATAAAACAATACCATAGTAATAAATTCTCTGGGAATGTCCCATTTCAGAATCTAATCTAACCTGGAAATGAACAGAAAGTTTTTCATCACTTTTCATCACCCCATACAATGCAATAAATGACACAAGACATAAACATGACCCAAAAGAATCATTGATCAAGTCTCCTCCCCCACACAGCCACAGATGCAGGGTAAAGGTCTGGACGGACTCCTGCGCACCTCTTTGGATCTGGAGCTGGACTTGCAGGTCACTCGCACACGCCACAGCCGACTGAATGAGGAACTGCGTGTGCTGCGGGAGCTAAAGGAGCAGTTAGAGAGCGCCCGGCAACAAGGCCAGCACGTCCTTCCAACATGGGTGCAGGAGGATGAGCGCTTTCGTCTGCTGCTCAAACATACTGAGAGACAGGTGAGTCCTGCTAGATTTCCAGAACTAACAAATCCACAAATGGCCCGCTTATACATCATTCCAGCATCTGATTTTGAGTTGCCACTCTCTCTTTAGACCCAAGAAGAGCAGCTACAGGAGAAGAGGGTAGAAAAGATGATGCGAGCGGCAGCCAAGGATGTGCACAAGATTCGTGGACAGAGCCTCAAGGAGGTTCCTGGGGTCCAGTCCTTTAGGTAGGCATCTGTTGCTACCCATTCAAACCACTGTTTTTGAACTGATCCTGAACAGTGATCCTTAAAGTATTCCGGCACCGTGCCGGATCTCCGGCGTGCGACCGCGAGGGAAAAAAAATAAAATAAATTTAGAGCCTGCGCATGCGGTTTAATATTTTCGAGCCAATTTATTTTACCTACCAATCATA
>JAUCMU010000046.1:11233009-11251746 GCA_032275025.1 Enteromius treurensis | reverse complement strand
AGATATTTTCATCTGAGACAGCTCAAACATGCAATTTAGTCTGGGACTAGCTTAAGCCTTGTCTGTGAAACTGGGAGTTGGACTTTTTTAGAGATGATAAACCTCTCTATTTTGGTTAATTTATTTATATATATATATATATATATAATCTGGGCATAATATTTAGTCACAGGTGTTCACACAGCTAACATGTTTACCTGATGTAGCTTATCCATCTTGCATGAACGAAATTGACACAGACACAGTCAAAACACATCGACCACTAAATGTTCAATGATTTCAGCCTTTCAAAGTATTTGTTTGACCGTTGCTTTGGAATATAATTCACGGCACATTTCAAAAAACAAACATGACTTGTATTCCAGATAATATGGCACATCTACTGGCTTCTAAATGTTCTGTATTTCCCGTTCTCACTAGTGGGTATGACTTTGGTTACCTGGTGAAGCTGCTCACAGATTCCCGGTTGCCAGAAGAGGAACATGAGTTCTTTCAGATCTTAAATCTTTTTTTCCCAGCCATTTATGACGTCAAATATCTTATGAAGAGCTGCAAAAACCTTAAGGTATGAAAAATACTATAAACTGAATTATATGTGTATAATCTACTGTTGTTGAAAAAAACAAATTTGGCTATTTTTGCTGTTTAGGGTGGACTTCAGGAGGTGGCAGACCAGCTGGAGCTAAAAAGAATCGGAAGGCAGCATCAGGCTGGCTCAGACTCACTGCTCACAGGAATGGCTTTCTTCCGCATGAAAGAGGTTAATATCAACCAATGAGATCAAAGCTGAATAATGGGATTTTAACGCATCAGTTCTAACCTTTGTTCTGCTGTCCTGTTTCTTTTTTTCCTTTAGTTGTTTTTTGAAGACAACATTGATGATGCCAAGTACTGTGGGCGGCTTTATGGCCTGGGATCTGGTTCTTCCCAAAGTCAGAATGGAATCTCCAACTCCTCGCAGGAGGAAACCAACAACAAGCACTGACCAAAATCTAGTGGATGATGCACTTGTTTTAATCTCACCCAGCAGATATTGTTCTTTACTGTTCTACACAAAGATGATTTCGAATGATTCGTGCATTCTTAAAGGGACATTGGGAAATGCAAACAAGCTAATCTCAGATTCTGTTCTGCTCTGTAGTCCATCATATTGCGACGTTCCAGGACTCCAGATGTGATCCTATTTCTTCCATCAGCTGAGAAATGAAAATTTTATCTTGTTTTACAGTATTAAAAACACCTTTGTTTTAAGCATGGGACCAGCGCTTGTGTATCTTATGGCTTACAAGACTCCAAGCATTTTAATACACTGTCCTTTTTAGAAATGTTTTGATATTTTCTAGAAAGGCTCAAGATTTATTCATTACTGAGATCAGAGGAAATGCCCTCTCACTATTGGTACACACGACTGTGGGGTTGTGTTTTTAAAATATGCCAGCATGTATGTATATTAAAATTTCAACTTTCAAAACAAACTGCTATCTTTTAAAGTTTTTATTTGCTGTAAAGAATACGTTTTAGATTCAGGTTTGGGGCATCTGTGGGAACACGAGTCCACTGGTCCAATGTAACGGTTTTAAATGTGTTCGTCTCACAATCTGGACTGTTTGTGGTATGTGTTTTTATTGTATCTCTTGTTCGAGGCAGTTGTGTATTAAAATGTTTTCTATTGCCACAATGGTCTCATGTCTACTTCCAAGGCATGTGTTCTGAAAACTTTTCCAGCTTTGAAAGTCAACGTGAAATGATCATTTCCCCTTCTATCTTATGAAGAATTCAGCTGCGTGTTTCTTGTGCGCTCAAGGTTTTTCACGACAATTATAGTGAAATGTAAAATGCTGGACTTCTCAAAGCATTTAGTCTAATGAAACCCTGCCCCTTTCTTATAAACAACTGAGCTCAAATTCAGATCTGCCAATTAACTACTTCTCTCTAATTCAAATGTTCACCAGAGTACAGAGAAAAATCTGTCACAACAAAAACTACATGTGCAATGTTTTATACGTAATATTAAAATAGTGTATATAAAACCGGGCTGTGTTCATAAAATGATCATCATAAATTACAAGTAAAAAATATATATAAAATGCTTTTTTGTTTATCACTTGGTCATGTGCTAATTATCACATATTAAATTATTAAAATTAAATGTAAAATCATGGCCCTTTAAACATTTTAAGTGGAAGACCCGGCTGATAAAAACATGTGGTAATCTCTGAATTACAGGATCTATGGCTTCTGTGACAACAGTTAATATGTTCGGGATTTTTTTTATTCCATTACTCATGTGAATTTTACATATCAAACAACAGTAATTGCATATCAAAAACATTAAGTGCTATAACTGTTATTGTGTCAGTCTCCTCCAGGCTTTACAGAGCGTTTCTGTCGTTCCATAGTTGTGCAACAAAGTTGTGGCCTTTGAGCAGATGTGCTGTGGAAACGGCGTAAGATGTTTTCCCATGTGCAGCAGGACGATGCAACACTCCATAACATCTGGAAATGGGTATTTCTGAAATTGTAGGAGGGGGGGGTATTTATAATAATATGCGCAATTATGTATTGAATGATAACATATGACACTGAAGAACAAAACCAGCCAAACGTGGCACGGGTATATTTGTAGCAATAGCCATGTAGGAGTCAAAATTATCGATTTTTCTTTGATGCCAAAAATCATTAGGATATTAAGTAGCTAAAGATATTTTGTAAACTTCCTACTGTAAATACATCAAAACTTTACTTTTGATTAGTAATATGCATTGCTAAGAACTTCATTTGGACAACTTAAAAGGAGATTTCTCAATGTTAAGATTTTTTTTGAACCCTCAGATTTCATACAAATAGTTGAAACAATTTGAAGCCTATCCTAACAAACTATAAATCAGTTTATTCAGCTTTCAAATGATGTAGAACTCCTGTTTTTTGAAACATTATCTGTACATTTGTGGTCCATGGTCACAAACAAGAAAAAAACATTTTTTTTTGATAACAATAAGAAATTACTATAATAACTTATGATAATAAGAAGAAGAAATTACAGCAGCCTTAAAATAATATGCATGTTAAACAGACAGAGCCACTTACTTTGACAAGCTCAGGAATAGCAGTGAGTGCTTTGTGGTGTTCAGCAACCTGGGCAGTCAGAGTAGAGAGGGATTCACTGCTTAAGGGAGACATAAAGAGCTGTTAGACATTTCTTTGAAGCACCAGAATCAAAGCACAAACGATTCAAAGGGTACAGACTTAGAAATACCTTTTCCCACTCAAAGATCCTCCATGTTCCTCTGAGGTTTCAGGTTGAGAGGTACTAAGTGCTTGTGGGCTATCATGAGAGTCTTCACACTGATTGTGCTGCTGAACGAGGCTAGTGACTCTCCTCTGAACCTCTGCTATGGCTCTCTGGGTGGCCTGAAGATTGGCGTGAGGTTCAGAGAGAAGTACCTTCCAGAAGCCCTCAGAGAAAATGACATCAGATTGAGCTTCTCCGTTAGAGTTTGCTTCAGCTTCACTGTGGTTCTTCTCTGTTAAACCATGACCATTGCTGATGGTGTCATTGGTCAAAGCACTGTACTTCCACCATTTCTTATACATGAGCTGATAACAGACAAATGCCTCCACACTTTGAGAAATAACCAAGCTTCTTTCATCAGTTGGGTCTAGTTTCTGTTTATAGAACGTCGCAGACTCCAATCCTGCATTGAAAACAATACTGAAATATATCATTCTCTAATCATCTCAGTATCACAAAAAATAATACTACACTAACAATAGTGTGCTCAAATTGATGGCAAGTAAATGGTCAGTGATTTAAAACTACAATTAATAGGCCAACGTAGCAAAAATCAAGAACTAGAAATATGAAGTATTACTTAAATTGTGCTGTGTAAATGTGCTCATCCCTATCTTAAATCGTTCAATCGAAAGTTCATTTGAAGCGTTTTCGTTTCATCTCGAAACACAATTGTATTGACATCTCTAACCTTGTGTTAGAAGCAGCTGGCACACCTCCGTCATTAGCACGAAGTGTCCCACCTCAGAACCTCGATTAAGAGCTCGCAGCAGATCCTCTACAACAGATGACCAATCACACAACAGCTGACTCAAAGCACACAGTGTCACGTCCAACGAGATGTGAAGTAAGAGCTGATGGATAAAAGACCAAATGAAAGATTGATGTCAACATCAAATTCATCATTCAGAGATACCTTACTCTTTTCTAAATCAGTGTTGTCTCTAGAGACAGGGTTGAACACTATAACAGATAACTGAATGGCTGATGCATTGCTAACAGTGGTATACAGGAATCTACAGTAAACCGTGTTGGGCTGCACTTTATTTTGATGGTCGCTTTTGCAAATTCTATTGGTAGACTGGTAGGGTTAAAGATAGACAAGTTGACGTACTTGTAAAGTAACTTATTGTCAGAATAATATGGGTGACCATTAAAATAAAGAGCTAGCAGATAGAAAGTCTAGTAATAATGAACACATATATGGAATTAATAGTCAACCCAACGTTCTAAGGGGGACCATCAAAAGTGTTTTTTGAAACTTGTTTTACACAATATGAACATGAACCCACACACATACACTCAAATACAAATAGAATAATGATATATTTACTTCAAATTAGGCTGTGATAATTAAATAGAAAATATTATATTTTATTACATATAGCATATAACTTCTTAGTTTAATAACCATTTTTGTCTGTATAATTTATCAAATAAAAGATTTTAAATCATATTATTCAGTATTATATCATACTCTGTAGGGAAGCCTGTTTCTACTTTTTATAACACAATACTGATTTCTTTCCCTCAGAATCACGAGTTATACAGTTCAAGCTCAGGTTTATTTCTAAAGCACATTTAGAAACAGCTACAAGCCCACCAAAGTGCTGTACAAAATCAATAACAAAAATATACGAAGTAAAATAATGATAAGATAATATCAGATGAAAATAGCATGTCTAATATAAGATCAAATGAGATGAGAGGCCATTCTAATATGAGACTAAATTATTCTAGAGAGTGGGACCGGCCACTTTGAATGTTCGATTTCCTGTGCGAGGGATCTGGAGGAAAAGTTTTTCCTCACTTTCACTGTCGTCTTGTAGGGGAGCCAAGTCGTCAATGATTTGTAAACAAGCAGAAGAATTGTAAACTCAATACTGTACTGAACAGGGATCTGGTGTAACATGATGACATTCTTTGCATCCGGTCAGAAATCTAGCTGCTGTATTTTGTACTACTTGTACTCAAGAAATTAGAGTTTTTGAGATGCCAGGCATGGATGGCAATCTCTAGAGAAGCTTCAGAAATAGTGTCAGACTTGTGAGATATGAAGTCACAATACTGAAAACATATCAGCCTTTTCCCCCCACTTTATAACTCACAATTGCAACTTTAGATCTCATGATTCTGACTTTTTTAATCTCAAAATTTTGAGCGTCCATCTCACAATTCTTAGAAAAAAAAGTCAGGATTGGGAGATAAAAGTATAAATAAACTTTTTTTTTTTTTTTTTCATTAGCGGAAGCAAGCTTCCATCTTGCTTTGTTCAATATTAACATATTTTTAATATAATATAAATATAAAAAATATTATATTATATTTATTGAATATTAAATCATACTTTATAACATGCTCTGCATCATGTTGCTCTGTTCAATAGTAACATGCATTGTTGTCTATTTATTAAATAAAATAAAACATTTAGAATATATTCATCATATATTATATTAGATCTGTCAGTCTGCAGTCTGAAAAGCCATCTGTTGGCATCTTAATTTCCCACATACCTGCTTCAGAGGAACACTAGTGCTGGCAGGAGGATTCTCAATAGCTCTCAGCTGTTGATGGATCGTTTTCACTTTGACCAGGTCAGCAACCGCTACTCCAAACTCATTCTGCCACACTCTGTGCAACACTGAGAGGAAGTTCTCATCACAGGACTTAGACCAGGTGTGTGAAGAAGCCACACTCCAGGTGACCACATCTGTATCTGCTAGTCTTTCAGTGAGGATCTCATTAACACAGAACACCAGTCTATGACCCTGTGAAGAACAACAAAGAAAGATGCTTCATAATATTGTTTTTCTAATATAAAAACTTATTACTGGCAATAGAAAAAATGTCAACCAATGCGATATGCAAAACCTGCATAAATACAAATAATATAAAGTATCAGTGTCCATTTCACATACTATTTAATTGAATATACATGTGTATCTAAAAACCAACAAAGAAGACAGCTGAAAACAAACCAGGAGCGAGTCTTGCATCCTCAGGACTTCCTGTGCTGCAGCCCAGTCCTGGACAAGCATCAAGTCTTTGGCGCACCGTAAAGAGAGAGAATGTGCAAGCTCACTTTCTCCTGATATCCGCGCCAGATTAGCCGCAGTCCTTAGCGATATCATATCTCCCTTCTTGGCAAGCACTTTAGCGGCATCAAAGCTCGAGTCTGCAGCAAGGTAACTGACAGGTGAATAAAGAACATTCTTTTTTAGTCAAAGTAGTTATTAATCAAATGAATTTGTTTTATCTCATACAACCACTCTCTGAACGTATACCTCTTGACATGTGATTGCTGTTGAACTGATATCCTTGATACAGCCATGCCTTTTTCATTACCTTCTTTTATTTATTTATTTGTATTTTTAATATTTACAGTAACCTAGGGTAACTTATACTATATATACACACACATCCTGGACTGTATACAACAATTAAATTCTATACATATAATATTAAGATCTAGCAAGTGTTAAATTAATATTCAGTAAATTGTACATTAAACATTTTAAATGAACTTACTCCACTCCAAAATGCAATTTTTGTCATTCATCACTTACGCCCTTAAATGTCTTTTCAAACCCATAAGAGTCACAATTTAAGATATTTTGGAAAGAAAACAGGAGACCTGTGTCTGTCCCATTGACTACCAAGTAAATTACACTGTCAAGGTCCAGCAAAGCATGAAAAACAACGGCAGAATACTCCATCTGTGGTTCAACCATAATGTTAGGAAGCTACAAGAATATTTTTGTATGGAAAGAAAAGAAAACAAAGCTTTTACGGGTTTGGAACAACACGTGGGTAAGTGATTCATGAAAACATTTTCATTTTGGGGTGGAGTAAAAAATGTAATATTTACTGAAGCTGCCTGACATCTTACGCACATACCTCTGTGTGCATTGTTTTCCAGTTTGTTTTCACTTACCATTTTGCTGCAGTAGCATAATGGCCATCCTTTTCAAGCACTGCAGCCCAGCTCGTGTAGAGATCTTTCAGCACAGGGTCCTCCGGCTGGAGTCTGGCTCTTGCTAAAGCTATGGCCTCCCTGAAGATTTGAAATAACACAAACATTACCTTCTGCTCAGCCCAAACACCACTGACATAAAACACAAGAGGTATTGTAATGTTTTTAACCGGTAGAACTGGTGGCTCTTCAGAAGGTTGATGGCCTCATAGAGTTTATGGATGGAGACAAGATGCGATGCTGCTTTAAGGAACTGCTCGTGGTGGCAGAGCTGCTTCACATACGTCTCTACAGTTCTAGCCCACACTTGGTAGCCAGCTGAGAAAGGGTTAATGTCCAATAGGGATCCAGGTCCAAAGAAAAAAAAGAGAACCCTTTAAATGCATGTGCCAAATTTATAGTACCTATAGACCATGTATGCTTTTATTATTATTTTTTTTCTTGAAAATATTTGTATCTATTTTTAATTTATCAAGCTTTTCTCAGCCTTTTTTCACTGTATTATTAAGCTTTTTGACATTTTTCTGATATTCGTAAATACAAAATATAACATATACATAGATATACACTTTAATACAGTACTTCCAAATGTCTTACCCATTGGTGCTAAACTGAGGAGATGGTCAGTCAGTTCTCCTTTCTCTGCAGCAAGATTTATTGCTCCAATCAGATCTCCTTTCCATAGCCTCAGATACACCATCGAGTCATAATGACCAGCCTCCACGTGGCTGTCCTCTGTTTAAAACAACAAATCAGTGGCCCCATGATTAACCTCATATTTTCAGCCGTTTCTGTGACTAACTTACCTTCCTCCTGAAACATCCTGTAGAGGGCATCCCTGTCTGTGAACAGGCCAAGCTGAATATGATCTCCAGATCCTGGAACACATGTTCCGCTTTGCCCTGAGGAGGGAAAGAAAATACGTTGTGTACATTGTAACTTATGATTTTCATGTTAAAGGAGTCATGGGATTTCATTTTCTTTTTTAAATTATAATATTTTTTTCTAATATTGAGCTTAATGTTGTTGGCTATAAGGTCGTGTACAGTGTAACAGCTCAGGTGTTGATGTTGTATTTCATATATTTATTTTTGTGACACTGTGTGTTGTTTCAAGAAAATTTAAATAAAGCCAGTTATGTGATGCGATTTCAAGTTTGCCTATTTGTGCATGGATAAGATCCCTAAAGCTGCAAAGACTTAAGTCTCAAATCCAAAGAGATTTTCCTTATTAAAAAAATCCTTATTCCTTAAGACACATTTAAACACGCCCCCACATCTCACCACTGTGCAGGTTTATTTTCACAACACTGCCCAAAGAAAGAAGGCGGAACTATTATTCTTGATTAAGTGTCGTTGCCGGTGCCATGTTCTGGAGACTCTGTGTTTCGTGGTGAAAGAGAAACTACTTTGTTAGGCTTCCAAAAGTGCTCAAGTAGAAATCAGTGGTCAAGTAGTATTTACAACACTGTTTAAGAACAATTCAACTCAAATATTCAGATGTGTTCAGAACTAACAGAGCAGCCAATGCTGGCTGTGCACAGAGGCTATAAAGTGTGGCAATTCCAACTCTGTAAGGAAAGTCTGGCTTACAACCTGTAATTAAGTTACATTGTCTTATTAAATTAATCTGCTACTTATTATTCAAATGTGAGGTTTAAGCATTGTACAGTACCGCTTGTTGTTTGGCTTTTCTCTGATCACAAATGCAGACATGGTGCTATGTTTATGAGGCGCGGTGCAACGTGACGTCTAAAAAGACAGCACTAAGTCATTATAATCACTAATTATGTCCCCACTGGGTGCAACAAATGCCTAGTTTGAAATGGCTTTAATTGCTTTTGACACGGCCTCACATCATAGAAAGGAGCGTAACATTTCTGTCACAAGTTTGAGGTATTCGGCCACACACTGGATAGCTGGCCAATCATTGCTTCTCAGAATGATGAGCTACACATAATAATGTTCTTCTTAGCATATGACCCCTTTACCCACTTATACAACGGTTTAAATGTTTGGTGTCACCACAGGAACCATTTACATATTAAAAAGTCATTTGAACTTGAAATTGAGAAATTGAGATTGGAAAGCTTAAGATTTAAATAAAGAAAAGAAATAGACAGTCCATGGTTAATTATGGAATCTAATGGTTTTTAGATGTTACATTTTTACTGAACCATCTCCTGACCAGGACTCCTGCACTATTACACCTCATCAAACATCTCAGAAATGTATTCATTTCAATGTAATAACTTGCATGCTAATATGCTAATCTTCAAAAAATGGGCAAAGACATTATATATATCTATGTTCTTAAAACTGATGTTGGTCTCCCGACTTACCATGTGAGTATCTTACAGCTGCAAGAGTCAGACAGTCCTGTTGAAGTTCCTCTTTGGGTCGGTGATCCATAGAAGTACTCAATGGGAGAATGGAGCGTGGCTTTCTCTTTTTTAGAGACAGATCTAAAGGTTTAAAAAAAAGAAGAAAAAAAAAGTCAATGAAATATCCTAACAGCCTTTCCACTGTTGTTTTCTTTCAATGACACATAAAACCATACTTTATTTATTCTTCACGTAATTAAAATAGATTTAATATCAATTTATAAAGTTTTATATTATTATTATATACAATAATAATCATCCATAACAGTTACCAAGAAATGCATCAAGAAAAGTAAGAGTAAGTCGCAAGACAAAGCAGAAACTGACCTAGTTTCTCTCTTTTCTTTTCCTCTTTGACCTCCCTTTTAACTGCATGGCTGAATTTTTCTCCATTCTGAACCCTCTCAGTGCCACGTATGTCCACACTCTCTCTGGACCAGCCTGTGACCCCAATGATAAAGGTTATTCATCAGCCGACACCCAGACAACCGGAGTGACATTTCAAAGACTGTGCTGGAAGCACAAAGCGAGAGGAAGCAGAAGAGACAGCGAGAGATGAAAGCAAGAAAGATGGGCCGTTACCCGTGACGGATGCACCGTCTGTGTTCTCCCTGTCCTCTTCCTCCTCGTCATTGTCTGATTGGCCCTCTTCTGCTCCACTGCCTACTGCTCCTTTAATTCCTTGACCTAAAGGCATTTCCCTTTCTTCTGCCTTCATCCCTCCCTTTTCTGGTGCCTTCTTTTTCTTCTTGGACTTTTTCTGCGGTCCTCTCTTTTTCTCTATCTCTACACGTTTCTTACCTGTTGATGAAAACATTAAAGGTATGTGTACAGTTAATGATTAAAATGTATTTTAGATTTATATTTTACAACATGACAAATACAATAGAACAAAGATACAAATGAAATGACCATGTGAAGCTTCTGTTTGTTTTACATGTAAGAAGCATGCTCTTTACTTTCTCATTAATGCATGATTTGATATCACTCTTGCGTATCCATAACTTTTAGTACCGTTCAATGCTACTATATTTACATAGCACAAAATAAACATACACCCAGTGATTTACGCTTTATACCAAAGGAGATCATCATACCACGCAGCTCTAGTAAATGATAAAATGCTAATTTCAAGGGCAAATTATTATTTTAGGAGATGTTAAATTCTGAATCGGCTCTACTTGTGTATATACTGATGTTAAATATGATGGAATACATACTCTTTGGAGGTGTGATGTGTTCCTGCTTGGATACGGCCCATTCATGGAGGGTGAAGTCATCTCCACCGGTCCAGACTAGGTCTGGGTGAACAGTGGACCACTGCACACAAAGTAGTCGACCTGAGTGACCCCTGTAGTTACACACCGGCTCCTCTTTCAGCACATCCCACACCTGTGAAAATCATTACAAACGCGTAATTTATTAGGAAAACCCACATTAATCTAATTTGCATTACATTTGAACATTTAGCAGACGCTTTTATCCAAAGCGACTTACAAATGAGTGTAATGGAAACATTTAAAATCATCAAAAGACCAAAGTTATGCAAGTGCTATAACAAGTCTCATTTAGCTTAACGTAGTATCCATAGCAAGCTTTTTTAAATTATTATATAATAAATAAGAATAAAACAGATAGAATAAAAGAAGAATAGAGCAAGTTAGTCTTAAATGTTGCTTTTGTAGAATAAATAAAAAGAAAAGGACTAAGCATTAACACATTTTAAAGGGATAATCCAAAACACAATGTAATTATATTTTCATCAAATGTCCTTGATTTCCACAATATTACTGGGAAATATTATTATTAATTATTACTTTTCGCAAAAAAACAAAAACAACAACTTGCCTGAGCAGTTCCATCATAACACACGGTCACCAGACGGCCATCGTGATGTGGGCTCCAGGCTAGGCTGGTGATTTTGTTAGTGTGACCAGAGAGAGTTCTAAAAGGCTCGGTCATCAGAACTGGACTCTCTGATGGAGATTCTGTAAGAGAAAAAAACCAATGAGAAAAACATACACATGGTTATGTTTGGCTATGCTCGGAATACCAGACTATCATACTATTCTTACAGTACCCACAGTACTTTCTGTATTCACTGAATAGCCAACAATAATAAATACAACAACACGCATGAAAAGCCGATTCTCACCAATTGCGCTCTTTAGGTCATGGACATAGATTATGGCATTACTGGAGCCGGATGCCAGCAGATACTGCAGCTCATTCTGAGAGGAGTGTTCATGATGCCAGCGCAGTGAATTAATGATCTTATGATGCTGTTGCAATGTGCACAAGAGCTTTAGCATGGGAGCCTTCAATACCTCTATGGACCTTAAACAAAAACACTTATGGAGTGAGACACTTGACTCAAACTCTTTCATAGCTCTAGCACTCTAAATTTATTGTACAAGACAAAACAAATCAAAATCATGATTCATCAAAAGAAATAAAATGGTCGCATTTATACATCCCCGTGTGGGGAAACATTATATTGACAAATAAATAAAATATTTGCAGAACATTTCAACTTTTTTCTCACTTCAGAGTGTTGTCTAATCTAGATTCATAAATGATTTAGAGATTGACACATCTATTTAATCATTTCATGAAAAAACATTATTACCCATCTTCATTTCCAATAGCCAAAACACTGCCGTCCGGCTTCCAGCTGAGGTCTGTATGAGGGGGGATCTTGTGCTATATAACAAAAGATAAAATAAAACTTTATTTAGAAAAAAAAAAAATTGACATTAATATGATTCAATGATTTTTCATTTACTTTGATGTTGTTGGTATCTCGGATGAGTTTTTCAATGTTACTGGCCTCCCCTGAGAGCTTCCAGGGGTCGTGCTGGAAGATTACCCCCTCTCCGCCACAGCTGTATAAGCTGTAGGACGGCTTGTCTCCTGATCCCCCTGTGCCACACACATACATAATTATGAGCAGCAACATCACTGTTACTACTGTTCATACCCTCTGAACTAACAAAAGCAATTATCTCCTCCCCCTTGAGCACTGGAGATGGATACAGTGATGAAGGTGTCATTTCGCAGCGGTGAGGTGAAATTAAGTTTTTATTTCTTGTTTATCCAACAAACTCAACAGAGGGAAAGTAAGCAATTTGTCCACACTCTCTCAATTGCGGAGTGCATTTAAAAGGAGCTGGGCATCGCTTATTTCTGATGGATTGTTCTTGGTGTCATTCCAAGTTCAATGTTTACTGGCCCGTGTGGATTTGCGTGTAGTTTATGAACTAATTTACCAAAAGACAAGGGCGGCACAGGAGGGCCCCATGAGAGGGAGTAGACAGTTCTGCGGTGGTAAGTGCTTGATATTTGAGGCGGCCTGTGTGTGAAAACAAATAATGAAATTACATTCAATCAAAATTCGATTCAACCCAATCTTGCATACTAAATGTAATCTTGCAGCCGAATGAACCTAAGAAATCACAACATTTCACATGCATACCTACGGACAAAAGAAATCTGTGAAAACTGACTGTATATCTGTTGTTCTTACTTGTTAGAGTAAACCTCATAGATGCCCACTTTACCGTCATCTGTACCGAATGCCAGAGAGCCCTCTTTTAGTGGATGCCATGCCAACTGGAACAGAGATGGGAGCAAAAGGGGCATTTATGGCCTTGATTTCAAAGTAACTGGCTGGTACTTAGGGAAATTGTGTAAATGTGACTTAAAAACATCTGACTCACAGCTGTGACTTTAGATTTGACCCCTTGCCAGAATGTCTTGATGTCATACCGGTTCTGAATAGACAGGGTGTTCCACACCCGGATCATGCTGTCCCCGACACCTAAAGCCAGGCAGCCTGTGGCAACTGGAGAAAAGCTAAGACAGTACACAAACCCACCCAGAGTGGGCAGACTCCAACAGCATTCCAGAGATGCCAGGTCCCAGCACTTAATCTGAAATGACAACAGATTTAATCATTTGAATCAAGAACGTCTAAGAAGGATAATAAACTGACAAAAATCTAAATGGGTTAGGGCAACCCATTTTAGTTTGTTTGGAATTCCCATAAAATAATATTAAATATAGTCCACAAGACAAAATAATAGTCAAATTTAAAAATGACCCTGTTCAAAAGTTTACAAGTTGATGTTATTTTGCCTGAATATCTTGTTGAAGGAAGGACTCACCTCTCTGTCCATGGACGTACTGAGCAGAAGTTCTCTGTCTCCAGTGCAAAATGAGCTCATGTTGAAGACGATACGGCTGTGATTCTGTCCATCCGAGGAACTGCCCAGCAGACTCCACTTCTGCTTGCCTGACTTCTTGAGATCCCACATTATGATCTCACCGCTGCACGCCAACATTCACAGCGAGACAACTCATGTTCATTTACAAGAAAACGTCTTCTGACACACGAATAATAATTTGCCATCACATCTATACAACCATACCCGAAACAGCTGGACACAATCTGTGAAGGTCTCCCCTTAGGCCAGTGGACAGTCAGCCAGAGTCTTTCCTTTACCATTGGATCAACACCTGTTCCTCGTCTCTTCAGGAAGGGAAGCTTCAGGGTCATTAGACCTGAAAGGAGACACACTGTGACCTAAATGACCCTGTATCTGAAAGTTACCATAAACCAGTTTTGTTAGTGCTAGCTTTGGACAATGAGTCTCTCTCTGTCACCTTTTCCTCGGGCTGTGCTCCATATCCGCACAGTTTGATCTCGACTGCCTGATGCCAGGTAACACCCCATTTCTGCTCCTTCCGTCACCTCATTGCTTCCATCTATATAAAGGTTCAACTACATGTTACTTATTTCCTCCTCTCTATTATTTTAGGGGTTCCTAATCTTTTACTAGTCGAATCCCTTTGATGCAAAATACACTTAAAGTGCCCCTAATATTTTTTATGAATATTTCAATAATTATATACGTATTAGTTCCTTTGTTCACAGTTCTCAGAGGTCAGTTAAAGGTCATGCAAGTAAACAGATAAGATACCGGACAAGAGTTATTTAGATTTTATAATAAATTCATATTTAGGTTTTCATCGACTCACAAACCCACTGCACTTCCTTTTCCCATTTGGCAAAGGCAAGGTTATGGTTGAGATTATGAAATGTCATTTGGGTATGACTCCCTCATTAATCATATCTTGAATACCTGTGTTGTCTTCTGATCGCCCGTATAGAGGCTCTTCTCTGGGTTGAGGGCACCATGCCAATGCGTGAATCTCATCATCATGCCCCCTCAGCCGATGAATCACCTCCCCTTTCCTACTGATGTCTATCACTACTATCATTCCATCCTTATACCTTTAGAGGAAGCATAAACAGTTATCATTGCACCACTGAGGAGTCTAAAGCACATGATGAATAATTATACAATCAGCCTTTACCCGACTGCGATGTGGTTTTCTTCATGTGGAGAGCAGGATAAGCAGAAGATTGTTCGAGGTTCAGGGAAGAAGCTCTGGGTGTCATTACTGCTAAACCAATAGCACACCACAATACCCTTTTCATCTCCGGTGACTAGAAGAAGTTTCCGCACCGGAGACCAGTGGACTGCAGAGATGGTGCTCTGTTCAAACAGATGGTATGTCAGTCACCATGATTTTCTGTGATGTTCTATTTAGTTTAATTTCATCTTGATTTAAGCAGTGATTTCACGGCTGTTCACAAAAAAAGTGAAGTTGTTTAATGAAAATTATTAAATACATAATAAATTATTTATTAAATAACTATTATAGTTACTCTATAATTACAATTATTTATATTAATTTGACGAAATACTAATTGTACTGACAAAAATAAATAAATAAAATAAATTCATTTTGGAGGCAATGAAACAGTTGTCCAGGCAAATGAAGATGTTATTATTAAGTATGGAATAAACACTTTTACTACTGTAGAAAATGGCTGAAATATTAATATTGTACTAATATAGTACAAAACCTGTTAAGGGAACAAACTGTAAGACAGTCGCAACACTTTAAGACAGGAAAAATATTTACTAACTTGGTGAACATTGTGCTCTTTCAACAGAATTTTCTGCTCAGTATCCCAGATTTTGACTGTCTTATCATCGGAGGTACTAGCACAAATGTGTTCTTGTCCATCATGGGAGCAAAATGCAAAACCAGAAACCCTTTCAGTGTGTCCAGTGAGTTCGCCTGCAGAAAGAAGGTCTAATAAGATGAATGTGAATTAGCAAAAAGCATTGTATCAAAGCATCCTGAGCTCCTACCTGTTACTGCTGGAGATCCTGCAGTCACCTTTAGCAGATAGATTGTATTCTTTGCTCCAAAACCCAGCACTCCCTTTCCATTAATGTCACTGCAGCGTGAACAGTACCAGTTTGGAGACGCTGGCAGATGTCGTTGGTGCATTGTAAAGAGAAAATGACCGCTGCATCAAGATCATAGGAAAAATTCACGGACATGTACTCATGCTGCCGAAAACACACCGGCTGCCGAATATCAGCAGCGTGTGCTGTAAAAATTATACGGAACGCGAGAAGGGACAGTGTTCCAATAGAGACTCAAATATTTGTTGTATTATATTATACATTATATTCAATAGATAGGTGGGTGGAAATATATATTATACGCCTTCTTTGTAACAGGAATATTTTTTGTTTTGAAACAAACGTGTAACTTTTAACTCATTCTGCACTGACATTTGCCGTAAAGCAAAGCGTCGTAACATATTCAACCGATTCTCATTTTTGAGAGTCTGTTTATTCAAGTAGGTCAAAACACCACTTCAGCGATTCATTACTATTATTTAACCAGTCCATGACATCGTAGAGTGGCATATTCTGCTCTAAACCCAGTAAATTCGATGTATATGGGAGTATACCCATATACATCGAATTTACTGGGTATAATATAAATATACTTATATAAATAAGTTGTTGCAGCCAGGATTTAGCTACTAACACAACGCAAAGTCATTAAGAATCAAAATATTTCCATTGACGCTGAAAAATAATAAATTCACTCACATCTTTTACATTTTAGTCGGATTTGAAAATGAATAAATCAGACCTGGGGTTTCAACTGACTCTCTGAAAAAGATCCGAATCAAATGAACGATTCGCTCACGAGTCGGACATCCTTGATAATCAATATGGCGGCCTCCGTTGTGACATGGGCTGGTGAGTCAAACCAAATACTCTTTCTTTCATTTATATTTATACATGAGTTTCCGTTCATTTTATTTTAACATGAAATTATATGGATATTATTAATAGGTTTAGCCGCCATTGGTCGTGCTTGTGGACATATTCGCTCTAGGTAAGAAAATCGCATGCTGTTGCTGTGCAATGTAAAAGACGCCGACAGAAATCTAATATAGAGAACGTTATATGTTATAAAGATAAAGAGTATTTTTGTGCATCGAAAGTGCTGTTTAATGCTAGGTTTTGAGAAGCAGCCTATTTATTGTTTTACAAAATGTCTTGCTCCTTTTAGGTTGCTTGTATCTTCATCAGCAGCGTTATCTCAGGGGTCATGTCTTCACACAAGTACAGACTTAAATAACAAACACTGGGAAAGGAAAAATCTGATTGTATATCCACCACAACAGAAAGATGAACCACGCAGACCTGCTGTTAGTAATACATTTAATTTACTTTCGGTTGTAACAAAGTTCATTATGGTGTTAAATCATGTGGGGTTTTATTATTTTTTTTATGTGTAATAGGAGATTTATCACTCCAGACGGCAGATTAAATACAGCAAAGACAAGATGTGGTACTTGGCTAAACTGGTGAGTAATATGTGTAATAACTCATAATTTATTGATAGTTGCACTTTATTAGGAACGTGCCATATACATAGCATATGGAGTAGTAATACATAGTTGGTTACATTGTTCTAATGATGAATGTTTTTACAGATCAGAGGTATGACCATTGACCAGGCACTCACTCAGCTCGAGTTCAACGACAAGAAGGGAGCTAAAATAATCAAAGAGGTAAAAATACAAACCGTTATATGAAAGGAGTATCTGTTAAACTGCTCAAATTGTATTGATTAAAATATATATTTTGCATTGAAAAAAATCTTACAACGTTACACTTTTGAAAGTGTGTTTTGAATTTTACCTGTGTGTTAAAGGTGATTTTGGAAGCTCAGGACATGGCGGTCAGAAATCATAATGTGGAATACAAATCAAATCTATATATTGGTAAGTTGGATTAGCATGAAAGTGAAGTAGTGTTTTTTGTTGTTGTTTTTTGTGCATTCAAATAAAAAAAAATCAATAATTCTACAACGAAAACAAAACTTGCAAGCTGTTGTTTTAGACACCAAACAAAAACAAAAAAATTGCAAGCTCGTCAATTTAAAAGTTTTGAATGAAAATTTACGAGACCATAAAAAAAAAAAAAAAAGAGTTTTAAGTAAACCAAAAAAAAGCATTGGCGGTTTGACACTATGGCTCGGTATTTCAATGAGGTTATCTTAAGCCAGGACTGTAGGCCTTAATTAAATTAAGATATTTAAGCATATTTGATGAAAATGCTCAAAAATGTATTTTAGTCTGGGATTATTTTAAACATTGTCTATGAAACCGGGGGTATGGGGTAGTAGCGTTTAAATTAAGCCAGGAGTATTATTTATTTTTTTGGTCTGTTTTACAGCCAATCTCTGTGCTGTTCATTCAGATTAGCATAGTTGGTTTGAAATTAATCAAGTTTATTTTAGTTCAGGACTCCATAGTCCAGGGGCCTCATGTATCAATGCTGCGTACACCAGATTTCACGCTCGCGTTTGGTTTTACTAACAATGAAATTAACGTGAGTGTGCGTTGGTCTGCGCCAACTCCATGTCTGGCATACGTCTATTTCTTGTGTGTTTTAGGGGTGGCACAGTTCACAAAACCCACGGTTCGGTTCGGTATAAATCTGGTGTGTGTGGGAACATTTTGTATTTCATGTTGCCTGTGATGACAGCGGAAATAAAACAATAGATAGAACTACGACTTTATGCAAGTATTGTGCAACACGCATCCACTATGCTAATGGGAACACTTCGAATATGTCATTTCATCTGAGAAGATACCATTTTGTAAGAGTTACACTGAAGTTGGCAGTTTGATAAAT
>JAUCMU010000046.1:11156122-11174615 GCA_032275025.1 Enteromius treurensis | reverse complement strand
GAAATATAGTTTGCGCTGTTTGATTAAATAAAAGTCCTCTTATATAAAAGTGTTTTTGTGTTTTGCTTTGGTACCGATATTGGTACCGAGAACCGTGGATTTTCACTGGTATTTGTACCGAATACTGAAATTTTGGTACCGTGACGATTGAACGTTCTTTAAAGATGTGTTTATTTTCACCAAGTCAGATTAAGGACAGCGTGCACCTCCACAACTGATCACCACACATATTAATATTGACAAGACAGGAAAATATTGTTTTTCAGAGTTGCGAATCTTGTATTTCATAACGATTTATGAAAGTAAAATAATGGCACAGGCTGGCACATAATCTCATCTGCCGCAAAGGACAGCGCGTTTGACTGAGGCACAATCTTACTTCAAGTTCAAGTGTCTGAATTAGCTTTCCTAGGGTGAGTCTTACAATTTATAATAAATCAATAGGTTGAACAAATGTATAAAACCAAGATTTTGAACTCTTGAAAGATGCTAAAAACTTTTTTATATAATTGTTTTTTTAAATAGTAACCGTTACCCAGCCCACTGTTGTCTGTGAGTTACCATGACAACCAGGAACATCAGCTGCTGGAGAGGAGAGGACGCGCAGAGGCGGACTTACCCATTAGGCAAAGGTAGGCAACTGCCTTGGGCCCCCAAAGAGAAGGGGCCCCCAGATGACAGGAATGCCTTCCAGGGTGGGTCAGATGGCGGGAACGCCCATCTGGGTGAGACAGACAGCGAGGCCATCTTCCAGGGCGAAGCAGATGACAGCAGAGCCTCTCTAGTTCGACCAGACTACGGCAGAGCCCTCTTGGGGCCACCATACCGACTCTGCGCCCCTGAAAGCCAACCAGTCAGAGACAACGCCCTTCTAGGCCAACCAGACTGTGAGTACGCCCTTCGAGACCACACCGACACTGACATTGCCCTCTGTGACTGAATTGACAGGGAAGACGCCCTCCCTGACCGACTGAACCATGATTCAGGGACCTCTATGGGCTGTGCAGCCACCAATGAGGCCTCTGGGGATTTTACGGGTGAAACCGACATCTCCAGAGGTAGTGCAGCCTCTGGCGGACCTGATGGAGTCTCTGTGCCACATACTGGTTCTGGAGGTTTGGGCCATGGGACCACACAGGCCTCAGGGAGCTCGAGGGAATTCAGTGAATTTGGATCACAGATCGGGTCTGGCGGATCCAGCCATGCAGGTTCCGGATCACAGACAGCGTCTAGAGAATTCGGGCCACTCTGGTTCCGGATCACAGACTGCGTCTGGAGGATCTGGCCACTCTGGTTCTGGATCACAGACTGTGTCTGGCGGATCCGGCCATGATGGGTCCAGATCACAGACCTCAGACAGCTCGACAGGCTGAGAAACTAGGACTGACTGGACCTGACACGGCTCCTCGTTCCGTAATTCAAGAGTGGGACCGTAACATGCGGGTTATGTACAGCGAGGACCTCTTGCAGCTTAACTGGCCGCGAAACCGGGACTGACTGGGAAAGACACGACCCCTCGTATTGTGCTACTGGAGTGAGACCCGCAATGGATTGGTTAGACACCGTGAGGGCCTTCTGGAGCTTCTCAGGCTGCGCTACCATGACCGACTGAGCTGAACATGACCCGTATCGTGTTATGGGGTTAGGACCCGTTAAAACTTGGCTGGGAACCATGAGGGCCTTCTGCAGCATCTCAGGCTGCGCTAACATGACCGACTGAGCTGAACACGACCCCTGGTATTGTGTTACGGGGTTAGGACCCGTTAAAACTTGGCTGGGAACCCTGAGGGCCTTCTGCAGCTTCTCAGGCTGCGTAAGCGGGATCGACTGGGCAATACATGGCTCCTTGTACCGTGCAACGGGGTTAAGACCCGTTACTTGCGGGCTAGGAACCGCGAGGACCTTCAACCGCTCTCCTGGCGGTGTTATTGAACCAGACTGATCGTCGCACAGCCCCTCTCGCTGTGACGTGATGCTGGAACCCATCACACGCAGAACTGAAGCCACGAGGATGGGTGACTGCTCTTCCAGCTGAAAAACCTGAACCGACAGAGCAGCATACAGCACTCCTGGCTGTGTAACCGGTACTGACTGGGCATAAAACAGTGCACTAGGTCGAGTAACTGGCACTGACAGGGTTAAACACGGCCTCTCTCACCGTGAATCGGGATTAAAACCCGATTTTTGCGGTTTGGGAACCACGAGGGTTTTAGACGGCTTTGGCAACCGCACTGACCGATTGTGCACCGCTGTGGTTTCGCGCGGCGCTGGCCACCATGATGCTGTGTTGGCGTTCTCTGTTTCGGCTGCCATTTTGAATGCGAGCTGGAAAATTCCCTCAGTGGTGGTCCTTGGCGGATAGCCAAACGGGAGCCAGGAAGCTGAGGGTAGGACGGACGTGATGGGAAGCCCGCTGAGATGGGCGCTTTCTAACATGCTGAGCTTACCATTTTCACTGTCAGAAGGATGTACTGGAGTATCTCCCTAAGGTGGTGGTGGTGACAGGAACTTAAGCAATGCTCCTGAATTCAGAAATATATGATTAGCATTTTAATTTAATTGTTTTCATTTAATTTACTGTTTATTAACTATTAGTTCATTGTTAGTAAACAAATAATTACGTTAACTATTTCAATGTAAAAGAGCTAAATAAAAAAGTCAACTAAGTAAATGTAATGATATTTATTTAAATTGTTTTGTGAGCTCCACACTGGCAGCAAAACACATTATCAAAACTTTCCAAAAAGTGGTGATGTTCACCTCATTAACATTATCAACTACTGCAGCCTATTAACACCTGCATAAAATACATGCTGCTGCTACAGTATGTGTAACCGTAACCCTATTTGAAATTAAACAATCTAGAAATTTTTTTTAACGAAAATAAGCTGGAACAACAAAAACACTGCTTTGTCATATAATCATCATTAAGTCATCAATGATCATTATCTCCAGCACTTAACTTACCACTTTCATGTTTACTATTTGCCTCTTCTTGTTTTTATTTCCGCTTTTGGCTGCCAGATGGATAAGTCCTTTTAATTAAAAAAAAAAGAAGCCTCGTAGAAAGTGCTGCTGTGCCATTTTGAAAACCGCGACTGATGCATCAAGAAAAATGCTGTCGGGGCTCCAGGCAATTGCCTGCCTTGCCTGCCCCATTGCTATGCCTCTGCTGATGCCTATAGGGGAGATCCAAGCTGGACAATTGATTAGTATGTACATACTGAGCTAGGTTTGAGTGGATCTTTTGTGAAGTAAATATTTGGAAAACAAATGTAATTATTCCATTAAAGTCTGCATTAACCGGACGTTTGTGACCGATTTTACTTCCATATTGAGATATACTCTTAAGAGAAAAAGAATACTGAATGAGGGTGTCGCTTTATTTTTCTACATTGAATTGATTAGATGTAGGAAACTAGGCATTTCTTTCAGAAATTATTTTTTAAGTAATATAATATAAATGATTTAAGTTATGATCCTGTTGTTCCCATCTTACACTAGGAAAGGAATAATTAATAAGGTACATTTTTCAATGTTGTCATGTTGTATTTACACAGTTTTTTGGTTGCCTTCATTCTGGATCATTTATGCGCCGGTGAGGAGTGCAAAAGTTAAAATAGTGCTATATTTTACCTTAATGTTTTATGATTAGTTTATTTCTGCATTTTATAAATTATTCACCTAATGCATTTTGTTTTGTTGTCTGTTTACATGCCTTGTTTAATAAAAGAAGATACACGGTGAACCAAAGACAATACAAATCAATCCATATGGTTTCTTACAACACATTCTCATTAAAACCACTCAATCGAATTGAAATATCATCTTTTTCAAGTGCAGTGACATCAAGAATAACAACCAGCCTGCAAGGTTATCTAGAGGGTGGGAGGGTCCAATAGCTTGACTGCAGGCCTCACAATGGGAGGGGAATGGTGAAGAATGATGCTTGTCTTGATGGAGTCAGTGTGGAGGCAGACGAAAAGGGTACGACCTCACGTTGCCCTGGTGTTTGCTGCAGACAGTCAATCAATAATCAAAGGCCATGATGGATCTATGAATGGCCCTTCAGTGTCAAGAAGATATGGATCATGCAGTATTTTGTCTGACATGAGCAAAGATAAAGGCGAGAGCTCATCCTTGGGCATAACCTCAGCATTTATCACCAGCCCAGTGGCCTCATTAACATCCTGGGGAATTACAGATTGGTCTGTCTCAACCAGGGCCACCTCCCTCTTCATCGCTTCAGGCAGAGAGAGATATAATCAGTCGCCCAATCTCGATGTCTCCATCCACCTCAAGCCCCTCATTTTCTTTAAAGCCGATGCAGTACATATTGGGAGACTGGTGGATGAGGTCGCTTGTCTGATTAGAAGTCTGTATGCTTGATGGAAGATAGACAACAGGATTTCTTCTATGAGGATTGTCATGATTTCAAAACACGGTAAAAATAAAGGTTAATAAATCAAATACATTTTGTTTTTGTGTCAGGTCTGACCCTAGCCAGAGTAAGTTGGGGTGGTTGCCGTGCTCATGATCGCATTGGCCAGGAAATCAAAATTGGGGTTCTCTTTTAAGGCAACTTGATTATGGAACAAAAATTCTGCCTAAAGTATTTGAAATAAAAAGCTTGTTGAATTTCCACAAATAATAATAATAAAAAACATTGCAATTAACAGTGCTTGCATTTTAATGCATTGTATTTTTTGCTTGCATTTTTATGCACTGCATTTTAACATGGTTGTATATTTAAGTAGTGAGTATTTCAAATGGGAACATTTCACAAATATTTTCATGGTTAAAATTCAGTAATCAATATTCACTCATTCGGGAACTGCAGGAAAAGCTGTTCAGAAATAAACATTTAATATAACAATAGTATTATTTATTGGATAAATATCTCCAGGCCCGTCGCCCTGTTTACATGTACATGATCATAAGTGAACGAGAATGAACAACGTTCATTTTATCTAGTTAATGAATATTGTGAAGAAAATCACGTATTCAGCAACTCAAAGAACCTCTCATCTTTACAACGGGGATTCAGAGACATATCGTCACCTCCCGCCCCTGCAGCGCTTCTGTGTTGGGAAAAGAAAACAATAAAACAATATAGGCCTATATAAATAAATAAAATCGTCACAGTCAGCTGGAGGTGCCAGCTCAGGCCACTGGATGGCACTCCAGCATCCAGCTTTCTATGTACTCCATTTCCCAACATGCACCTCTCCTCACAGCTGTTGCTAGTTTGGTTCAATCATTCAATCAGTGCCACCTGTATATGAACCAGTCTGTTTGTCTGTCTAGCACGGATCATTGTTTCATGTTTCATTGTCTCAGTGTTTACCGTCACCCTAGCCTTGTCAATTCATGATCGTGCTTCCTGTGAATATATCCTGGATTTATCGTTGTCGACCTTTGCTTCTCTGGATTTTCTCTTCACTTTCGTCTTGCCCTACGGACTCGGTATGTTGACACTCGCCTGGATTCTCGTTTACTCTGTTGCCCTTGCCGACATTGTGTCTGTCTGCCGGTGCTTTGATCCTGTATGTTGACCCTGAGCCCGAATAAACCGCTATTGCATTTGAACCCGAACGCTTCACGTCTCCTTCATAACAGCCTATATGTATAATGTAATTCCTATGGATTATTACAAAAAGGTAGCCATTTTTCCTCCAAACGTGAAGATTATGTAGCATAGCAGGGCATGTATACCCTTTAATATTAGAATAAGTGTTTAAAAATAGCAATACTGAATATTTTTTTTAATTATACTGCTTTCACTTTGATAGACATTAAATAATCCATTGGGTTTGGTCCCTACCCTGCACTTCATTGAACAAGAGGGTAACATTCACCACTTTAATTTACAACCCGCAGATGTCATACTTATCCTGTAACTACATAAAACGAGTATATTTCCCCAGTAATTTTAAAAATGATTATCCTTATTATCCAAAAATAACCTATTGTTCCCTTATACTTACACGTAGGTACAATATAAATACGAAACATTCATCGTAACTTTAGTTTACTTACGCAGTTCTTTGCAGGTTGTATAGCTGGTTGTTACTCTCTATTACCAAAACGTAACATATAGTTCCCGTATACCTACATGTACGTTTTTTAATAGGTACACTATAATAACAGAATCGTACACCGTAAATTCAGATAAACTTACGTAGTTCCTAGCGGGTTGAATATCTGGTTTGTTATCTCCTTATTACCCAAATATAACATATTGTTCCCTTATACCTACAAGTAAGGTCTTTATAGGTACACTGTAATTACAGAAACATACACCATAATTTCACTTTACTTACACAGTTCTTTGCGGGTTGTAATCTAAAGCGTTACCGAAGATTCTTGTGATCTGTGAAAACCGTGATTTGATGCTTGGCCCCCTCTAGCCAATGACACCATTCTTCAAAGGCTAGTTTTATGGCAAGGAGTTCTCTGTTTCCTACATCATAATTTTGTTCCGCTTGTGTCAGTTTCTTTGAGAAGAAAGCGCAGGGGTGTCATTTGGAGGGAGTTCCCTGGTACTGGGAGAGTGCAGCTCCCACTCCGAGTGTTGAGGCATCCACTTCTACTATGAATGGAGAATTTGGATCAGGGTGACTCAGAATAGGTGCGGAGCAGAATGCGTCCTTTAGTTTGAATGCAGATTCCGCAGAGGAATTCCATTGTAGTGTTTTCTTTTTCCCCTGAAGCAAGGAGGTAAGTGGTGCTGAAATGTAACTGTAACCTTGGATGAAACGACGATAAAAATTTGAGAATCCTAGGAATCGTTGGAGAGCTTTGACATTTGTGGGTAGAGGCCAGTCTTGCACTGCTTTCATTTTATCCAATTCCATAGCGACCCCTGCTGGGGAGATGAGGTAACCGAGGAATTGAACTTCTTGTAGGTGAAAGGCACACTTCTCTGCTTTGAGGTACAAACTGTGTTCTCTTAACCGTTGGAGAACTTTGGTGATGTGGACTCTGTGGGAAGACAAGTCAGGTGAGTAAACCGGGATATCATCGATATATATGATGACAAACCGATTAAGCATGTCCCGAAAAATCTCATTCATGAAACTTTGGAATACGGCTGGTGAGTTGGCCAGGCCATACGGCATCACCCTATATTCATTCAAATTTGCTGTATATTTTGGCTGACCTGAGTTCCTCCAATGCTGCTGGCATGAGTGGTAATGGGTAGGCAAAGTACTTCACAGTATGCTGGTTGAGTGTTCTGTTATCTATGCATGGACGTAATCCACCATCCTTCTTGGATACAAAGAAGAAACTGGAGGCTGCTGGAGAGGTGGAGGTTGTAATAAAACCTTGATCTAGAGCCTCTTGAATATATTCATTCATGGCCTGTGTTTCAGGGAGAGAGAGTGGGTAGATACGACCTTACTGAAGTTCAGCATTAGGTAATAATTTGATAGCACAATCCCAATGACGATGAGGTGGTAGGCGTTTAGTGGCATTTTTACTGAATACATCCAAGTAATCATGGTACTCACTTGGTATTTCCAGGGTGGTGGTGTACTCAGGGCTTTCAACGTTAGTGGAGCAGCAATCCAAGGTACTTGAAGTTTCTGGCAAGTAGTCAGACAGTTATTAGAGCAATATTCACTCCATTTTAGGATTTCACCTGTTGTCCAGCGGATTTGAGGATCGTGAAGAATGAGCCACGGTCGACCCAACACCAAATCCACTGAGGCGTTGCGCAACACCAGAAAAGAGATGATTTCCTGGTGAAGGCATCCTACTTGAAGTTTGACTGGTGCGGTGCATTTATTGACCAGCTCTTTGTCGAATAAGGTTCCCTGGATGGTGGTAATCTGGTAGGAGACAAGATTCCTTTGACAGGTGATTTGTAAGTCATTCAAACACTTTGAGGAGATAAAGTTCCCAGCTGCTCCAGAGTCTACCGAAGCCGTTTGTGATAGGTTTAATATAATCCACACTCACCATCTTATTAAAAGGTCAGTTAGGACAAGCGTGTAGAATATGATCAGCAGCTCAGCAGTAGTAACAGCACCGTTCTTGTCTTCGTCTCTGTCTCTCAGTGGGAGATAGACGATAGGAATCAGTCTGCATAGGTTCATTTTACACCCAACTGATACAATGAGGCGTGCAATGGTCAGGGAGTAAAGTGGGTGTCAGATTCTTGGCTATGATGGTGACTTTACGGAAAAAAGCTTCAAGGTTAGCTGTGTCATCCTAAATGGCCATTAAATCCCGGATCTCGGGTTTCAACCTGCGTCTGAACACCGCAAGCAAGGCGGGGTCATTTCAGCTGCTGATGGCTGCCAGTGTACGGAACTTCAGAATATAATCGTGAATAGTAAGATTACCTTGTTTAAGTTGGAGAAGATTCTCTTGTGAGGAAACAGGCGATGGATCATGAACGAACACTTCTTTAAAGTGTTGTTGAAAGCTCTTGTAGGAAGCAAGGTGAATACTCTCTCCAGTCCATAGTGCTTAAGCCCATTGTAAAGCACGTCCGGTGAGTAAGTTTATGATGAAAGCGATTTTGCTCCTTTCCGTGGGGAATTGATGGGGTTGCATTTCAAAGTGTAGTGTACACTGCATTAGAAAACCTCTACAAGAAGTCTGCTCACCGGAGTAGAGTGGTGGACAATTCATAGTGCTTTGCACAGGTGCATTCACTCGCAAACCTTCAATGGCGTGAAATACGGTGTTCAGTTCACTTCTCTCTGTGGTATTAGGTTCCTCCATACTGAACAGGATGAGCAGAATGTTGGTTTTGATGGGCTGTGATTCTGTAACGTCCAGTACAGAGGAGACGGAGAGCAGAAGGGTAAGTGTGAACAAGTTTATTAATTTGGAGAAATCTTGGAAGCAGTAACTTTGAGTTAAGAGTTGATGGTGATGTAGGCTTGAATTTTGACACCAGTTAGAGTGACAACTCAGATCGATCCGGGGGTAAGGTGCACTTTCTTTCAATGTAGGTCTTTGGCAGCGATCTCTGAGTGATTTACTGTGTTTCTCTCTTTCCTCTTTGATCCACAGTTTGAGATCGGTGAGGCGCGGAAGCGCTCGTGGTATTCTCCAATAGAATCCCTCGTCACTCTCTTCCAGGTATTAGGAGATGATCGTTGCAGGTAAGTGAACAGGGGAGTAGAACGCTGAAAATGTTTCTCCCATTCGTGCCTAGGTGAAGCATTTACGTTGGTCTCACATCCAGGTAAGTATCTTCTGGTAACACAATAACTTTGAAACAGTAGACTATAGCATAGAAGACGTGAAGTATGATACAGGTAAGGCATCAGGTAAGAATGAAAGGGTTTTACCTCGATCACAGCCAACGAGGAACTGTTTGGACTGACCTTAAATAGGTATAGTAATTGTGCACAGCTGGTGGCGATTAAAAGTCAGGTGATTGTGAAAGTGTGTACCAGACTGTGCTGTGATCAGCGCCACCTGGTGGCGTGACAATAAGGGAGAACACTAGCAGTACTCAGCTGCTTTACAAACACACACAAACTCTTTATGAAGGGAAGACAATGGGATAAACAAGGGGGTGGAGCTGATTTGTCACTATAGGGATTAACAGGCTAGGTGGAGACACAGCAGAGTCGGCATGGAGACAGACGGAGACACGGCATAATAAAAGTCCATATACACTACACAAAGGAAACACTGACACACAATGTAATACTTTTTCTGTCTGTTTTCTGTCTCCCTTGTTTGACATAGTTATCCTTAATTTCCCTGATTAGTTAATTATGTTATTACTTAGATTATCAGCCCTTTTGTTTACTCTTACTGAAACCCTCAGTTCTCCATTGTCTTTGTATGTTCTCTGTTATAATAGTGTTATATCATTTTCTCTGAGTTTGTTAATAAAGTCTTTGTTGTGTTACAATTACATTTAACTCACGATTTTCATGTATGTATGATTTAATGTAGTAAAACACACTATGTAGAAAAGCAATGCAATGGAAAATGCATTTTGAATGTTTTTATTGTAAAAGTGTAAAAATTCACCATTGGATAATACTTGTGATACTTCACTAGGGAAAGACATAAAGGTCTGCCAAAAACAGTATTGAAATTAGATCTATTCTCTTACCCACACTGCTCGACTAATAAGCCAGCATAGCCCTTACATGGGTATTGTGGTCTGTAGACTCTTCCTGTTCATCTTCCGCTTTTTAGCTGATATTTATGCTATACATGACATATTTGACCAGCCCAGATCTTTTATGAAGGCAAAACAAGTTAAAGTACAGTCAAAATTAACTATTCAATTTTTAATGCATTCACATCTCATGTTAATAAAGATTCATTAAGCTTAATAAAGAACAATTTAAAGTGTGGACACAACCTGCTGTTCCTGTAGTAGCCATGTTTCCCGTGTCTGCTCATCTGTATCATGAACTTTTGTCTGCTGATAGTTTTTTATCTGTTAATTTCTACAGATAGTCTGCCATAGTTTTGCCTGTTTTCTTTTTGGAACATCATGCTGAGAGAGGGGATTGCTCAGGTTTCCGTATTGCAGGGCTTTATGATGCTTTGGAGGAGTCAAGGTCACTGAATTTTAAATGCTTCCAGAATTTAATTTCCATTTTCTGTATTTTTTAAAAGTGGATCTTTGCTTAATTCTGCCATGTGTTCATTATTTGTTGAGTTCCAGTGGATGTGTAAGTGTATATATATATATAGAGAGAGAGAGAGAGAGAGAGTCTCTGGATTTCCCGTTGCCGACTCTCGCTCCCTTCCCTGGATTATTCTGTTGTCTTTGCCTCCGATGTTCCCTTTCGCCATTGTTTACCCTGCTGTACTGACTCTGGCTTGTGAATAAACGTTTGCAAATGGATCCGCACGCCTACTCGCCTCTGTATCATGACAGCTATAAAGGGCAATTGGCATGATGACAGATTCTGATTGTTGTAATTGCGGACTGTTGTTTTATGGTGTAAAAATGTCTTGCTTTGTCTTTCAGTTTAATCACTGCAGGATTAAAGTTACCCTTGAATTTAATTTCCAAACCCAAGTAATTGTAGTGTGATATGTGTGTGTGTGTGTGTTATAGGTTAGTTCCTAATGTGAATATTTGTTGTGTTCGCTGGGATCTGGATCTTATCTGTAAAGTCATGATTTTAGTTTTAATGAGTACTGATCCAACAGGTCCAGGTTTTACTGTATGCCCTGTTCAGTGGGAGACAGCTGAACTAGGTTATCTTTGTAAAGCATATATTTAGCTTCTGAGTCATGCAGAGTGAGGCCATATACCATGATCCAGTTTTGCACTGCACAACAAAATCTCCACAACAAAATAAAATTGAAACAACACAACACAAGGCTTGTCTCCTGTGTGCTGTGCTAATTTTGTTGTGTTGGGTTGTGTTTGTTTTGTTGTTCACTACCAGGACCAGTAACCAGGACCTGCAGATCACTCCAGTCAAACAAAGACTAAAACTCAGGGCAATATACACAACAACCAAAGGAGTAATTTCACTCAAATATAAAAATAGTACTGGCTTTATATCAGCATGGCTGTGATAAGCCAAGAAGGCAGAAGCAATCACAGCCATAGATAAAGAGCCAGTATCACTGTACAAGTACAAGAGTGATATTGCGTTTATACAACAGTTTCAAACAACAACAAAGTATCTTCAAAAGCTTCTGTGCAAACTACTTCCTTCCGCCACAGATTAAAATCTAAAGTTGACAGTTTAAAGCTGAGCCCAAGCTCTGTTACTAATTCCAAAACCTCATTTTAAATCTAGTAACGAAGCGATGTTAAGTTTCTTCATTGAAAGCTTATTGTATTACCGTTTTAAAAGAGTGCTGTAGCCTATTACGTAAAGTATAATGAGAGAGAGATGGACTGAGCGAGTGTGATTACCTGCACATCTCACAATAAAACAAAAGTTTGAATATCGGCTGAGGAAAGCATTAAGTTTGTCATATAAGGTTAATATACTTTCGTCTGTTGAGATTGATTTGATTTTATGATTTGATCATGGCAGCACTGATTAGATTAGATTAAATTAGATTCAATCATTATAATTGCCATTACACAAGTACAAGGCAACATAATGCAGTTTAAGTCTAAAAAGGAGTACAATAACCATCAAGTGCATTTACAAATAGGTATGTACAGTGTAGTGCAATAATTATGTGCAATATTAAATGTGCAAAATTAAATAGTGCAATGGTTATGGGAAGAGTGTAGGGGTGTATGCGGGGGGCAAAGGGTCCAGTGGCAGAGTTCAATAAGAAGACAGCTCTGGGAAAAAAGCAGTTCCTCAGTCTGCTAGTTTGTGTCCTGGGGAACCTGAAGCACCTGCCGGAGAGCAGGAGAGAAAACTGTGGGCAGGGTGAGAGGAGTCCTTAAGAATACTGCATGATTGAAGCAGAAAGTGATTCTTCTGGATGTCCTCAATGGCTTGAAGTGGAGTCCCTGTGATGTGCTGGGCAGTTTTCACCACCGGCTGCTACACCTTGTGCTCAGAAACAGAGCAGCTCCCATACAGGACTGTGACACAGTTGGTTAGGATGCTCTTTATTGTGCCTCGATAGAAGTTCACCAGGATGGCTAAAGACAGCTGCTTCTTTCTTTAGTGTTCTATAGAAGAAGAGGCGCTGGAGAGCCTTCTTGACCATGCTGGAGGTGTTGGTGGTCCAGGACAGGTCCTCCGAGGTGTGAGTGCCCAGGAACGAGGGCGAGACAGGATCAACGGCCATCATGTTGATGTGGATTGGATCGTGTAAGCCTCTTCTTTCCTTCCTGAAGTCAACAATGAGCTCCTTGGTCTTGGTGGTGTTAAGGAGCAGATTTTTATCAATGCACCAAGTGGCCAGATGCTGGACCTCCTCCCTGTAATCAGTCTCATAGTTTTTGCTGATGAGACTGATCATGGTGGTATCATCTGCAAACTTGATGATGGTGTTAGATCCAAACACGGGTCTACATTCGTGTGTGAAGATGGAGTAGAGGAAGGGGCTCAGCACACACCCCTGTGGTACACCTGTGTTGAGCATGACAGTAGTGGAGCAGATTTGCCTTGTTCTAACATGCTGAGGTCTGTTGGTCAGAAAGTCCATAACCCATTTGCAGAGAGAGTTGTTTCTTGTTAGTTGTTAAGGTCTCTAAGTTAACTTAGATTGGTATGACAGTATTGAATGCTGAGCTGAAATCAACAAACAACATTTGTGTGTTCTTTTTGTCCAGGTATGTGAGTGCAGAGTACAGCGCTATGGAGACTGCATCCTCTGTGCTCCTATTGCTATGGAAGGCAAACTGGTGTGGCTCTAGTGTGGGTCCTTGGGGATGATGGGATGATGGAGGTGGATTTAAGTCAAGTCAAGTCACTTTTATTTATATAGTGCTTTTAACAATACAGGTTGTAGCAAAGCATTGCACATTATCAAGTAGGAGAAAAGAGTGATGGAAATGTATAATGACGAGAACTGAACTATTTATTTATCAAATGCAGAGACGGCCTCTATAGTCAAGACGACAATAATCACTAGAAATCAGGTGTCCCCAACTAAGCAAGCTAGAGGCGACAGTGGCAAGGAACCAAAACCCCATCCATGAGAGAATTGGGGGAAAAAAACTTTGGGAGAACCAGGCTTAGTTGGGACTGAGCACTCAATTCAAATGTCAAATACATATACAAATATAACATTGTCTGAATGTTTTGCCCATTTTAGATCACTCACACACATTGAAATTAAACATTTCAGGAACTGTTGGGAAGAACGTATTTAAGAGTATTCACCTTCAGTATACATCTCCATTCGCGGGTAAACATAGCGATTTCAATGAATGATTAAACATGCAAAACTTTATAAAAATAAATTGATTAAACACACTGGATGTGAACTGACATCTGTTCTTTTAACATCCATCGAGATTGACACATTAAACAGCTTTCCAACCTGTGGAATGGTGGAATAAAGACAACAATATGCGTGTGATCAGCTCTGTCTTGCTGGGTTATGACCAGCTGCTCAGCAAACGACTTGCAACACCCCGCATTCACATAGCGCCCTCTTCTGGTCTAGTGGAACCACCATTAATTTAATGCATTTACACATGCAGAAACAATATTAGTGTCATCAATTGTGAAGAACAAACAATTGGGGCATCATATTGAAATTAAATTTTTTATACCAGCTATTTTTTTTTAATTTGGTGTGTTTCACATAGCTGAGAAGGAACATATAACTGGGTATCATCAGCATGTAGGCACAGCTGCTTGGGCAAGAGACATTTTAAAAATGAATTCCCGCAGCGAGCTGCTCTACACATGGTGTGAGATACGCCCAGGGATACGTCTGGTCCAGCAGCCTTGCGCATGTTGATCCGACTCAATGTAAACGTGAGTGATCAGCTAAGGAGGCGATCTTGTTGACAGATTCTTTATTGTATTACATACCTCCCTAGTCTAGGGGTAGGGAGGAGCAATAAAAAGAATGGTGGAGGAATGGAGGAAGCTTTTCTCTTTTACGGACTCACACAACACCATTATGGATACCAAGAATAATATTTATTAAACACAAAAGGAAGCAAACAGATCTTCAGGAGGGGTCAAGGCCAACATAACAAACAAAACATATTAACTCTCAAAAACAATCTACTTAAGCTAACAAACAAAAAACAGAAAAGAAAATACAAAACACTACCCTGGCTCACTTACGGTCCTTAAACAGGAGAAAAAGCGGTAGTCAAAAGAAAATGGCAACCACCTCCCTACGGCTTCCAAACAAAACAAAAGAACCAAACAAAAAAGCAAAGCAACAAATATGTCTTAATCTTTAACAAACAGTAAACAAAACACTCACATGTTTTGAGTTACATAAAACCTCCCACAGGAGGAGCAAAGATCTCTCAACACGTTTGGTTGCAAGAAGCTAACCACAAACGAGAAGTCAGCAGAAGTTGCTCCTGCTCCAAGCCTCCACACTGTGAAACTGCAATGCTGCCCTTTATGTCCAAGGGTTTCCTCAAGCAGACCAATCATGACAGTGCAGTCATCAGCAAGCTCATCAGCTTATTAGACTCCACCTGCGAGTCGTAATTAACGGTGATGAGAGGAAGAAAGAGAGGAGCACAACAACAAAATAGAAACATATGCACCAAAAAGGAAACACACTCTGAACTATAAGTCATAGGACATAACACCCCCACCACAAGTTTACAAACAAACAGTTTGTATACAATACCACTTTAGGATGTTTAACTTTCCATTGAATAAACTCTAGATAGGGCATCGGCCACAACATTCTCTGAGCCTTTCTTGTGGCGAATGTCAAGGTGGTATTCTTGGACCATCAAGGACCACCGCATGGGTCTCTGGTTTGCATTAGCCATTCGTGACAGAAAGACAAGAGGATTATGGTCAGTGTAAACAATAATGGGTTTACAACTACCGCCCAAGTACACTTCAAAGTGCTGCAATGCTAACAACAATGCCAACGCCTCCTTTTCAATAGTACTGTACCTCTGCTGGCATTTTGAAAACTTTTTAGAGTAATAACACACAGGATGGTCGATACCATCACAGTCCTCTTGCAAAAGCACTGCTCCAGCCCCGACAGCACTGGCATCTACCTGTAATTTAAAAGGCAGGGCAAAGTTTGGGGCAGTCAACACTGGGGCATTACACAAAATATCTTTAGCAGCATTAAATGCACATGAACACTCAGGAGTCCAAATAAACGTCTTTGAGGTACTAAGGAGATCTGTGAGAGGAGAAACTACAGAGGCAAAGTTTTTACAAAAGCCTCTGTAGTAGCCAGTCATTCCCAGAAATCGACACAGCTCCCTTTTTGTTGTGGAACAGGAAAGTTTACAGTCAGATTAGCAGCAGCCAACCTATCAAACACACAGTTCAACTTTTCAACATGATCTCTCCACTTAGAGGAATAGATGACAATATAATCTAAATAGGCTTCACAATCAGCAACTCCAGATAGTACTTCCTGCATTAGCCTTTGAAACGTAGCTGGTGCGTTTCGCATCCCAAAGGCCATTAGTTTGTATTGTAGGAAGTTGTCAGGAGTAACAAAGACTGAAATTTCTGATGCCCGAGCAGTCAAGGGGACTTGCCAGTAGCCTTTTAGAAGATCCAGTTTAGTAACATACTGTGATGAACCCACCCGGTCAACACAGTCCTCCAATCTTGGCAGCGGAAAAGAGTCAGGCTTGGTGATGGCATTTACCTTCCTGTAATCAGTACAAAACCGCAATGAAGAATCCGATTTTGGCACCAGCAAGCAAGGAGAACTCCAGGGGCTCTTGCTAGGTTCCGCCAATCCATGTTGCAACAAATACTCCACCTCAGTCCGCATAACCTCTCTCTTCTTGGGGTTAATTCTATATGGATGTTGCTTAATAGGCACAGCAGACCCTACATCAATATCATGGGTTAACACAGTGGTTTGTTGAGGTACATCAGAAAACAAAGTAGGATGTTCTTTTATTAGCTTAATTACATCCTCACACTGCTCCCTTGAAAGATGTGCAAGATGAGACTCAAGGTTATTCAAAAGATCTGAATTCTGCAGTCGAATACAGGAGGTTTGGGCAGCATTCAACTCCAAACCATCCTGGTCAGAACAGTCAGTAAGGGACATGACAGGATGAGCAATATCAACAGTAAGAACAGGTGTCGATTTAGCAGGTGGATTTAACCCCTCCCTGGCAACGTAGTCTTTTAGTGTATTAATATGACAGACACGAGTCTTTCGTCTCCGATCAGGAGTTCGAACAATGTAGTTGGTTTCACTTAATTGCTTCTCAACAACATACGGTCCAACAAACTTAGTTTGCAATGCAGAGCCAGGCACAGAGAGTAAAACCATCACAGAATCTCCAGGCAGAAACTTACGAGAAACACTTTTCTGATCATAACGAACTTTCATTTTAGCTTGAGAGGTAGCCAGATGTTCTTTAGCCACTTCGCAAGCCTTCTGGAGGCGCAGACGAAAAGAACTGACATATTCTTGAACAGTCACTGGTGATGAAGACTTAGATACCAGCTGTTCACTGAACAATTTTAAAGGACCACGAACAGTGTGTCCAAACACAAGTTCAGCTGGGCTAAACCCTGTAGACTCTTGTACTGATTCACGGACTGCAAACATTAGTAAAGGTAACCCCTCCACCCAATCTTTGTTGGAAGCAAGGCAATAGGCCCGAAGCATGGACTTGAGCGTTTGATGGAACCGCTCAAGTGCACCTTGTGACTGGGGGTGATAGGGACTTGAGGTTTGATGGCTTACCCCAAGTTCTGTCAGTAGGCCTTTGAACAATTTTGAAGTAAAGTTAGTTCCCAAATCCGTCTGTATAACTTTTGGTAGACCAAAAACGGAGATAAACTTCACTAACTCCCTCAGGACAACCTTGGCTTTAATTGATCGCAGGGGAACTGCTTCAGGGAAGCGCGTAGCAGCACACATCAGGGTTAAAACATATTGATGGCCAGACTTAGCTTTTGGCAATGGGCCAACACAATCAAGAATTAACCTCTCAAAAGGTTCTCCCATCACTGGAATTGGTTGTAATGGTGCTGGGGGAATCATTGTTTTAGCCTTCCCTGCCACCTGACATACATGACAAGATCGACAAAAACTTGAAATAATTGATTTCATACCTGGCCAGAAAAAGTACCTCGAAACCTTTTTAAAAGTTTTAGCAATACCCAGATGACCTGCAAGCACATTCTCATGAGCCAATTTTAAGACTTGGTCTCGGTAACCAAAAGGTAGCACTATCTGAAATGAGGTGTTCCAGCCAGTCTCACCATGGCAAAGACTAGACTTCCACCGACGCATCAGGATACCATCATCCCAAAAAAACACAACTCTTGCATTGAGTTTCTCTACTGGGTCAACTACTGCATCAACACAGTTCCTCAAACTCGGATCGGATTGTTGGGCAGCTGCTAACTGCTCCCTACCAACTTTTAAAGAACCTGGTTTCATTTATGTCACCTGGCTCTGTTGTGGAATTACTTGAAGGAACAAATAACTTACATTCCATCACTTCAGCAGGGTTACTCATAAATGATTCAGACAGATTAACAACGTCTTCAAATTTACGACTCTGTGCACGGGTCACAGCAAAGGCAGGGAAAACTGAAGGAAAAGAGGTAGCAATGTCAAATGTCATTTGAGATTCAGGTTTTTCAACTACAACTGGGCTAGGAAAAACCTTACCACCGGCCAAATCATTGCCCAACACAAGATCAACTCCTTCCACAGGCAGCTTTGAATGCACTCCTAGCTCAACAACTCCCGAAACAAGATCAGAGGTTAGAGAAACAGTGTGCAATGGTAACTTCACACAACCAAGTTCTATGCCACGAACTAAGACATCAGACCCAGTATACGATGCAGCAGAGAACGGCAGTACACTCTCCAAAATGATGGACTGAGCACACCCTGTGTCCCTGAGAATGGTAATCGGTCTCCCCTCTGTATCAGCAGATAAAAACACAGAACCAGACATGAG
>JAUCMU010000046.1:11122600-11135564 GCA_032275025.1 Enteromius treurensis | reverse complement strand
TGGCCCATGCCAGTCCCTTATGGGGCCCATGTAATCAGCTCATATGGGCTTCCTATGTGGGACTCATACTACAAAACTTACATGGGACCCGCTGATTTCACCCAGCCAAAGCCCATGCCCACACAGTTTCCATGGAACCCCTAGTTAACCCATCTGGGCCCCCCAGTTTTTTTTTTTCAGATGCAGGTTTTTTTTCACCACAGTGATTTTCTTGTACATGGTTATCCTCAGATTTGTATCTGTCATGGAAATATTAAAAAAAACGAAAAAAAAAACAACAACAACTGACTGGTAAAATAACTGATCAGACATTATTTAATAAACAGGTTCTTTAACTTTGTCTGCATTGCAATAAATCATTTTGCTTTGATTTTTGAAGAATTGTTTGTAAAATTGTTTGCTTTACCACAGCCCCCCCCACAAAACATTTTCACCAGCCGCCACTGTTGCTAAGCAAAGCCTACAACATGAGAACGTTGATTTACAGATCCCAATAAGTAGGGCTGAAACTAAGGTCTATGTTAAGGGCTATTATATATACATCTGTGTGGCAGGAGTATTGGGATGGTAATAAAAAAGGAAGACATCTACACAAAATCCATAAAGAGGAAGAGTAGTTGGAAGAAATAGAAGAGACAAAGCTATAATTACACAACTAATAATAGGACACACAGGCTTGAATCATTCTTTGAAAATATTGGGTAGGCACCAGACAGGAAAATGTGATTACTGTGACCAGTCAGAAACAGTGGAGCATATACTGCTACAATGCAAACAGAATGAAACACAGAGGAACCAGCTTCTTCAATCCCTGGAAACTGTGAAGCACAGCATTTTTACTCTATCAGGATTGTAAAGCAAAACATCTAGCCATATATATAATTTAACTCAGGTTTTTAAAAGTAACTGGGTTAGCTTCGAGAATATATATATATATATATATATATATATATATATATTCTCTCTCTTTTTCTTCTCCCCCTTTCCCCCTTTAGTTCTTAGTATTGTAGAGTAGAGCAGCTTCCAGTCTACCTGCTCCACACTCCAACCCAGTCGGTGGCGGTACCTTACTAGTTGGTTGCCAACCGCCATTAAAACAGAAAGAAGAAGAAGATGACGTCAGAGGGCGGAACTGGTCATTTGAAAGTGGCGGGCAGGGGCTTTCTTTAGCGAAAGATAGTCTCGGATTTTTTTATGACAAAAACGGTTAACGAAGTTTGACTCTTCATTAAGCAGCGGTATTTTGGCAGTGCGATTAAGAGCGTCTTATATAATTAAAGTTTTTTTTTTAATTTTGAGCTTTTCTTCTCGAGGACATCAACATACTGCAGCGTGTAAGGTAATTCTATGCGTTTTAAACGTTCGTTTTTTGTTGTATCAGCTGCTTGTTTTTTTTATTTGTGTGTTGTTTGCATAGGTATTATTGTACGAAGAATGTGTAACGTTATATGAAGTTGCCTGTTGTTGGCATTAGGCCCGTTCAGGCCTAAGAACTTTGTTTTTATTGACACTCTACGCATGAAAAAGGTGAATTACAGCGGATTGTTATGCTCTCTACAACCGATTTTACACCAAAAAAGGTAATGCTAGTGATAATTATTGTAGTTATTGAAGACCTGTTGTTTTCCCTCTTATTTATGTGTTGTAATGACTGAATTGATATTTGATTTGGCAGCATTTAATTTGGTAGACCTTTTGTATTGTAAAAGAGTAATGTTCTCAGAAAAAGTTTTGATGAATGAAAACCATGAGTATCATTGTCGGTTTTATATAAAGTTACCAAATTTTTCCCACAGTGTTCTATTACTTTTTGCCAGCCATTAAATGCAAACATTGTGCAACACAAGATTCCTGGTGTCTTTGGTTGAAAAGACTAATGCTTTAATTTTTAATTTTTTTAATGGTTTTATAAATAGTCTGAGCTTGTCTTCCTAGCACAGACAATATGAGTTCTGGTAGTAGGCTAATGGATAATATACGTTTTTCTGTTTTTCCAGTATGACCAAGGAGGATGAGAAAGTAATTCCTGTAAGGGTTGTTCTGAGATGCCGGCCTTTGGTTCCCAAAGAGATCAATGAAGGATGTCAGTGCTGTCTCACTTTTGTACCCAATGAACCTCAGGTCTGTGTCATGAGATCTTGCCTGTTTGATTTATGCATCAAAAAGTCTTCTTAAATTTTCATTGAATTCTGTTTCCCTTTTAGGTAATAGTTGGCAATGACAAGGCTTTCACCTACGATTATGTCTTTGACCCCACAACAGAGCAGGAGGAAGTATTCAACACTGCTGTGTCTCCATTGTTATCGGGGGTTTTTAGAGGTTTGTGAATTTCTTGTTAACGTTACTTTTAATTTTTGCAGCTCAGTGGGTAAATCTAGTCTCACCAGCATTTGTTGAAAATATAGAATTATGGGCAATTCTATATGGGTTGCACAGTGTCAGTGAATCAGTACATTGTATACTCCCATGACAATGATTATATACTAATTGTGTATTTTTAAAAATCTTAAAATCTTTCACATCCAAAAATGGAACCACCATTTTAAAATCCGTTTTATAAAAAACAGTGGACATGGCACCATTTTACAGTTTATGGCCAGGACACACCAATCTGAGGCCAACCAACTAGAGTCAACAAAAGCCAACGGTGTTGTCACATCGGTAGCGTCGAGGAAAAAAAAAAAACTGAGCTTGAGCACACCACACAGACTACCGCCGACAGCGAACATTAACACATGTGTTCTGTGCCTGCGTGAGAGGAGTTAGCTTTCTATATCAGCAGCCATTAATAGTAAATATTCATAATTCAAATGGAGAAACCAGAATAGGTTATACGAGAAAACGCAGATATATAAAACGTAAACAAAGCAGCCCTTGTGTTGTTGTTTTTTTGTTTTTTTTATATATCAGTGACGTTGATAACTTTCTTTATACATGTGGCTCATGTTGTTATGATAATGTTCACAAATTGGAGTGCTTGTGTAAGATCATGTAACATGAAGAATGTTAATACTATCTCCATCCAGGAGAGTTCGCTATAACTCCTCCCAGTATTAATTTCAGCACAGTAGGACATGCACTCTAATGTAAACATTTGCCAACGTTATTATAAATTAAAACTGACTTATTTTTCCAGTCAAGATGGTAAATAGATTCTCTTTGCTAGATGCATGACAGACGGTGTGTCCAGCCGTTACTGGGGAAATCATATTTCTACAATTCTGAAAGTGAAACGGGGCAAACATTGTGTGAATATTGAGAAAACAATGGCGGATGGAGGATTTGGTTTTCAAGCTAAAGTAGCTTGAAAGTAGCTTAAAGTATAAGACTGTTTTTTAAACCTAAAGGTGGTAAACATGTTGGGAAAAAAAAATTAAACAAACAAAAAACCATGCGGGTCCTGTCACCTACAGTAAGTTTTCTTTTCTTTTAGTTAAAAATTAAGAGCTTGTTATTTTTGCTGTTTACCTCATATTAAGCAATGGAGGCTTGCTATTATTATTATTATTATTATTATTATTATGAATTATTAGTATTATAATTGCATTTATTTGATTTCTCAGTGTTTGCTGAACAATAATAAATGTAGTAATTTATTAGGCAGCATATAGGCCTAATAATGTAGTGTGTTGTGTATACCATGCCTCATTTTTTCTGTTTTGTATTAATAGACATTTGTAAGCTAATTTGTCATTGTAGCTTACTGTTTTATTGTGCTTTTTAATTAAAATTAAATCATATCTTTTGTTTTAGTCTTAAAAAGTGAAAGACATATAGATTTAAGCAAAACAGACAATTATCTTTTCTTGTAAAATGTGAAATTCTAAAAGTGAAAGCATCCGAAGCCTGGCTTACAACATTATGTGCTTGTCAGCTGCAAAACAGCGAATATTGGGAAGAATGGGTCTAGAGCCGTGCTTTCACTAAAAGGCTGCAGAAAACTAGAACAAAGAGAAACATAGTTATTTTAATCTGTTAGATGGTCCGGCCACTCAAATAAACCAGGTTTGTGTTTGTCTTTTTCTTTTTTTTTTTTTTTAAAGCATTTAGCATTTACTCCACTCCAGAATAATAATAAAAAATAATTTAAAGGGGCACAACGCACAGTTTCACCCAATCTAACGTTAATCTAGTGTACCTATATAGGTAGTACTGCATCCTTCATGTCTCAAAAGTCTTTCGTTTTAGCATATTTATAAAATAAAAATACAGCTTTATGATTCTCGATGAAAAAAAAACCAACTCCTGGGGATGTGCTGTGTGGGTGGAAAATAGACATTAGAGGAGTTCCACCGTAGTCTATGTCATGAAAACCAACAATCGAGGGGGAAAAAACAACTTCTCCAAAGCTTGTACAAACCCAGAAATAATAATAATTAAACACACAGAAATACTTTTTTTTTTAAACTTTGTCCAATGGGCCAGTCACAAGTCTCCTGGATTTTATCCAAAATATCATAAAATTTTGTTCTGATGATGAATGAAGCTTTTACGGGGAGAAGTGATTTAAAGACAATTTTAATTTTGGGGTGGAGTAACCCTCTAAGAACATTTCATAAATGGGAATGTTTATTTTACCCGGTTAAACAAGAATTTTGACTAGTTAATGCAAAGTGCAACAAATACATTTCACACACCACAAGTATTTTATTAATTTAATTTATTTTTCTTATCTCATCTTAAATGAAGTATACCCCAAAATGAAAATTGTCATAGTCTGTTTACCAAGATGTTGTTAACTGTTCTTAATCTTGTGTAAAACAAAGTGTGTTTTCAAAATTTCATAAATGTCTTTGAACATCATTGTTCCTCATTGTTTGCATTTGCAGGTTATAATGCCACTGTTCTGGCCTATGGGCAGACAGGGTCAGGGAAGACATTCTCTATGGGTGGCACATACACATCAGAACAAGAGAACGATTCCACTGTTGGGGTCATTCCACGAGTAATACGAAGAATCTTTCAGGAAAAGTCTAAATGTGCAGACTCTGAATTTTTGTTGGCTGTATCTTACCTTGAGGTATAAGTGCTTGTATACCATCATCTTGGTCTCCTTTATTCATTTAATTTATGAATGAAGTCTGTATTCATTTTGTGTAACTCAAAGGTGTTGTGATTCTTTCAAACTTAGATATACAATGAAGAGATCCTGGACCTGCTGTGCACATCAAAGGACAAACCGATTATCAGTATCAGAGAGGATCCAAAAGATGGAATTAAAGTGAGTTTTACAACCTATAATTGGGAATGGTTGATTTAAATAACAATTATCGTTGGTCATTTTTCAATAATACTGATCATCACTGTTTAAAACCTGTGATTGCAGTTTTGCAGGATTTTACTAAGGGTTGTGCATCAGCACGGCTTCTCTGTGCAGATGAATGTAATTTTTTAAAGGAGTATGTGTATAATGTGTATGTGTACGAAGTAAAATAAATATCCGGCTGTCAGCCACTGCGCAAGTGTGGATATTCACTGTGCTTGTAAAATAAAATTTGTACAGGAAAATGTTATCTGCTGGGGCCGGTTGCATAAAAGGTTTAGACCAGTGGTTCCCAACCACATTCCTGGATGCCCCCCAGCACTGCACATTTTGCATCTCTCCTTTGTCTGACACCCATTTCAGCTCTTGGAGTCACTAGTAATGAGCTGAATCAGGTGTGTTTAAGGGTAGTGCTGGGCGGTATGACCAAAAATGTATAGTATTTTTCTAAATTATGCGGGTTTCATCGTATAAAATGGTATTTATTTTTTTTATGCATTACCGGGTCTTTAATACATCTGATTGAGAGAAAATACTGTAGTAGATTGACTTGGAGTGCTGTATTTTACTGTCACAAAAATTTCTCACTAAATATTGACTAAAATGCATTCTGTGTCACCCTGCAGTGTTCAGGTTTCACTCCCTCGGCTGTCATTACTTCTCCGTGTGACGCTCAGTTCAATATTTTGCTCTATGGATGTGCATTCTGCAAATTTAACGCTCGTGCTCACAAGAAAAGTGGCGACAAGTAGTATACTTTTTGTTCCTGTTTGCACCAGTGCTACTATGCTGCGACGCATCAGTAGTCTTACTAATAAGGGCCGATTACACTAGTGAGTTTTGATTTTAAAGCACACAACTTTTGCTATGGTCATGCCTATCCTTTACACAATTTTGGCATTTTTGTGGTTAAAAATGGATAGTTTTGAAAATGCCCCAAACCCTGTTTTAGTTTGAAAATGCCGGGGTTGCGTTTCAATGCAAACGGACCAAAAAGGGGACTTTGGAAAACAATTGCGTGGCTGCCCACATTCACTCAGTGTATCCTTGACTAGGGGCGGATTGGCCATCGGGGCATTTTCCTGCTGGGCCGGCATACTTTTTGGCCAGTGCAATTTTTTTTCCCCGCCCATCATGACGGGACAACAGCCCATCACAAAGCACTGTGGCCTATTTACATATCACTTCACCTCTCTTCCACCTTTCTCTCAGTCCCTCAAAATGGACAGACCAAAGCGACAAGGTGGAGCTGAAAAGCTCTGAGAAAAGTAGCTTTAAAATTTAGAGGCAGATGCTGCAAAATGTCTCGGCTTTTCCGAAATGTACACAGCAGCCTTATCAAGAGGAGGTTTTCTTTGCTGTGAGTGATGAGCCAAAGAGGGAGAGCAGGAGGAGTAAGATGTTTTATTGGTAAGGAGCTTGATAACAGAAGCTTGCAAGAAGGGGAAATGAAGGAATCTTAAGTGTCCTAATGCGTGTGTGCGCGCGCCAAGTGTAGAATACATAGAACAATTTTCAAAACAGGGAAAAAGTCAAATGTGTGCACAGAGGTTTCCAATGGGCCAATGCGAATAAATCTAGATTTAAATATGACCTGACATTTTATTTTTATGGGGTATGTATATGTGTGACCCTGGACCACAAAACCTTAAAGTCTTAAGTCGCCGGGGTATATTTGTGGCAACAGCCAAAAATACATTGTATGGGTCAAAATTATTTATATTTTTTTGGCCAAAAAATCCTCAGGATAGTAATGTTCCATGAAGGTATTTAGTCAATTTCTTACCAACAATATATAAAACTTAATTTTTGATTACTGATAGGCATTGATAAGATCTTCATTTGGTCAACTTCAAAGGTGATTTTCTCAGCGTTACATTATTTTCGTCATCAGGAGGGCTTGCGGCAGCTGTACAACAGTGTATGCGCAAGAAGAATGCTGAAAGAGTTGGTGGCATTGCGCATGTATCGAGCTCGTCTGTCCCCGAAGCGTACGATCAGGTGTGATTAGAACGTTCAGTGCATCACATCATCAACTGCTGAATTCAAATCTGCTCTCATGCTTTTGCTTGCGCAGAGCCAGATCGGACGCGCTGAGCGCTTGTGATATTATCGCAAATATGCAGTGTTTTTAACCATATACTGCTTATTTTAGGGTTCTTACATTTCAAAATGCATAAGTACTAGCAAAACCATACATTTATCGTTTATTAAATAGACAATGATCAATATTGCCGTTTCTATAGACATAATTTACATATTAATATAATATACAGATTGTGTAGGTTACTATAAAGTTTACTCTGCTCTTCTCCCCGTTTACCGGAAACCTATTTTGACGTGTTTCGGGAGGATGAATTTGCGTGTTGTAAATCCCACAGCTCGGATTCAGCATAGACATATAAATACCTAGAGGCCTCATTGCCCACTTTGAGTCGTTGCTGCCATTACGTCAACGTCACCGCCATCTTTCTGCGGGTAAGACTGCTTTAAAAACAAATGTCGGTCAATGGAGGAGTTGCGTATTTTTTTAAATTATTTTTTTAATCAAATCAATTTACATTTCTCAGTCGTTTTCAGTGGTTTGTGATATGGATGTACTTAAAAATAACCCTGCCTCCAGTTATTTAGTCAGGGTTTTTTTTTTTTTTTTTTTTTTTAATTATGAAACCTCACTACTGTTGATTAATGTTATAATTGTTAAAAAAAATTGAGGCTAGCATAACTGTAATACATGCATGTAATGCCATTAAAATGTATATTAAATTAAATAACGTTTTATTTTTCATTTCTTTCTCTGCCTTTAATGAAAACATTTTAGCCTTGTGCCTCAGGTCAAAACAAAGCTCATTCCCTTTAAAATACTGGGGGGAAAAATCTAAATAATACACCTTTTAAGTACTTATAAATTTACATAATTTAATAAAATCAGACAATACAAATCAAACAGTGACAGTCTGCTAGTCTGCTTCCTAATTACATGACGCTCTAGATGTAAACTCCACAACAAACATAAACAAATGTAGCTAAGTGATAATCCTTTATGGATCCACTGAAACATTTTTACATTGATTTAAAATATTATACACCGATACAGTGCACAGTAAAATAGTAAAAGTGATATGTGATAATAAAAAATATATAGTATGAGTTGCAGTAATGTAATAAAATGCTGTACAACAATACAATAACACAAGTGATGTAATAGATTTAAAATAGCCTCAGGTCATCAGCTGTGTCAGAGAAGAAGGTCACAAACTTCTACTGGTAGCTCCTCTGTAGAGGAACCAGCCGTGGGTAGCGGACCTGTATTCAATGCTGACAGCAGCCCTGTGGCCAATTCCCCTGAGTATCTGCTATCTCAGGCACAAGGCACAGTCTGGCACCCGCAGCCCGAGCTGTGAGCTCTTCATGTGTGGCTGCTCGACGGGAGCCTTCCTGCTTCCCAGAGCGCGTACTAAACACTATTTCTCAAGCTAGAGCCCCGTCTACGCGACGTGTCTACGCTATGAAATGGTCGGTGTTTTCTAGATGGTGTGCAGAACGCCAAGAAAACCCCTCTAATTGTGACATATCACTAATATTGTCATTTTTGCAGCACCAGCTGGATACGGGCCGCACCCTCTCCACACTCAGGGCTTACGTGGAGGCTATGTCAGCCCACCACAACCTGATAGCAGGACAAACCGTGGCTAAAGATGCTTTGCTAATCCAATTTTTAAAAGGCGCGAGGTGGCTAAAGCCCCCCCGTTCTCATACTGTCCCGACGTGGTAGCTGCCCACGGTACTGAACGCCCTCAAAGGCCCACCTTTCGAGCCCCTCCAAACGGTGACACTGAAAGCGCTGATGATTAAGACTGCCCTGCTTTTAGCACTGGCATCTGTTAAGCGAGTAGGTGACCTGCAAGCGCTGTCTGTCAACCCTGCTTGCCTGGAATTTGGGCGGAATGACTCCAAAGTCACCCTAAAGCCAAGGCATGGCTATGTACCAAATGTGCTCATTATGCCTTTTAAGGCACAGGTGGTTTCTCTAGCGGTCTTGCCGCCTTCCGAGGGCCAGGATTCCAACCCTCTCTGCCCGGTGAGGGCATTGAGAATTTATATTGAGCGAACAGCTGACTTCAGACGCTCTGATCAGCTGTTTATCTGCTTCGGCCTCCGCTCCAAAGGGAAAGGCTCGCGAAATGGGTTGTGAACGCAATTCTACTGGCTTATTCTTCAGCGGGGCTAGAATGCCCCATGGGAGTCAAATGCCATTCCACCAGATCCACTGCCTCCACCTGGGCCTGGGTCAGTGGCGTTTCTCTGTCAGAGATTTATGAGGCCGCCGGCTGGACCTCGCCGTCCACCTTTGCCAGGTTTTATAATCTGGATATCCCAGCTCTGCATGCTAGGGTTCTCTCTGCATAGATTTCTCAATTGCTGAGCTGTCCATAGTCCGCTGCCATCTCGCATATTAAGGCTTACTAGCCTCCTTTTAACGGAATTCCCGCAGACTCTAGCCTTTATCTATAGTGGCACCCGTTACCCGGGCTGCTCTGCCCCGGCCGCGAACTCGCTTTCGCTGTGAGGTCCCACTCACATCGCTATCTCAGCGCTTATGTTTAACTGACTCCCTTCTGATGAAGCGAGTTAGACTGAAACTCATTATTGCAATGGGCTTTCTAAACTGCAGCTTTCACCTCCAGTAAAAGCCTGACAAAATCTACACTCTACATGTCTGACACGGCCGGGCCATGAACAAGACGGTTCATTCCCTGCCTTTTCGGCTGCGCTGATACGCTCATACTCTCTCTAACTTGCTGTGTCAGCTAGAGAGTTACTATGACTTGTGAATGGTGACTGCTGTGACTCGCCCAGTCACCATCCAGTTGCAAACACAGTAACACGCTTTAAGTCAGCCCGATCCAGCCTGGCTTATGAGCGTAACAATCATATTTCGGGGTGACCAACCTTTTCTAATTTGCGATTAATATTAAAGACATTTGCCTGCATTTTCTTTATGGGCCTTGCACTTGTTGGGAATCTCATGTGTGAAATGTCCATCTATTCCACAGTACAGAGAGCTCATGTGCCCACAACACTAAAGCTTGCGCTTAATAGAGTGACGATGGCAGAGAGAACCAAATGGTGGTTCTCAACTGGTTTGGCCTTGGGACAGTGGTCCCATGGTGCTCAAGCCACGACCCACTATAATATATATAAAATTAAAGGAAAAGGGTAGTTTGCTTTTCTGAGGTGAGACTTTTTATTTCATAACCAGTTGCGGAAATAACGATAGAATAATGTCACTGATAATAAACTTGTCAACATCTAATCTGACTGCAGACATGGGACATCCGGACAGCTCGTTTTTACTTATATCAATCAATCACTTTTATTTATGTAGCGCTTTTAACAATACAGATTGTATCAAAGCACTGAACATTCTAAAATAGGAGAGCAGAGTAATGGTAATGTATAATGATGGGATTAAACTGTTCATTTATAAAATGCAGAGACGGTTATCAAAACAACGAAAATCACTAGAAATTTGGTGCCCCCAACTAAGCAAGCCAGAGGCGACAGCGGCAAGGAACCAAAACACCATCCATGAGAGAATGGAGAAAAAAAACCTTGGGAGAAATCAGGCTTAGTTGGGGCCAGTTCTACTCTGGCCGGACGCCCAGCACATAATTTCCAGTTCAATATTAAGCAAATATCAGATTGTGCAAAGGATTTATAGTGTTTGTGTGTGCTTGTGCATTTGGTTCCGATGATCTGTCCACAGCGCTCATCTAGGTGTTTTGGTTTCCAATGAAGATCATCTCTTTGGGCTGATACACCGTCTGATCTGGATACGGACTGAGAAACAGAATAAGAGAGAGACAGACTAATATTAGCATAGATGCCATTCTTTTTACAATGTAACAAGTACATTGTGTGTTTAGGAGAGTGTTCCCGGTTCCGGCTGATCTAATTAATGCAGCATAAAAATCCTTTAATGTATTTTATTAATAATTGTGTAGTAGTTTATTAGGTGTAAGCCAGGTTAAAGAGATGTGTCTTAAGAGATTGCTTAATGTTCATCAGGGAAAACAGTATACATTATCTGACTACATTTGCAATGTAAATCATTAATAAAGCTTTGCCAACACAGTAGAATACATCAACCTATTTCTAATCCATTTAATAAATGGTATTTATTGTACATTCATCGTGATTTTAAAATAAAAGTTTCTAAATTTGCATGTTGCCAAATATTAAAGTGACATGGATTTGAATGTTGTTTAATCAAGCAGTCACCAGGTTGTTTGCAGGTATTTGTTAAAATACATAATACGTAATCAGTAGGTTACTTGGTTTCCAAAATAATAAGTTACAGCCCTAGATTAGTTAAAATATTTCAAAATACTTTGCATTGTTAACTTTATAATTAAAAGACAAATACTTTGTCATTTTGAATATGTCTTAAAGATGGTATTAGATCTCATATCATGTTGTCACACCTCTATTGTTGATAAGCAGTGATCGAACACATTTTTAAAGTGTGTGATATGGCTTTTTGAATAAGAAAAACAATAATTTTGCCAGAGCATCTTTTCAAATGTTAAAGTTACCAAAGTCATTGCTTGTTATGCATGTGCTGCAACCCTTCCCACTGCCCCCAGAAAAAAAGTTCAAGCTCGGAATTAGTTTTTTTGCTTTAACCCCTGGGTATGTAATTTCCATGTACAGATCTTGTAATATTCAACTATGCCAAGGTAAATAGTTTTCCATTCTATGGCACCTTTTAAAGCTGTAGATGGTCAGATCAGTGAATGATTTTCTGCTTTTTTGTTTGTCATATTAACAGCATAGACAGCAGTAGGTACTGTGTATTACATTGGACCTTTGAGGTAACTTAATGATGTAGGTTTAATGTAATTTTTTTTCTGATTTAAGAACCATTGACTTTACAAATGTTTGGCTCATGTTTTTTTTTTTTATATATATTTTTTATATATATATATTTTTTATATATTTTTTTTAAGCTGCTCAAACTCAGTGCTTGCAGAGATGGAATTTGTGTGTAGCTCAACACACAACTTAACTCAACCGCTCAAACATTTACATGCTGTTCATGAGTGGTTTACATAAAAAGTACACAATACTGTACATCTGATTACATATTTATTATAGAATTACAATGTAGTCTTTGTGTTTACTTTTACTAAGCCATATTATGTTTTCAGGCATTGTTTGAATTAAGAAAAAAAGTTTCCAGCCCAACTGGAGTTTTAACACTTTCATATACTTCCATGCATCATAAATTCAGTCTTTTGGAGTACTGTCGACAAAGCTTCAGCTCTGACTACCTTAAATATTCATTTTATGATCGCTTATGTCTTTGTTTTCATTGTGTAGATTGTTGGGCTGACAGAAAAGGAAGTGTTTACTGCTCATGAGATGGTGGGTTGTCTTGAGTTGGGAAACTCTGCACGAACAGTGGGCTCAACAGCCATGAATGCAGCCTCCTCTCGCTCGCATGCCATCTTTACCATATCACTGGAGCAGCGACGCAAAGGAGACAAGTATGTAAAAGCACATGCTGTTATAAGAAATGGCCAAAACTGGTACTGCAATCACTTTCAAAATACTGCTGAGCAGGATGTAACATATTCGTATATTTCTTTTGGTATCTCTTGTCTAGTGTGTCAATCATTTTCTCAAATCCCTCTT
>JAUCMU010000046.1:11102591-11115365 GCA_032275025.1 Enteromius treurensis | reverse complement strand
ATATCTCTCCATGTTTTTAACACCCACGAGCAATTCTGGAGAACCGAACACAATAATGAATCGGCCAGCTGCGATGTTAGCGTCTGTTGTTTCATGTTTCCCCGCAAAGGCGGATGATATTCCCTTCTCAGTTAGGTACTTCACTTGAACTTCCATAATAGATAGGGGGGGACACACAACTAGTAAAATTGGATCACATACTTTTGAGAATCCAACGTTTAACTGATTTTAATAAATGCTTATTGTCACTCATATAAACAAGACAGGGTTTTTTCCCGCAATTACAAGTCTGCGCTTTGTTTCTCGGCGGACCGAAAATAAACGCAACACTGAAAAGGGCAGAATTTAAAGAATTATTCAAGCAGGTACTGCCTTCAAGGCATGTGATGTCTAGAAAGACATTAGTCAGAATGCTAGATGCATTCCATGAAGACAGATATGTGTAAAGTTTTGTCTGAGCAGGAATTTGTAGCAACAACCACAGATGCATGGTCTACAAATCACAAGAGCTATCTGGGAGTCACTGTCCATTAGATAGATTCAGACACACTTACCATCTCTTCCGGGGCTTTAGCTTGCTGAAGGATCAAGGGAAGGCACACTTATGACACTCTGGCAGAGATGCTTGAAAGTGTCCACATGGAATTCAGCATTCAAAACAAAGTTGTCTTAACCGGTTCAAATTTTGTAAAAGCATTTAGTGTGTTCGCAGCTGAAGAAAAAGTGACTGAAGATGATGAAGAAAATGATGAAGAGGCAGATGTTGAGTTCACTGATGTTGCAGCATTTCTACAAGAGACCAAAAAGGATGACTACCACTTGCCAGCCCATCAACGCTGTGCCTGCCATTCTCTCCACTTGGTTGCAACCAAAGATGCTTAGGCAGCTGTGGAAGATTCTTCATTTAAAAATATTTCAAGGGCAGCTTTCGCCAAATGTCAAAGCCTTTGGAATAAGCAGAGAAGAAGCACCCAAGCTTCTGACAACATTAAAGACAGACTTGGATGCATGCTGGTTGTGCTAATGTAACACGTTTGAACTCTACATATAATGCAATGGATCGTTTGAAAACTTGCATTGAAGAGAAACCTCAGGAGCTCCATGATGTTTGTGAGAAAATGGACATTCCACGACTGAAGCCATCAGAGATTACATTCATCAAAGAATATGTCATGGTGAGTTTCAACTGTCTAAGATGTATTGAATCAATCATTTTATGTAAATATTTTTAGTGTTTTGTAGAATCCCATATTTGTAAAATAAAAATATTTTTGATATATACTGTACGTTAAATACAAATTGTATTAAAACCAATGACTTTAGTAACCTAATTGTTTAGTAAATTATTTTAAAGTAAATTACCTATTAATAACTCTTAAGAATATAATAATCAACATGACTTATGCATCCTGTGATTTTCATCATGTATTTTTGCACTCATGCATACAGCCATGTTTTATGTGTAATTTCACAGGTGATGGCACCAGTGTCCAAGGCCCTAGATGTTCTCCAGTCGGACAAAATGGCATACCTCGGAGTCTTGGTCCCCACAATCAACATTCTTGTTGAGAAGTTGCAGTCACTCAAGCAAGAAAACCTCCAATATTGTGGGCCATTAGTTAATGCCATCATCAGTTGTGTGAACAGAAGGTTCAGTTACATTTCCGGTAAAAAGTATCTCATGGCAAGGGCTTCACATCCTATGTTTCGTATGTCTTACATACCAACTGAACAAAAAGATGACCTCATCTTAAGACTAAAACAGGAGCTTTCAGCAGGTCACAGTCCACATGTTGCAGAGACAATTGTTTCAAGGAAGCCAGAAAATGAGAGCGATGAGATCACAGACTACTTCTCCATAAACCAGGAGAATGTTTTGGATTAATTGAACATTTATCTACAGTCTACAGCAAACACACCTGATAGTGCTTTCCAGCATCTATCAAAAATGAAGAGAGTCTTCATTAAGTGCAATACTTGCATTTGCATTTGCATTGTTTAGTGTTGGAAAGGACATTTTCCTGCCAAAACGCAACCGTCTTTCCGACAGTCATTTTGAGAAACTTATCTTGTGTCGAATTAACAGGTCGGGCACTTCTGCTTCAGTTTAGTTAAGAGAACAAATTGAGTTGCCTTCACATTTTGTTATTCCCTGCCCTTATTAGAAGGACACTGCACCTCAATTCGACTGATGGTGTGAAACCATTCCTGTTTTGCTTGAGTGGTGTAACAATAACAGTGACTAACTATGCCAGTTCAATTAAAATACTTAACATTTTCCAAGCGTTCTTACTCTTCAGTTGAGGCTTTTGTAACATTTTGTGCAATTGTGCAATTATAACATTTTGACCCTTTGGAGGTTTATGTTTTGGATGAGGTTTCAGTCTACTGCAACTACCAGTTCTTTCCCTGCCGGTGCCACATGTGAGCGGTTGTTCAATGTATTTTCTTACCAAAATGCAGCCATCTCACAATTGGTATTTTTGAGAAAATGTTCTACATGCAATTTACGTTGACTGTATATTTTGTTCTTGCAATGCTGTATTTGTTGCAATTTTGCACTTTTGACAAACAGTCTGAGATATTTGTGTTGTGTGTAATAAAACAATACTCTTTGATATCATAATTGTATTTCATTGTTTTAAACACTAAATATTTTACTAAAAACATTCCTCAGACACTTATTCAGTTATTTATAATATACGTTGTTCAGAAAAATCTAAAGTAGTTTCAATGTAGCTAGCTACTTTTTGATAGTAACTTGTAGTGTAGCTAACTACTTTTCCAAAAGGGTTGCTTGACTGTAGATTAACTACTTGAACTTACGAGTAGCTTGATGCTTGTCAAACTACAGTTTCATAGTAGCTTCCCCAACACTGGCTGTAATGTAATCGCAAAGGCTGACATCGCAATTGCGATATGATTAATCGTGCAGCACTAATCTAAACTGAATGCAGAACCTTGATTGGTCGACAAGAATTGTCACTTTTGCGTGATACAAGGGGATCCTCTTCACTCGTTCCACTCTGCTGTCAGTGATTTTATTTACATTGGTTTATTTATCAAAGTGTGCAAAAAACACCAGACAGTAGTATTTTCCCTATATGTGTTATATTCTGTTCTTGTGGACAGTCTGACAGTCTGAGTAGACTGTTAGGGTAGGTTTACGGTTAGTAAAATAACTTATACTTGCAAAGTTTCTGATGGTCAGTATATAGTATGTTGTGGACCAATTATATAAAAAAAATATATAATATATAAAAAGTGTTTGAAGATATTAAGCTGAAAGTCTACTAATACTCTAATGATTGCTAGTTAACTTGTAGTTGCAAAGTTACTTACTGTTAGAATGTCTAAAGTGGACTATCAAAATAAAGTGTTACCAAATGTCTACGTAATCTTTAATGATTTTACTTTTATTTATGTCACAAATAGTGATGGTTTGAGCTTTTAATTTGAATTTGCAATGAACAGTTCTCCTGAGTTTGCATATATTTATTAATGATTTACATTACAAATCTGAAATGACACATGCTGCATCTTAATTAAATGTTATAATGAACCCCAACTCACAAAAACAATATAATGAAGTTTGAGTCATTCCACTGAAATAAATAAACAATAACAGTTTGTGCAGAACAGCATTTACTGTGAACGCTTGTATATAACCTACATGCATGTAAATAAAGCACATATAAAGTATTAGAACTGCATCACATAATTAAGGCATAGTGTTTCACAAATATGCCTAATTATGCTTTTAAATGGGTTTAATATATCATGAATGCTTGGAAAATAATCTAATACTGCGTTTTATGAATACCAGTCTGCGAAATGCTCCACTTACTGTATTTTAGCAGTAAGTGGACATAGACACAGCGAAATAAATTTGAGGATTTTTATTAATTGAATAATCTAATAGACTTGAAGAATATTGACAGCCCTATTTGTTAATTCCTTTCGTTCCCTGGGTTATGCTGATTCTTATGAAGTTGTCATTTTGTGTGTCTTTCTACTGTATTTGAGTAAACAAACTTTTTTTTTTTTTTTGCAACTCCTCCCTCAGGTTTTGCCCAATTTTTTCAAAAATCTGATATTATTATTATTATTATTGGCATTGAAAAAGTTAGTGCTTTCACTAGTGCTTTCTTCGTTTTCAGCATCAGAGATACTGATACTTTATTTTAACTTATGCAGTAAGCTTAAGTGAGCTTATTGTGCTGTGTAATTGTTCTTGTTTTGCTTTATTAGATATTTGTAAAGCTACTAGTTTCTGCTGGGGTATAGAACTACTTTAAAGTAAGCTTTTAGTAATAAATGAAAACCAAACTTTGTTTTTATTTCTTTCTGATTTTTTTTTTTTTTTGGAAATGACAGGTTTACCTTAAGGTTACTGAAGTACCTTAATTGATGACTTGATTTGTTTGACAGGAATAAGCATTAACCGTGGACTGCTGTCTCTGGGGAATGTGATCAGTGCACTCGGTGATGAAAGCAAGAAGGGAACCTTTGTGCCATACAGGGATTCCAAACTGACACGCCTCTTACAGGGTAAGATTGATTCAGTACATAAAGTCAGTTGTTCACTATTTTCAATGCAACAGAATTTAAGGGCAATGCACTTAAAATGAAAATTTTGTCATTGATTACTCACCCAATTACTGTTGTTCCAAACCCGTAAGACCCGTTTGTTTTCATTTTCGAAAACACAAATTAAGATATTATTGATGAAATCGGAAAGCCATCTGACCCTCCATAGACAGCAATACGTCTTTCAGAAATGCCATTTGTAAGTTCATATTTAAGTTAGATGGTTAAATCCCCACTAGAGACTTAGTAACTTAGTAAATCCATACGTTATCTGGTTGCACCAGTTGTTTGTGAGGCAGGACATAGCTAGTAGTTTGTAAGCTCTCCATTAAATAATGTGTAGTTGCATAATATGACATTTACCCAAAATCATCCAAAAAAGAAACTTTAAATTAGGGATGTAGCTATCAAATATTTTAGTAATCGAGTATTCTACTGAAAATGTCATCGAGTAATCGGGTAAAACGTTTTTAACCCCCTGCGGTCGGCAAACGCATACATGCGTTTTGAGGTGTTTTCTCCAGATGGCGCCAATAAGCACTTCAATTACACATTAAGTTCTGAACGTACAGATAAGAGCAATACATCAGTCGAATCTGTGAAGGGTCTACTTTAATTTGTATACACATATAACAACAACACAACTTTGTGCATTTCGAAAATAAAGAAAACAAACAAGGTGCGCTGTTTGTCGCGTTGGTCTGCGTGATCTTCAAAGAAAGCGGGTAAGTTAGTGGATAACCTCAACTTTCGGTTCCAAAAACGGAGGTAACTTCCTGGGTATGTATGTAACCATAAGAACTTACTCTCTGAAGATAAGCTGCTCGGTAGCAGGTTATGTTCCAGGGTTAGTATGTTTCAGAAGGTTACTGAGCGTGGTGTGCCCTTTTGATGACGATCCTGTGGACGTGGAGGCACAAATTATAAGACCGTTATAAGTTATAAGATCGCATATTGATGTCTTTTCATTTTTTTATGATTATTTGAAAGAGCGTTACCGGTTTTCAAAAGATTAGTTAATTTATGTAACACATCTCTTGAGACCACATATTGCAAATGTCACAAACCGCGGATCTGCGCTTAGCAAAGAGATTTTTTATTTTTTTTTGTCAGTTTTTTGTGTCAGGGCATTTTTGTACAATGGGGGCGATGCAGAGCATGTGGGAAAGGCAACTGTGTGTAGATCCGTTCGCTTCTTACACACGTTTGTACAGTTCCCTGGCCAGAACAGGAGTGTCACAGAGTGACAGGTTTGTCCTTTGTCGTAAAATCTATGACGTATACTTAATGTGTAGTCATACTATTTATATCTATACATGTATTCATCCTCCACACACACACACACACATTATACTTCCATATATGACTTTCTATTTCAGGGTTTCCAAATTTAATTGGGTGCACTGGTGGCACCCACATTCCTATTAAAGCTCCTTCAGTAAATGAGGGATACTAGGAAATCTATTCATAGTATCAATGTGCAGGTAACAACTTTTGTGTCCTTAATTTTTTGCCACGTTACAATCATTAAACTAATTGTTCCACTAACTATAGGTAATATGTGAGGCAACCCACATCATAATGTTGAGGCAAAATGGCCAGGATCTGTGCATGATGCCGGAATTTTACATGAGTCATCATAATGCCAGTCATTTCAGGAGGGTATGTTTTGCTGTATGCAATGTTTTTTTTCTTTTCTTTTTAATATATTTGGACAGAGGATACCCTTGTTTACCCTATTTATTGACACCCTACCCTGATCCTGGACTACAGACCTTTTATCTGGCACACAGCCGAACACGGGCCAAGGTGGAGATGACCATAGGGATTCTCAAGTCTGTTTCAGTGTCTACCTGGGATCCGGATCAGTCCAGAGAGGGCATGCGACATCATAAGAGGAGAGAGCCACCCTCCTTGTATTGAAGAAGATAGTTAGAAGATAGATTGTAGGAACCCCTTCAGATATTTGCACACAACAGAGATGGAAGTGAGATGGACTAGAGACGGACTACTGAGAGACAGGATTTGTCAAAATTAATGTTATTAAAATGTTTGCACTGGTTTACAATGCTTTATATACACAACACTTTTACCATGCGACAGATTAATAATCACAAGTTCTCACCTTAAGGTGATGCTCCATTAATTCAATTTCTAGTGTTGCTTTTTAATGGATAGCCTTCTCTTCCATTTGAAGCTGTATAAGCTCCATCTACATGGAACTTTTTCTAATTTGTTTTTGAAGATGGACCTTATACTTTGCTGGCAACTAGGAAGGCAAAAAGTTAAATAAATGAGATTCTGTCACACAATAAAATTCAAATATGGACAACTGCACACAAATTCTTACACTGCATAGATTCTGCATTGAGGTTTAAGGATCTGTGAGTAAATCCCCACGTACAGTATGTACCGTGAAAGGACAATGACAGTTACTCTAATGTAAAAAGGGGGCATGCATTATAATGGTGTGGATCTTCTAGCATTGTCCACTTCTGTTACAGATGTGGTCTCTTCATCGTCATCTTCATCCTTCAGTGGAAATATGCAAGTACACATTATCTGGCAAAAAGAAGAAAAAAACAAAATATCTAAAAAGCAACTAAAGGTACCTGACAACAAAACACTTACAGCTGTGACAGACTGTGTTCTTTCTGTAGGGTCCAATTATACAATCCCTCTGTCAGCGTCTATAAGAAAATACAACCCATACAATTCTCAATATTATCAAATAAAAAACAATAATGCAGGAAAATAAAACATGTCAATGTAGTACAACTAAGATCACAGTGACCTATACATCATATGTACTTAAATAAAGTAAGCCTGCATAAAACGTTAAGCATGTTCAAAAAGCCTTTAAGTGACAGAGAGTAATTTATTAAGTCATACAAATCATAGTGGTAAATTTACATTTCAACATGTTACTTGTGGTGCATGGTGTGTGTGATGAAGTGCCTGGTGTGATGAAGACTCGGATGACGTTAGATCCATTAGCAAGCAGTTTATTAGACAAAGAATAGTCAAACAGGCAGTAGTCCAAACAGGGGCAGACAGAGATAATAAAGACAGATCAAAAACAGTACCAGAGACAGGAGATGGGTCAGGGTATCAGGCTAGAATCAGAAACGGAAGTCCAGGCAGTAGTCAGGGTAACAAGCAGGAATCAAGGTCGAGATAAACAGTCCAATTGGTAACAAGGCAGTCCGAAAATCACAAGGAAAACGCTCAGAGTTGCTACTGGGAACAGAACTTCGCACTGAATGTCTTTCAGAGATCGCTTTTAAAGGCCAGATAACCGCTAACACCTGGGGCGGATATCCGCGGGTGTTCGGTCAAAAGCGGTCCGGGTAGGAACTAAAACTCCAGGGAAGGTTCCCGCTGATGCCGGTCAGACAGCGCCACAGAGGACTGCCTTGCAACAGAGCTGATGTTGCAGGTGTTGCATTGACGGACGAACTGCATCACGTCAGTCTTGAGGGTCGACCACCAGAATTGATTGGTGACTAATTCTGTGGTGGCAATGATTCCTGGATGGCCGGCGCTGGGGGAGTCATGTATTAGATGTAAGAGTTTCTTTCAAAGAGGTTCTGGTACGTATGTCTTATCAGGTGGACAGTCAGCAGGTGTGGGGTCCTGGACTTGTGCTTCAATTATCTCTGCCATTATATCCCACCTGATTGGGGCCACAATGCGAGGCGGCAGTATAATATACTCCAGTAGTCTCTGATCTGCGGAGGAGTCGAATTGGCGGGAGAGAGTGTCTGCTTTACCCTTCTTGGATCCTGGTCGATAAGTTATTTTGAAGTCCAATCTGGTGAAGAACAAAGCCCACCTGGCCTGCCGAGAGTTGAGCCTTTTGGCACTCTGAATATACTCTAGGTTCCTGTGATCGGTGAGTACGATGAACGGGTGAGTGGATCCTTCAAGCGAGTGGCGCCCTTCTTCCAAAGCGGATTTAATAGCTAGCAATTCTCTGTCTCCAACATCATAAATTTGTTCTGCCGGGGTGAGTTTACGTGAATAGAGGGCACAAGGATATAACTTGTTAAGTTCTTCGTGTCTCTGTGAAAGAACTGCTCCGATGCCTGTGTTGGATGCATCGACCTCTACTGTGAATTCTTTTCTAGGATCTGGGTGCCTGCGTATGGGGGCTGACGTGAACCGAGTTTTTAGATCTTGGAAAGCCTGTCTGCTTTGATCATCCCAGCGAAGGTGAGTGGTCCCTTCTTAGTCATGGTAGTGAGCGGAGCCGCTATCTGACTAAAATTCCTTATAAAGTGGTGATAAAAGTTTGCAAACCCCAGGAAACGCTGCATCTCTTTAATGGTCTTGGGTAGCGGCCATTGGAGGACGGCGGTGACCTTGTCCTGATCCATGGTGACCCCTTCTTGGCTGATGACGTACCCGAGGAAGGCCACCTTGGTCTGATGGAACTCACATTTTGTTTGCTTAGCATAGAGTTGATGATGGATTAGCTTCCTTAGGACATTTCGGACGTGCTGGATGTGGTCAGCGAGGGTTTCTGAGTAGACCAGGATGTCATCTATATATACAATCACTGTTCGATTCAGTTCTTCCCTGAAAACATCATTAATTAGGGCCTGGAACACAGATGGACTATTGGAAAGTCCGAAGGGCATCACTAAGTATTCATAATGCCCGGTAGTCGTGGAAAAGGCTGTCTTCCACTCGTCACCTTCACGGATCCTGACCAGATTGTAAGCACTCCTGAGGTCTAATTTAGTGAAGTACTGTGCCTTACGAAGTTGTTCCAGGGCGGCAGGAACTAGGGGCAATGGATACCTGTATTTTACAGAGACCTCGTTCAACCCCCTGTAGTCCATGCATGGTTTGAGACCTCCGTCCTTCTTTTTCACAAAGAAAAACCCCGCAGCCGCTGGGGATGTAGAATGTCGGATGAACCCCTTCTGAAGCTCCTCGTTAATGTAAGCATTCATACTCTTTGTCTCGGGCTGCGATAGCGGGAAGATACGACCCTTGGGTGGAGTGGCACCAGGCAGGATTTCGATGGTACAGTCTGTGGGCCGATGTGGTGGTAATTGTGTGGCTTTTTCCCGGCTGAAGGCCTCCTTCAGGTCATGGTATTCGAGGGGAAGACTGCCGAAGTCCTCCTCAATGGGGTTGGTGATGACCGGAGGTGTGGCAGGTGTTTGGATGCTTGACAAGCAGTGAGTGTGGCCGTGATGGGACCACTTTGTGATCTGACTCTCGGCCCAGGATATGGTAGGATTATGGAGTTCCAGCCACGGCAGGCCCAAGATGATGGGGTGGTCAGGTCAGTAGATTGTGAAAAACCGGATCGTTTCTGAGCGCATGGACCCGATGAGAAGTTGCAGATCCTGGGTTGTGAAGGAGACTTCTCCGGTGCCCAGCGGGCGTCCGTCTAGGGCTGCGACAGCCACACGTGGTCCACATGAAATTAAAGGGAAATGCATGCGTTTAGCGAATGTTTCATCCACAAAATTTCCCTCTGCCCCTGAGTCTATGAATGCTGTGGTTGGAATCTTGTGTCCCTTAATTACTATGGTAACAGGCAGAGTCATAGAATGAACTTGAAATTCAGCACTCACCCGGGATGGCATGGATCGTGGAGGCCGAATGGGACAGTTGGCCCTGATGCCAAGTCACTTTTATTTAGTCGTTAATTCGCATAGGTTCCAGACTGCTCTGATTGGAGGTAGAGGTAAAAGGCCGGGTAGGCAGGGATGGTCGCCTTGAACGAAGAAGGTTGTCTAATTGGATGGCCATCTCCATTTACTGTTCCAATGTCCTTCCTTTGTCTCGGCATGCCAACTCAGATTTGTAACTCACGAGATAGCGCTTTCCTGTATAAAGCTTTTAGGGGTTCAGCGGGCCAGCCGGTCCGAGCGGCTAGCGTGCGGAATTGGAGTGTGAAGTCCGCAGCCGTGCTGGTTCCTTGTCTCAGGGCGAGGATTTCATCGCTAGGATCATGCCCCCCACTGGCGTGATCGAAGACATCGCGGAATTGTTGCAAAAACTCGGTGTAAGAGATGAGCGACATCCGCTGTCCTTCCCAAAGAGCCGTAGCCCAATCCAGTGCTCGTCTGACCAGCAGGGAACAGATCAGAGACACCTTACTGTCATCGTCGGGAAAACTGTTGGGCTGTTGTGTGATGTACAAATTACATTGCATCAAAAACCCCTTGCACTTCCCCGGAGTGCCGTCATATTTCTCGGGGAGTGACACTCGAGCAGCTTGGCTTGAAGCAGTGGGCACTGGCTCAATGACTGGAGCGGCTGCTGCTACAGGAGCGGTTGAGAGCTACTGGAGCCTGAGCGAGAGCCGTCATGGCGGCATTCAAATCTTGCATAGAGGCGTTAAGTGTTTGTACAGACTGCCCCATCTCTTCAGTCAAACGAGTCAGTTTCTCCAATTGCTGATGATGGGTATTTAGCAAGGATCCCTGACGGTTAACTTCTTTGGCCAGCTGATATACTTCTGCTGGATCTGAGTCTGGTGAAGTTTTCTGTGATGAAGACTCGGATGGCGTTAGATCCATTTGCAAGCAGTTAAATAGACAGATCGTAGTCAAACAGGCAATAATTCAACAGGGGCAGACAGAGATAATGAAGACAGATCAAAACAGTACCAGAGACAAGCGATGGGTCAGGGTATCAGGCTAGAATCAGAAACGAAAGTCCAGGCAGTGGTCAGGGCAACAGGCAGGAATCAAGGTCGATATAAACAGTCCAATTGGTAACAAAGGCAGTCCGAAAATCACAAGAGAAAACGCTTAGAGTTGCTACTGGGAACAAAACTTTGCGCTGAATGTCTCTCAGATCACTTTATAAAGGGCAGATAACCGCTAACACCTGAAGCGGATTTCCGCGAGTGTTCGGTAAAAAGCGGTCCGGGTAAGAACTAAAACTCCGGGGAAGGTTCCCGCTGATGCCGGTCAGACAGCGCCACAGAGCCTTGCAACAGAGTATTCGGCCCATAACAGGTACTCACTACAATCTTGTTGTCTGGTATGGCAGTATGATCTAAGGAACCGGGTTACCTCTTGGTTGAGCCTTTCCACCTGGCCGTAGATTGTGGGTGGTACCCCGAGGTTAGACTGACATTTATGTTAAGGTGTGTACAGAAAGCCTTCCACAAACGGGAGGTGAACTGGGGTCCTCGGTCGGTGACGATGTCTTCCGGGATGCCATAGAACCTGAACACCTGTTCTGTAACAATCTTGGCGGTTTCCCAGGCCGTGGGGAGTTTAGGGAGTGGAACCAGTCGACAAGCCTTGGAGAACCGGTCTATGATGGTGAGTATGATGGTGAAGCCGTGTGATGCCGGTAAGTCCGTGACAAGGTCCATGGCAATGTGGGACCAGGGCCTCTGTGGGATAGGTAATGGCTGTAGTAGCCCTGCTGGTCTCTGATGGCTGGACTTACTGATGTTGCAGGTGTTGCATTGATGGACAAACTGCATCAAGTCAGTATTGAGGGTCGACCACCAGAATTGATTGGTGACTAATTCTGTGGTGGCGATGATTCCTGGATGGCTGGTGCTGGGTGAGTCATGTATTAGATGTAAGAGTTTCTTTCGAAGAGGTTCTGGTACGTATGTCTTATCAGGTGGACAGTCGGCAGGTGTGGGGTCCTGGACTTCTGCTTCGGTTATCTCTGCCATTATATCCCACCTGATTGGGGCCACAATGCGAGGCGGTGCTATAATATACTCCAGTGGTCTCTGATCTGCGGAGGAGTCGAATTGGCGGGAGAGAGCTTTTGTTTTACCGTTCTTGGATCCTGGTCGATGAGTTATTTCGAAGTCGAATCTGGTGAAGAACAAAGCCCACCTGGCCTGTCGGGAGTTAAGCCTTTTGGCACTCTGAATATACTCTAGGTACCTGTGATCGGTGAGTACGATTAACGGGTGAGTAGATCCTTCAAGCCAGTGGCCATTCTTCCAGAGCGGATTCCATAGCTAGCAATTCTCTGTCTCCAACATCATAATTCCGTTTTGCCGGGGTGAGTTTACGTTAATAGAATGCACAAGGATATAACTTGTTAAGTTTGCCGTGTCTCTGGGAAAGAACTGCTCCGATGCCTGTGTTTGATGCATCGACCTCTACTGTGAATTCTTTTCTAGGATCTGGGTGAGTATGGGGGCTGACATGAACCGAGTTTTTAGATCTTGGAAAG
>JAUCMU010000046.1:11015347-11027822 GCA_032275025.1 Enteromius treurensis | reverse complement strand
AATTATTTCAGGGCTCCGGTCACTTCTGACCGTGAGGTACCCGAGTGTGACCTGACGGTGAGGACCCCCAGAGGGTTTTAATGTATGATTTGTTAGAATAGGACAGTATTTAGTTGAGATATATAATCTGGAATCTGAGAGTGCAAAAAGAAAAACATATATACACACACACACACACACACACACACACACACACATATATATATATATATATATATATATATAGTTCTTAGCAATGCATATTAATAATCAGAAATACAGTTTTAACATATTTAATATATTTTAATATATTTACTGTGTATAATTTACAACATATATGTATATATATATATATACGTACAACATATATATATATGGCCCATGCAATGCACAAATATACCCCAGCAGGATCACATATTATCCTTGTGAAAACAGTAAACATTCTAGAAGTGGTTTAGCAGCAGTTATATACTTTACAGGTTAGAGACCTCTTTTTGGACCTCTTTTCATTATCTGTCCCAAAGTAAACTTTTTCTGCTCATTATGCTGCATTAAGAAAACTGACAAAGCAATGCTTTGGCATGGGCTCCTCAAAGGAACAGCAATCTGTTATTTACACAAGCATTCCTGATAAGATTACTGCTGCGTTTAAGACGTATGAAAGGCTAACCCGCCCCTTAGAGCCCCCCTCAAAGCTGCTGTACTCCATACAGGGAATTATAAAGAGCTTGCTTGTGACCTGCCTTTCTTGGGCTCTCTCAGTTACTGAAGGCAGCAGGTTACTTAATCAGTGTCTCAGCACTATTTGATTGTGTCTGCCTCCATGGACTAATAACAACATTTTTTTTGAAAAATCACTGCTGGAGAGAAGCCGTCTCATTCCTTTATTGCTCATATTATTGTCTCTGTCCTGCTCTCTCTTCATCCTTTTCTTTTATTTTCTTGCACTCAACGGCTGAATGGATAAAGTTGGGATGCCTGAAGCTTCCGGGCCCCTGGCAAGCCATGAACAAATCACCGAGGCAACAGCACCTAGTTCTAAACTCTTCCGCTGCAGCTGTGTGCATCGCTGGGTTCCCCTGGCCTACAGAGAGGAGCTCTACCACGTCCTGCGCCTGTCCGGGCCCCTGGTGAGTCCTCTCTTTGTTCCATGTCTCTCTCATGTACTCCAAAAATGCTGCAACTCACTTTAAACTTTAAATGCAAAGGCTTTGCCATCTGGTTCAGGTGTGAGTGTTCTTGTTTGGTTTTGACCTATGCCTGGTAACACTTTACAATAACGTTTAAAATGTATTTACTAACATAAAGAAACAATAAACGTATTACAGTTTTTATTAATCTTTGATTTTAATGCAGCTAATAAAAAACTTAAGTTCACAGAACTTTAGTTTACAAACTGTAACGTGCTGAAGTCGTAAATCCAGTTCACAAGATTTATTAAGATAACATAAAAACAGGCTCAAACTAAACTCTCAGGCTTATAGCAAAGGGATATTGTCACGTTATGAGTCACGCCATGAGTGCTACTGATCCCAGTTCAGCCGTTTACCCAAACTCACAGTCACCAGAGCCTAACGAGCTCCACCTGAAACTAATCAAGCTCACAGCATTTAAGCAGCAAACACCAGAGGGTAGACGGCTGAGCTCGAGGTAACAGAGCTTTCTCACCTCTCTGGCTTTCATATGCTTACCTTGTGTTATGATCCTGTCTTCCAAGTCTGTTTGTTGATGTTTGAAAGATTCTATGTTTCTATGGAGAAAATCCTATACTTACCTGTGAGACTCACCTCATGCACTTACCTGAGCTGCCATCACTGCTGTCCACGGCTTCGGATCTGGAACCTGGTTCTGAGAAATTAAGGAACTTTTAAATACTCACTGAGCACACTCACCGTGACTTCGAGCACTGCACTAGTACCTGAGGAGGAAGTAAAGAAGGATCGGGAGATCGCTGAACTGAGCATGCACGTGCAACTTGTATATCTACCTGACTATTCACCTGCTTCTCTGTATGCCCACTGTCTGCAGTTGTTCTCACGGATACTCACCTGAGCTTGCCCCTCGTCAGCACACGATCAGGGAGATCGTTGATGCACTGGCCAAAGCAGCAGAGTTCAGAGAGATGACTTAAAGACATCAGATTTAAAGACATTGAACTCAGTTTATGCCTCTTGTGTTCACTACTCTTTGGAGTACATTAATAAATCTCATTTAACTTCATTTGGCTTCTCTGTGCTTTCCTTGAGCGTTACAGATATAAAAAACAACAACAAAAAGAATCTCTGGATCGCTACTGAATGCAAGGCTTCTAGCAGGTTTTAAGAGGTTAAGATGCAGGTAAATCTCTGAGGCAGTCAAATACAAGGCAGTCTCCAGGATACTCCAGCCTGTATAGCGCGGAATCAGGCAGGTGAGTGTGCACGGTTAAGTTGTGTGATTCTTACAGAACAATAACACTATAGTAAAGTGAAAAATGTAAAAAAAGAAAAGCACCTAAGTGGAGAGCCTGAAGCCGCTGCTTCTGTGTGCGCCGCCATCTTGAGACTCACCTGGCAGTCTAGTGGTGCGGGTTCCTCTCGGGTGGCTCGGCGTAGTTGCTCCTCTAATTCCCATACTATGGGGGCAAGAAATACAGAGGAAGGTAAAATAGGCTTGGGGTTTTCTGATCTAGGATCAGGGTCTTGGAGCCGAGAGAGTGCATCGGCTTTGTTCCGCTGAAGTCAGTTTCTTTGAGAAGTAGGCACAGGGGTGTAACACAGGTGGTGAACCGTGAAACTGTGATAATGTGGCCCCTACCCCTAACGTGGCTGCGTCTACTTCAACTATAAAAGGCAGGTTAAGATCGGGATGCATGAGTATGGGTGCAGAACAGAAAGCCTCTTTCAGTTTGGCAAAGGTGGATTCGGCTTCGGGATTCCATTTCAGGTTTTTCTTACCTCCTTTTAACAGAGAGGTAAGTGGGGCTGTGATCAGGCTATAACCTAAAATAAAGCGCAATAAAAATTTGCAAACCCCAAAAATCTCTGCAAAGCTTTGGTATTGGTAGGTTTCAGCCATTCCCGTACGGCTTTTACTTCTCCATGGTTACCCCGTGTGGAGTGATGACATATCCCAGAAAGTTCACTCGTTTGGTATGGAATTTGTATTTCTCTGCCTTTAAGTACAGGGAGTGTTTTCTCAACCTTTGCAGGACTTGTTTGACGTGTTGCACATGAACCGCTAAATCAGGGGAATACACTAGAATGTAATTAATGTAAATTATTATAAATTTGTGCAACATGTCTCTAAAAATCTCAGTCATAAAATTTTGAAAGATTGCTGAAGAGTTTGAAAAGGCCATACGGCATAACTTGATATTCATAGAGTCCAGTGGGGGTTATGAAGGCGGTTTTCCACTCATCTTCCCTTCGGATCCTGATAAAGTTATATGCGCTCCGAAGGTCAAATTTGCCAAACACTTTTGCTGATCGCAACTCCTCTAATGTGGTTGGTCTGAGTGGTAAGGGATAGGCGAATTTCACTGTCTGACTGTTTAGGGTACGGTAATCAATGCACGGCTGCAACCCTCCATCTTTTTTTGCACAAAGAAAAAGCTGGAAGCAGCGGGGGAGACAGAGCGTCGTATGAAGTTCTGAATGAGCACTTCCTCCACATACTCCTTCATGGTCTGCGTCTCTGGAATGGATAAGGGGTATACACAACCTTTCTGTAATTTAGCATTGGGCACTAATTTGATGGCACAATCCCATGGGCGGTGCGGAGGCAAACGTGTGGCTGCTTGCTTACTAAACACATCTAAGAAGTCGTGATACTCACATGGGATGATAGTTCGTTTGATGGATTCTGGACTCACCACAGTAGTCGAGTGACATGCCAATTCAGACACGTAAGTTTTATTGAAAGGCAAAAGGCAAGTTTCATGGCATGCATCACCCCATTTTAATATTTCTCCCGAGTTCCAGTCGATAAGTGGGTTGTGTCTGGTTAACCAGGGGGGTCCTAAGATGACATCTACAGTGGCGTTTCGGAGAATCAGAAAATTCAGCGATTCGGCACGGAGACAGCCGATCCGTAAGGTCACTTGGGGGGTGCAGTGATTTACTGGCTTCAGATCTAAGGGTGTCCCTTGTATCGTGGTTATTCGATAAGTGATTGTGGTTTTCTGAGGTGGGATTAAAATGTTGTCTATACATCGTGAGGAGATAAAATTACAAGAAGCACCTGAGTCAATTAAAGCTTTGATAAAAAATACTTGAGACTGAAATTCAATTCTTGCATCTGTCAAGGGCATAATTTTAATGGGCTGACTCACATAAGCAACACTCACCATCTTTCTAGGAGGACAATTGGCACAGTTTTTTCACAAAGTGGTCAGCGCCTCCACAATACAAGCAACATGCCTGCTCGCGCCGCCGCCTTTTCTCCTGTTCGGGCAAATGGTAAGAATCCACCTGGATAGGCTCTGCTCTAGGAGGCATGGAGTGGAAAGTGAAGTGCTCATCCATAGTGGTAAGGGGTGTTAAGTTTTGTGGTACCTGAGCTGCCCTAAGAAGGAAAGCTTCAAGGCCCACATTCTCATTGTAGATTGCCAGGTGATTACGGATATGTGGACATAAACCCTGGCGAAAGACAGCTGAAAGAGCCGTGTCATTCCACCCACTGGACACCGCCAGCGTGCGGAAATGTAAGATATAATCGAGTATGGTTAGGTTTCCTTGCCTGAGTTTTAACAATTCTTCTTGAACAGAGGTAGGAGAAATCAGCTGGCCAAACACCTCCTTGAAGTGACGAAGGAATTCCTCTAGAGAATCGAGATGGGGACTATCACTTGAACACAGCGCTTCGCCCCATTGTACTGCCTTTCCAGTAAGCAGCGTGGTAATGAATGCAATTTTACTCTGGTCCGTAGGGAAATTCTGTGGCTGCATTTCTAAATAAAGTGAACACTGTACCAGAAATCCATTGCACGACACACTCTCACCCGAATATAGTGGAGGACGATTCACTGAACTGGCAACTGGTGTCCGTAAGTGCAAATCCTCCAGAGCATGTAGAATTGCTTGAAAGCTAGCAGCATTCATCCGTGCTTCCTCCATAATGGTAATGGTTCGGTATTGGTCTGAGCTTCTGTAACGCGTTGAAGCACTCTGAGTCGTAAATCCAGTTCACAAGATTTATTAAGATAACAGAAAAACAGTTGTTCTTGGTTAAGTTGTGTGATTCTTACAGCCGGTGCTGGATAGGAGTGCTTCGGGAGGATACACATCCGTGAACTCAGGCGAGGCAACCTGGTAATTATCTCAGGGACGTTCGGTGTGTCACTTGCTCAGTTCCTTAGGTTGGTGCGATTATCACAACATATTATAGAACAGGTAGGTAAAGAAACAACCTAGTTAGCACGTTGTTACCTTGAGCTCAGGCATAGATTAGCTAGTGAGCTTCTCTTTTAACTGTTGCAGGTAATGATACAGGTGTGCCTCGTTAGTATTCAGGAGAGGGAGCACGCTCTATACTGGCTGATCTCGGATCTGTGGATTGGGCTGGCGTGACACAAACAAAACTTGTGATTTCAATAATGCATTTGTACTGTAAATGCTGAAATGAACATTAACTAAGATTAAAGCTGCAGAAGCATTGTTCATTCTTAGTTCATGTTTATAAATGTTGTTAACTAATGTTAAATAATGAACATTATTTTGAAATTTTACCAAATAAATAAATTAAAAAATAATAATAAACAAATAAATATAAATTGAAACAAACACATAAGCAAACAAACAAACAAACAAACAGATAAATAAATAATTAAACACTTAAATATAAAGCTTTTTTTTCATATATATGAAATTTATTTTTGTATGCTTATGTTTCCTGTTGAAATCTGAATTTTCCTTTTCTACAGCTCATCTCCAGGATCCTAAACTTCCTATTGCCATTCGTCATCACAATATTCTGTGGTCACCTAGGAAATGCTGAACTGGCTGGATATGCCCTGGCCTCTGCGGTAATTCACCCTCTGTCATCTGTAATGGAACTGTCAGAAGAAGAACAAAAGATTTCCAAGAACTGTACCATGAGAGATTCAAAAGATTACCAATGGGGCAGTACTTTCAAATAATAGGATAGAATAACAGATAATACATTTTTATTGTCATTGTTAAAAGGAACCATAGAAATTCACACTTTTTTCTACCTTGAAGGATCGTACATTAGTACTATAATTATCTTGAATTCAGTAAATTCAGTACAGAAGTTTAAGCTCATGTTACCCTTTTAGTCGAATCACTTCGACGATACATATAGGAACTTTAACTAGAAGCTTTATACAAAAGGCCAATGATTATTGGCGTGCACTTGATTGCGAGGGCACGAGTGCAGTGCACATGCAGCTTTTCACTTCAGAGCCTTCGCCATTCGGAGCTGGAGATCCCCTTGGCTGTATTGAAGTTGACTGTTGGTTTACCTAAAAGAGTTCCTCTCTTGCTGGCAGAGAGCTTACTGGGCGGCTGTCAGCGGATCCTGCGAGTTGGTGGCATTTTTCAAAGCAGGCTGTGCCAACTTTTTGCATTTCAGCGAGCAAAGTCCTATTGAGTGCACGGAGTTGCCACAAAAGGTCTTTCCTGGTATACCAGCGGCCCGTCGTAGAGCTGCCTGTGGGCGAGGGGCGCCGCCCACAGCTCAGGGACCTGCCAGGAACACCCGCAGCGCCGCGAAGCATCCCTGACACGGGCAGCCCGGAGGTGTTGGTGGTTGCTCTTCAGGGGACGACGACATCTCCGTCCCCACTCCCGGAGGTGGGCCGGGAGCTTCTGGCTCAGCTGCCGTCGGCTTAATAGCTCACTTGCGGGATCGGTTGTGCATGCACAGGGACAGGAACCTGCACGTCTGGTTCCTGGACGGGACTCGTCAGACTTCTCCGGACTTTCAAGCCCTGTCATAGATACCATCTCTCAAGCAAAAGCTCCCTCTATGAGGCAGGCTTACACTCTGAAATGGGGTCTGTTCGTCGACTGGTGTTCCTCTCGCGGAGAGGACCCACAGAGATGCACGATTGCAGTTGTGCTTTCTTTCCTGCAGGAGAAGTTGTGTAGGAGAAGGTCACTGCCATAGCAGCATACCACGATGCAGTGGAGGGGGCGTCCCTCGGGAAGCACCAACTCATCGTCCAGTTCCTCAGAGGTGCGCGTCGGGTTAATCCCCCGATACCACACCTCATACCCCCTTGGGACCTGGCTGTCGCCCTACATGGCCTGCAGCAGGCTCCCTTCGAGCCCCTTCAGTCAGCAGATCTGAAGTATCTGACACTGAAGACAGTGCTTCTGACTGCGCTGTCTTCCATTAAGAGGGTGGGGGACCTACAAGCCTTCTCTGCCGACGAAGAGTGCCTAGAGTTCAGCCCGGCTGATTCTCACGTCATCCTGAGACCCCAGCCCGGCTACATGCCCAAGGTTCCTACCACACCCTTCCCTCAGGTAGTGAACCTGCAAGCTCTGCCCCGGGAGGAGGCAGACCCAGCCTTAGAGTTGTTGTGTCCTGTATGTGCTCTGCACCTCTACACTGACCACACTCGGAGCATCAGACGCCCCCAGCAGCTCTTTATTTGCTATGTTGGACAGCAGAAAGGGAATGCTGTCTCCAAACAGAGGATGGCTCATTGGGTGCTTGAAGCCATCTCCCTGGCTTACTTGTACCAGGGAGAGCCGTGCCCCTTAGGATTAAGAGCTCACTCAACAAGAAGTGTCGCCTCATCCTATGCGTTGGCTCATGGCGCCTCTCTAGCAGATATCTTTAGGGCTGCGGGCTGGGTGACACCCAACACCTTCTCCAGGTTTTACGACCTCCGCGTATAGGCAGTGTCCTCCCACGTCTTCACTGAAGACAGCAGGTGAGTAGGAGATGGGCTGGTGCCGGCTTGCTGTGCCATTCTCACATTCTCTATATCTTATCGATATATTGACTTTCCTGAAATTCCACATGCAAGAACTGTATGTAACGTCCAAGTGATTTGACTGAAGGGTAACATCTAGGTTATGAACGTAACCCACGCTTCCTGAAAGAGGGAACAGAGACATTACACTTTTGTTGCCACGACTCTGAGGTCGCCCTGACACCGGCTTGACTCTTAAGCGAAAACGTGCATGTGCACTGCGCTCATGCCCTCTTAAATTCACACAGTGATTAGGTGCACCTGAGCGCAATCAAGTGCACGCCAATATTCACTGGCCTTTTGTACAAAGCTCAAAGGCAATTGGTCTCTCTGGCGAGTTCCCATATGTAACGTCTCCGTTCCCTCCTACGGGGAACATGGGTTAAGTTCGTAACCTAGACGTTCCATTGACAGTTACAAGTAAAGTTTTTCTGTCAGTTTACCTTATTTTTATTTTACATTTTACATCTCTCTGATAATAAAATATATTATTATAATCAAATTATAATATTTATTATAATAAATGATAACATTATTATAATTAAATCCTTTTGATGGTAATGACCATAATATAAACAAATCTTAAAGCCTCAGTACCTTGTCATATCTGTTTTTTTGTTGTTGTTTTTTTTGGACACAAGACTATTTCCTATTTATTTCCTATTATAAGTTGATCCATTCAAAAAATCTTATATCTGTATCTCCAAGAAACAGTGAGCGATAGACAGTTTTTGGTTAATTGCACTGCTAAATCATCATTTGTCTCCCTCAGACTGTTAATGTGACAACAACAGCCACAGGATGCGGTCTGGCCCTGGCATGTGACACACTTATCTCTCAGGTAGTCTTAACTCATGGTAATAGGTCATGATATATGTTGCCCTGCCAACAGATAAGCTCAAAAACCATTGCTTGATCCTAAAAACCCAGTTGTTAGGTGGTTGTATTTCTTTAATTGGCAGGTTGTGCAGTTTAGATACAAAAACAAATTTGGGGAGCATTTATTATCTCCCACTATTCAAATGTCAACCAACATGCAAAATGTCTCAGCCAATATGTTACTTATACTACTGTGCCAATACCATGAGTGTGTTATGGTATCTGATGTAATATCATTGTATCAAATGCTAAATTTCTTCAGATCTGTTTTGATTTAAAAAAAAAAAAAAAAAAAAAAAAAAAAATCATCTACTTCTTGGATGATCTAAAGTAAATTTTCAGCAAATTTTCATTTTTGGGTGAACCAACCATAATTGTGCACATCTACAGTTTTTTTTCCCTCCATTAAGTTAACCTATATTATTAACTAATTATCTGTTGTTGATGTCCAGACATTTGGCAGTAAGAATCTGAAGCGTGTGGGGGAGATTCTCCAGAGAAGCATTCTCATTCTGCTACTCTTCTGCCTGCCATGCTGGGCCATACTTATCAACGCTGAGTCAATCCTACTCTCCCTGAAGCAAGAGCCAGAGGTGGCCAGGTCAGACTTATCTAGGACTAGATTATTAAATAAAAACTTTTAGTTTGGTGGTAATTATTACCTGTGTAACATCTTTCTTTTTCTTCTTCTTCTTCTGTTTTCAAGTGGATAGGGGATTATATTTATTTGTAGTGAAAACAGTTTGTTGTTCCCAAGAACAGAATAAATAAATAAAAAAACACTAATAATAATTTAAAATTGAGGAATTTAAAGTGTCTGAGAAACCAACAAACAAACAAACAAAATCCAGATAGTTTACAAAAAATTTGTTTATGACCTACATACAGTAGGTGTCACACCATCACACTCACCTGTCCCTGGATCAGTCTCTACAGAACGCACACAATCACCAGCACCTGTCACCCGATCTCAATCACCAGACTACTAGCACCTGTGCACAATCATCTGCTCCCTTTAAAAGATCACTCAGCCCTTCACTCAATGGCTGAGCTCAAGGTTGTATCGCTCTTTCTGACCTGGATCTTCTGCCTGCCTGTCTGCCCTCTCACTTGTGGAGATTAACAAACTCTTCAAACCTGAAATCTTCACGAAAACTCAAAGAGACTGAGTATATCAACCTGATACCTTTACCTGGTGAATATTCTGTCTGCCTGCCCCGTGTCTGTGCTGATGCTTGCCAAGAGACTAACCAGAAGAGAACCTGTTTGAATTATGTTATGGCTTATTCTCACCCACACAAATATTTACCTGCTGAGTGATAAATTTATGTTTTGTGCACTAATAAACTTACCTAATTTACTTGATTCCCTTTGTCTGTCCTTTCTGAGCGCGACACAAGCTCAGCCCATACAAAGACCGCATGGATCAAGAGGAAGCTGATACAATTGCAGAACCATGTACAACATTTCTACGAATCCTTCACGAGGTACGCTCATCACAGCCAGCTACTCCGTGCCCTGTGGCTCATCCCCATCCATTCTCTGGCAATCAGGCTTCCTGTAATGGATTTTTATTACAATGTTCGCTGTATTTCGATGCTCAACCTGACCACTCTCTCACTGACCGCAGCAAGACTGTCTTGATCATTACTTTGCTAACAGGACGAGCTCTTCAATGGGCAGAGGCATTGTGGACCTCGGGAAGCCCTCATTTCGGATTGCTGTAACGGTTTCTACAACAGTTTCAACTGGTTTTTGGTCATCCTGCCACTCCGCTCACAGCTCAGGAAGAATTGTTACAACTCCACCAGGGCAACCTTCTGATTCATGAGTATATCCTGATCTATGATGACCAAGTGGGGCTGGATGCGTTTCTGAGAAGAGCTGTGACTATATCCCAGCATCTACCTGCCTGTGAGTTACCTATCGAATCTGCACCATTATTCAGCTCCTCCGAGGAACCAACGCAGACAGACTCCTACCATCTGATCGCTCAAGAGTGCACAAGACTGCTTCGAGGAGGATCTCTGAGACTAACCTCTTCCTAAGTGTTAGTAGACTCTGGAGCGGAAGGCAACTTTATCTCCTCCCACTGTCTGGAGGCACTGCAGATTCCTAAACGCAAAAGTACCATTTCTTACCGCATCACAACTATCCAAGGAAAAGCCTTCCTAGCACCCATACAATGGTCACTAAATGATAAAATCTGACAAGCCACCATTCATGAACCAGCTCCACCAGGGGTCCAGAGGACAAACCGTACGTACCATCCACTCTTCGTCAATGTCTTCTGGATGCTGTACATACTTCTCCAGGTTACGGGCATTCCGGCGGCAAACGCACCCTCTCGCTCCTCCGCAATCGTTGCTGGTGGCCGCAGATGACTCGAGATGTATTCCGCAATGTCCAAGGATGCTTCATCTGCGCCTTAACCAACACCCCATGTCGTCTGCCCGAGGGTAAGCTGGTTCCTTTATCTATTCCACTACGCCCTTGGTCGCACATTGGGATAGACTTTGCAACCGATCTGCCTAATTCAGATGGGTTCACTACAAATCTGGTGGTCGTAGATTTTTTTTTTTTCGACGCCTGTAAATTACTTCCATTATCCGGTCTACCCACAACCATAAATACCGCTCCGTTATTATTCTCTCAGATTTTCCCGGAGGACATAGTCTCGGAAAGAGGTGCACAGTTTACATCCCAAGTTTGGAAGGAGTTCTTTTGATTACTCGGAGTGTCGATTAGCTTATCCTCGGGGTACCATCCAGAGACAAACGGCCAGTCGGAGCGAAAGATCCAGGAAATCTCTTGCTACCTCAAAACCTACTGTCATGATCATCAGGAATCCTGGAGCCAGTACCTGCCATGGGCTGAGTATGCCCAAAATTCTTCAAGACAAGAAACCACAGGCGTGACACCCTTTCAATGTGTTCTAGGTTATCAGCTGCCCCTTTTACCTTGGAACGATGAGCCCTCCTCAGTCCCGGCAGTAGACTACTGGTTCCGGGAGAGCGAGAGGGTGTGGACGCACATGTCCACCTACAGAGAGCGGTTAGGAGGCACAAGAGATGGGCCGATGATCGCTGATCCTCGACACCAGAATACCAACCGGGCAAATTAGTCTGGCTTTCTACCCGAGACATCAATCTCTGAATGCCCTGCCACAAGCTGAGTCCAAAGTTCATTGGTCCATTCCCCATCCTCCGACGCATAAATGATGTCACCAATGAACTGCAACTGCCACCACACTACAGAATAACACCCACCTTTCACGTCTCATTGCACATGTTTCCTCGCTCTGCAGACCACCCGGAACCCTCTCCTTCACCCAAAATCGAAGCCGACGACACCATATACCGAGTCCAAGAAATCCTCGACTCCCAAAGGCGGAACAGGCGGCTATAGTACCTGATTGAGTGGGAAGGTTACACCCCGGAGGAGAGAAGCTGGATCGACCGGGATGACATATGCAATCCCTCTCTAACAACAGAATTCCACCAGACACATCCTACCTAACCAGCTCCTAGAGGTCGTGGCAGCCCTCGCCATCGGGTACGAGCATCAGGAGCCGCTTGTGGAAAAGGGGGTAATGACACACTCACCTGTCCCCGGATCAGTCTCTACAGAACGCACACAATCACCAGCACCTGTCACCCGATCTCAATCACCAGACTACTAGCACCTGTG
>JAUCMU010000046.1:10930287-10944814 GCA_032275025.1 Enteromius treurensis | reverse complement strand
ATAGAAGAATTAGCTTTTCTAGGGTGAGTCTTACAATTTATAATAAATAAATAGGTTGAACAAATGTATAAAAAAAGTTTTTGAATTCTTGAAAGATGCTAAAACCCTTTTTAATGTAATAGTTTTTTAAATAGTAACCGTTAGACAGCCCACTGTTGTCTGTGAGCTGCTGAAGAGGAGAGGACGCGTCTGATATTTCTGTTTTTCATTGGTTATACCAATAAAAAAGTTCAACAACTGCCTCAAATTGGTTAAGTAACGTTATCTACAGTTTACTTTAAGTACTTTTGTTAATTAGGGTAATTTGCTATTGGAACAGCCTTTACGTTAGTTTGGGCATATTATGAGGACATAAATTAGATAAAACTGCATGTCCGCACATAGAAAATGAATAAAATAAAAAGGAAATAACATCAACTGATCAGCACAAAACTATTGATCCATGACGTTGCCACGACATCACCCTTACGAACTAGCAACGAAACAAAGTTACATCATTGTCATGAATGAGGAGAGCGAGAAGCGTTGGAGTTCATATGCAAAAAGGGTTTATTCAGGCTCAGAGTAAACAGACAGTCTTAAACACCAGCAGACAGTAACCACGAAGGCAGAGATGAGAGAATAAACTAAATCCAAAGCAATGGTCAAATACCGTATAATCAGAGTCCGAAGGGGAAGGCAAGGCGAAGATCCGTGAAACAGCAAAAGGTCAGCAGCAAGTAAATCCAAACAGAGAAACAGACAGAAATACAAATGACAGGCTAGAACTAGGGTGACAGTGTAAATGAACCGTGAAGAGACAAACACACAGACTGGTATTTATACGGGTGATAATGATTGAATGATTGAACCTAACTAGAAACAGCTGTGGAGAAGAGGTGCATTCTGGGGAATGGAGTCAGGTATGAAAACAGACACAAAAACACAGAGTTCATGGAAAGCTGGAGTGCCATCAACAGTCTCTAGCTGGCCGCTCCAGCTGGGGGTGACATAGCCCCCCCCCCCCTTAAGGAGCAGCTTCCAGACACTCCTGATGCTGAAAATGGCAGTACGACCACCAGGGAGGAGGGGGTGGCGGAAACGCCCACCTGGGTGGAATCCATGAAAAAGATGCCCTCCAGGGCTGACCAGACAGTTCTAGTACCCGCCAGGGCAGTGCAGATGGTGCGGAAGCCCACATAGCCGGCATAGATGGAGGTGACGCCCACCAGGGCAGAGCAGATGGCGGAGAGACACACCGGGGCGGAACAGGCGGCGGAGAGGCCCACCGGGGCAGAGCAGGCGGTGGAGAAGCCCACCTAGGCGGAGCAGGCAGCGGAGACCTCCTACTGGGCATACCGGGCAGGGAAGATGCCTTCCAGGGTGGATCGGGTGGCGGGAATGCCCACCTGGGTGAAACAGATAGTGAGGCCATCTTCCAGGGCGGAGCGGAGGGCGAGACTGAACAGGTAGTGAAAGTACCCTCCTGAAACCAACAGTCAGTTATATCGCCCTCCGAGACTGAACAGGCGGTGTTAGCGCCCTTCTAGGCTGACCAGACAGACATTGGGCCCTCGAGAACCATACAGACAGTGAACACACCGTTCTAGGATGACCAGACAGAAATTGTGCCCTCCGTGACCAACCAGACAATGAACACGCCCTCCTGAGCCGAACAGACTGACATGACGCCCTTTGTGACCAAACTGACAATGAGCATGCCCTTCGCGGTTGGACTGATTGTGGAAGCACCCTTTGGGACCAAACAGACAGTGGTAGCGTCCCTCTGAACCCTCCGGACCGTGACCCAGCCACCTCCACAGGTTGAGCAGCCACGAATGGGGGCTCTGGAGAATCTACGGCAGATACCGACTGGAGTATCATTGGAGTATCTGAGTCTCCCACAGGCTCCGGAAGTTCTGGCCCTGGGACCTCACAGTCTACGAGGAGCTCGGGTGGTCGGTGTACCACCACTGGCTCTGGCGCTTCTGGCAATACCCAATCTGGCTCATCAACCGGCTCGGGTAGATCCGGCCACCAAGGGTCCGGATTACAGACAGGGTCTGGTGGATCCGACCACACAGGATCTGGATCACAGGCTGGGTCTGGCGGATCCGGCCACACGAAACCCAAATCGCAAACCGACAGGACGGGACACGGCTCCTCGTACCGTGTAACGGGAGTAAGACCCGTTATTTAACCAGTACCACCTGGACATGAAACAGCACCTGAGGCTGTCTTACCGGAATCAGCTTGGCGGAAAGCGGCCCCTGTCGCCGCGAAATGGGGTTGCTCTCCCTTTCCTGTGATCTCAGGACCGGAATGAGTTTTGCTGGAGCTGGCAACAGCGCTGGTGGATCTGGTGTCGCGGAGACTCTAGGTGGCGCTGGGAGCCGCAATGCTAGGTCGGCGTCTGTGGAGTCGGCCTCCATTTTGTGTTTGAATGGCGAACGCCGTATGGTGCAGCGAGTGCCGGCCCACGCGTTCCTCTCCGCGTTTGCGGCGCGGTGCTTACTCCTCACACCGCTGAGTGCCCGTACATCCTTCTCCACCTCTCCTATGGTGTAAGATGACCCACAAAACTCTAAAACAGTCAATAAGCCTCTCTAAAGGCCAGTTGGGGCCCTCTGCGAGCAAATTGCGCAGCAATGTAGTACAGAGAGAAAATATCCCTTGATTGTTTCCTCGTCGACATCAACGCGATGAGAAACAGTGATAAAATCCTGAACATACGCGTCAATGAGACGTCCGTCCTGATGCACCGATCGCAGGAATGTTTCTGATGCGGAATAGAAATCCTGCCAGCGAGGCGATGAATGTTCTAGCTGTGAGCCCTGAGAAAACCCGCTGCTGAACTCAGAATGACGGTTCATTATGTCACGAAAACAGGTATGAAAACAGACACAAAAACACAGAGTTCATGGAAAGCTGGAGTGCCATCAACAGTCTCTACCTGGCAGCTCCAGCTGGGCGTGACAATAATCTTTATGTTGCTTTTTAATGGTTATATTTAATGATTCACACTGTGCTGTGTTAGCACCAAACCAAATTTCCAGGCGCTCATATGAGAAACAGTCTGAACAACTTGTTGCACCCTGTGCATGCTGCTAGTTTGCAGGAACAACATAAGGAAGAAGAGACTAGACTGAGAATGTGATAAATCACAGAAAGGAAAAGATGAACTACCTTTCAGTAAAACTTTATTCACAGTTCTACAGAAAAGTTTTATACTGAATTTAATATTAAAATGCCTTTAAACTGAAAATCGAGTGTTAAATCTTTTACATTATTGACAAATATGTGATACTGTAAAGTTGCTTTGATACAATCTGTATTGTTAAAAGAACTTATCAGGGGATGCCTGGAAATTCCAGCTAATTAAATGAAGTGTTTTCCTATGATTAAGCAAACCGAATGGTGCCTGTCAACTCCAAGATAGTGAGGGGAAATGTAACACAATATATATGTACAATAATATACAATATGTAGTGTATGTAGAGCAACATATGGTGTGTGATATTTACTATGATCCACTATTAATTATATTAATAATTATTTAGTATAATTTATTAAATACCACAATGTGTTGCTGCCAAACTGATCACTGACAGAGTTCCATTTCAGATAAGATTTTGCCACAGAAAACAGCAGACAGCAGGGTAGCTTGCTAAGTTTTGGAACAGAGCCTTTGACAGTTAGCCCCCCACTAGTTCAATCAAAGGAGAGAGAACCTCAGAGCATTTCAAGAACAGCTTGATTTGCTATCAGCCCAACAGAAAGAGGATGCTGTGTGTTTGTGTGTATGTGTGATCAAGAGAGTCAGATCTCCATGAAGGCTGCCTACTTTTCTGCACCAAATCTGCAGCAGCCTGAAGGTTTGCTCAAAGACTTCTAAAGTTAGGCATGCTAAAGTGCATCCTCTCTTTCACACACACATGCATACGCACAAATATACACTCACAATCTCACTCAACCTCCCACAACCTACCACAGCTCCGACACACTCTTTGTTGTTGGTAAACAGATGGATCAAGAGACACTGCTGTCTTTTTTTATTTGAGTTTTCAGTTACCATCCTCTTAGCAATTGCAATTGTGGAGTTGTTTTGAAAAAAAATAAAAACATAAATAAGTGCATGTTTTGATAATAACAAAGTTTCGGGAGGAGCGGTAATTCGAATTAATCGCAGCTGTTCCCAATTTCCTAATTTATCTCCTCCCTCTAATTAGCCTCTTTCCCACTATAAATAGTACCGTCTCCTTCCCACTAGCGTCTTGCTCTTTTGCAATCCCTTCCCCCTCCCCTGCTCCTCCATCACCATCTTCCTTGTCCGGGGGGCAGTCGGAGGCTGAGCCGGGCACCGAACCCTCGTCCTCGCTAGGGCTCGGCCCACTAGGGTTCGGGGCTCGCCGCTCTACCGGCTCGCTTCCCGGACGGCACGCCAAACCTGCCAACAAATATCTATCAAATCATTTATTAAGCGTACTCGTGAAATCATTTAAAAAAGTTCATAAAATTCCAGCTGAACCGTATCATCACATTTATTATTTTACTGATGTCCGTTTTACATTTCTCAGTATTGATTGTGTAAGATACTTGCTAAACAAATATCAAAAGACACAAATATCTATTTGTGTTCCAAATGAAATAAATGAAACTCTGAAAGGTTTGGAATTAACATGAGTAATTAATGACAGAATTTTCATTTTTGGGTGAACTATACCTTTAAAACCTTTTTTGACATTTTTAACATTATAATAAAATAATACAAATTAAATATTTTTTCCAAAACTGTACTGCCATTGTCTGAAGGTCCCTGAATATATTCAGCCTGATTTCTGTGCTTTACCTCAGCAACCACTGGGGGGCTGACTTTCACCTTTTTCACGTTTGTAAAAGGCCTATTGTGTTGGTTACACACAAGAATGTGAGGAGCTTGTGTACATTTAACATAACCCTGCACAGATAGAATAGTTCACCCAAAAATGTTCCTACTCTCAGGCCACTCAAAATGTTGAGGAATTTGTTTCTTCACAGAAAGAGATTTGGAAAAATTTTGCATTACATCACTTTGCTGGATTCTCTGCAGTGAAACAGGAGCAGACAAAAAATACAATAATCTACAATCCACTAAACTCCAGTGCATCATTCACTATCTTGAGCTATTCTACAGTAGGTATAAACAATCTGGTCTCATCAACTGGGAAGTTTACAGATATTTATTTTTACAACACTGGGTATATTTCATGAAGCTTATTCATTATATGAAGAGTTCAGATGCAAAAGCCTCTAAAAACAATCTTGGTAAAAAAATGAAATGATGATAATGAAATTAAATGAAAGTAAATGTTCTTCAAACACAATATATATTCATCAAGTACTTTCACCTGGCCTTAAGTCCCCGAGAAGACCCGGTACTTACATAGAAGTCTATACAAAATAGCCAGAAGTATTTTTTTTTAAAGAAATAAATCAGACATACTTAGACGCTTTTGCATCTGAATTCTTCATATATAGATTCCTCTCTGTTTATTGTTTGTTATTAAAATGGGAACAAATTACAGTTTTCAAATCCATTGGTCTGCCAATAATCTTGATAATAAAATAATAATAATATTAATAATAATCTTGATAATATTATCTTAATAACAAAAATAGTATTTTCTGCAGCAGTCAGTGTGCTCATTTTATTTTTTTCCACAATGAAAAAAAAAAAAAATGTCCAAAAAGTGGAAACAAATGTGTTTTTAGACAAAGTAACTCAGAAATATCAGCTTTAAAATTTGCCTTATTTTTTTTTTATTTGGGTTTCCATTTTGTCCAAAACGCACACAGAAACATACTTCAAATTGTATATAGGTAAAACATAACATGTTGACCTGGTAATAAAGAAACAAAGTTTGATGCAGAATTTAAATACATTTCACTTCATAAGTGTAATGTCTTTTATAATGCAAAACCAACTGTGGTTTCACAGTTCACAATCTAATCACTCTCCTCTTACCTTCATAGAAACTCTTTTACCTTTCTCTCATGTTCTTAATAAACACACACTACAATATGGGTCTACAGAAAGCAGACTTAAAGTCCAAGTCCTACTTAAAATTTGGAAAAAGCCATTTTGAAAACAACCATTTATAAAAAAAGAAAAGAAAAAAAAACCCATTGTGATAGAAAAATTTCCAGCAGGAGCATGTTGACTGCTTCACTTGGATGTGGTGTTGCCATGGGATGGAGCCTGTGGCTGCTGTTGCTGCTGCTGCTCCGCCAGAGCTTGCTGCAAGCGTGTCCGCTTCCGTGAGTAATGCTGCCAGTGCAGGATCTGCTGTTCGTCTATGAACTTGGCACACTGTGCATTCACCAGCTCCTTTCGGAAATGCTCATACTGCAGTAGCTCTAACATGTGCAGACAATGAGGATACCTAAGGAAATAAAAAATGTATAGTGCATTGTACAGATGTGTAATCACACACAATCGCTGTAAGAAGAAAATGTATTTATTGAGAAATATCTGAACATATTTAGCCACTTGAGGTCTAAACTAAAAATACATAATAAATATATCACCATTCTTTATTAATTTTCATGTTACATGAGTTTACAAAATAAATATAAATACGATTAAATAATAATAATAAAAGTAAAACATGAACTTACTTCAGGAATTTAGCATATTCTGGTTCTTTCCAGTAAAGTAGATACTTTAAGTAATTGACAAAAGGCTTCTCTCTCAGGTAACCTCTTTGAGCCAAAACTGCAGGATTTAAAATAGGATATTTTAAGACAGATTTAAATTCACAACACAAAAAAACAATCTTCTACATTTGATAATGTTTAATACAAGTTTAGTTATTCAAACTGAGCTGCTAGAAGTAAGCTAACAAGTGATATGTCTGAATTACTTCCATATCTTAATTTATGTAACCAAGTAACGTTATTTAAATAAGCAAATAATAAAACAATGTCATTATTGTTCTTACAGTTGAGATAGTTTGGGTTCGCTAGGCACTGAACAAACTCCAACTCAAGCTGGAAACGGTGTCTTGCCTGCTCCTCTGTGAAAGCATGAATTTTGAGGGTCACCAACACAAAACCGTAACGTTGTTCGTTAACCAAAATAACAAAATTTTATCGATCTGTTTGCCGGCGAATATTAGTAAACAAACATGTTTACAGTCACTATCAACAAATTACAAACCTGTTTCCATAACGCCAGCCATGGAAGATAACGAGAGTGAAAACGATATTATAACAGCAAGAAAATGTTAAATATTTAACTGTATGTACAAGACTACTGTGGTTTGAAGAGAGCTACGGTGCCTGCATATTTGCCAGAAAACCAGTACTGTTGTCGTAAACATGTTTTACGACGTTATCTTCTTCTTCTCTCTTTTATTGGCAACCGCAGTTAAGTTAACAGTGCATTACTGCCATCATCAGGTAGCTTGGGTCAGAACTTTCCTATGTTTCTTAGCATTCTCTCTCTCTCTCCCTCCCTCCATTAAACATAAATAAATAAACCCACTGGCTCTGCATGTTCAGCTCCCTAGTATCCATCCCAATTCCCTTTAACTCCCATTGTCCCACTATGTCCTTATTAGTTTACAGAAATGCATTCCTTACTTATTCTGTACTTGCTAATTACTTATTCTTATTATCTTCATTAATCATGCGTTGATCAGGAACTGAAACTACATATGTACTGTACTTTTCCCTATATCTGAGTCTAATAATATTCTTTAACTGTTCCTTCTTTCTTCCTACTTCTTACCTTCCACTTCTCTTTCTCCATCGTCGTAATACTTACAATTAATATTTACATGTTCTACAGTTTCTCACATATCTATAATTATTTATCCCCTTCTACTTAATATCTTTCTCCACAACCCATCCTTAACTCTTATGCGTTTTCATTCCTTGTTCCCAACATATTACTTTCTTTGCTGGATGTAGGCTACCTCATGCTGACTGTGAAGATTTGTCCAACATACAGTTCTTAACTCTTCCCTTTTAGTTAAGCTGCATTTCATTTATTGTTATTTATGTTACGACATTATCACTTACCGTCGTTTGCTCAGAAAAGTTTGCTCAGGCGATTGGAGCGAACGGGAGGTAGCGGGAACTACAATTCCCATCAGCCCAGTCGTGGCCATTATTCTTTGCGGTCTGTTGTCACTAGTGGTCAGTGTTGCTATATTTAGCGACTTTTCAGCCCCCCTTGGCGACATTTATCCCTAAAAGCGACTAGCGACAAATCTAGAAACTTCTTAGACAAACCTCAGCGAGTATTGCCGTATCGTGAAGTATTGATACCGTTCCACCCCTACTACTGACCAAACAATATTTTCTATTTCTAACCCAACCCCGACCCTGCCCCCTACAAAACCTGATTGTAGCGTAGTGAAGTGTACTGATGTAATATTGGAACAAACAGATTGTATTTATTAGTAGGAATAAAAAGAAAATACGTTATTTTAATTTACATAGCTTAATTGTACATTGCAGAGAGTTTTAATTAATATTGACCTGTACATGATTACAGCATTCTGGTAAAACTTTTGCCAGTCAAAAGTGTACACAGCTGTCCACTATTTAGAGGTATATGCAAAGTTTTGATTAAAAATCTGCATGGTATTTATATGATTTTAGCCTTATATGATTTAGCCTGGCTTTACACTTATATTCCTTGCAACTTTTTATGAACTGTTTACAAATTTACATTAATAAACAACAACTAAACTGCACAATCACAGTACAAGTGATGACACACTATCATCTACAGTGAAACCAGTCACTGGGTCTGACTCTGTCTGGCCTCCTCAGTTGAAAACATGGTGAGAATAGTGCTGAATAGTGCAGTTTGACAGCAGATTGGTTGTGGGATTCAGCCTCTCACACTTCTGTATAGTTTGCCCAGCTGGGAAAGGTATCTAAACTGAAGATAGCCCTGCCCCAGCTGTTAATGGCCAAGGTAATGGAGAGGATGCCGATGATATTCATGACAATCCCTGTCTTGGCCTGCAGATCAAAATGAACATTTGGATAACCAACTATGAAATGTTATAAACTATAGAAGTTTTATTTCATTTTATTTTATTTCAATGTATGTGAATACATTTGACTTTGCATTTTGAATTTAATAATACCTTAATAATAGGGTGACCGTTCATATTTTTAATATTATAATTATTAACACTCACCATGTCAGATACTTTCAGGTATCCGTATGAGAAGACTATGGCATTTGGGGGGGTGGCCACAGGTAGCATGAAGGCAAAAGATGCACTGAGGGTGCAGGGGATCATTACATACAGAGGATTGACACCTATAGACTGGGACTAGTAAAACAAAATAGTATACTGTTAAACCAACATATTTTATTGCAACATACTATATATTTGTGCTCTGATTGACACATAGCTTTTCACTCCACAAAATGTTTATTGAAATATGTCTACTTGTGGATTATTTTGATGCTTTCATTAATTGTTTGGCATTCTGAGAGGAATACTGACTCAAAGCTGGCACAAAGTTCACAAAGCTCAATTGTGTTACAGGTAACAGAGGGAGGAATGAATATCACTGGTACATACAAAAGTGTCTGCTTATCTGCCTCCAGCAATGGGTGATTTAGCAAGTGAAGTTAAAAGCCCCCTTCCCCCAATGCCTGTTGTTTCTCATTCTTCCTTCCTCAACCAGACAACAATGACACATCTCCATGGTTCTCCCATATGAGCCACTTCAGCTTTAGCTCCCTACAAATCCCTCCATTCATAGGCTCCCTTGCATAGACTAATTCATGAGACGAGGGCAGGATGTGCCAACTGCACAGCAAGAAAGGTGAAGCCCAGCGAGAGATAAATGGAGGAAGAAGTTGTGCTCATAAATAAATGTGTGAAAAACCTTTTCACAATTATACAACTTGTTTGTATGTGTCTAGCTCAATACTGATGTCAGATAAACAAATTAATATTTTATTTATTTTGAATGTAATGTTAAATCAGTCAGAATTTTCTCACTATTGCTGAAAATCTGATTCTGACCATTTGTAATAAAATAACTCTGAATCAGTAATTTATATTGATTGAACACTGCCACTGGAGAAGTAAAGGTTTCACAAATTTATATTGATGGCCAAAAGCAGCAAGACACATTTTAAATTATTTTCAGGGTTGAGTTATTCTGGTGAAAAGTCATATGAATCATGGTGAATATTAGAAATATACATACCATAGATGCGAGTATAGGCAGAAATAATGTTGCTGTGGCAACATTGCTGGTGCATTCAGTGAAGGTAGCTATCATCAGACAAACGACAATGGCAATTGCCCAGGGTGGAATAGTTTGAAGAGGTGCCATCTGATCTCCAAGCCATTTTGACAGCCCTGAGACCTAAGCATTGGTCCAACAAAAACATCTTCATTAATACTTTAGCAAGAATTGTACACTCTTGTCTAGGAGAAAAAAAAAATACAATTATGTAAATCTCTCTCTCACTCTCATTTTACTATTAGATGTGTGTCATCACCAAACTTTTTCTGAATTTTTACTTTAAATTTAACATTTCTAATTAAACCTGAGAAACTATAAGAGGGTTAATCTTTGAAACACAAATTAAGTTATTTTTATTGAAACCTGAAAGGTTTCTGTCTCACCACTAAAGTCTAAGTAAAAAAATAAATAAATAAAAGATACATGAAGGGCTTAATATACGATCACAGAATGAAACTTTTTAGGTGAAGTACTTCTTCAATTGCATTTAACCTACAAGCTAGATCTGAGAATCTAGATCACGGCTAATGTCATATTGCTTGATATAAGCAATACAGCATTACAGACATACTGTACCAATGACTTTCTATAAAAGCTTTGTCACAATGTGTAAAGTTCTATTTTAATAAATGCATCCTGATTTGACTTGACTCAAACAAATACCCTCACACACAACAAACAAACCATTTGTTGTACCTCACTGCCTTTAGCCAAGGCAAAGCCTCCCCCTAGCAGGAGAATAATGCTCCATGGCATCTTCTGTTGTGTCACCTTCCATGTCAGCAAAGCTGTTGTATGGCCATTTTCCTGCTCGGGCACTATAGAACAGTCATATTTATTGCATTTATTTATTGCTATACACACACTAAATTTGCATGTTGATTTTTTTAAAATATCTAGTTTAATTATTTAACAAGACATCAGCTAAGTAAGTATTTGACTGACCTGTGTCAAAGCCCGGTGTCCTCCAGTGGCACAATCGTGGTAGCTTAGAGGGAAAAACAAAGAGCAGGGCAGCTACAAACACCGCCACTGTGGCATCTGTCACAAATCTGCACAGAGGTGAGCCATTAAAGTGGAATGAGCAAAAGGTTAAATACCACAAAAACAGGTAACTTGTTTTTACTTAAGGTTGTGTTTTAGGTGTAAGAATAGGTTTGCATTGTTGTTATGCTATTTTATGATATAGAAAAATAGATTCTTCACCGTAATATAATATCAAACATGTATTTGATCATGAACTTTAAGAGTGTTGTTGTGCTTTCCGTTCTCTTTTGGTTTAGACCTTTTACCCAGAGTGAATCAGTGTTTTCACAATTTTAAATCCTCAATATCTTGCATGTGACCATCATCAAGAAATGTACACAAAATCTGTTTGCAATGTGGGGAAACTCCATTCACATTTTTGCTGAACATTTGACCTACAAATAGGAACACGTCACAACTGATAACAGGAGAACACATTGTTTCTGTTAAGCAATGGTTCAATCCATTACATCGATAGATTAAATTTAATTACTTTGTTCAATTTTAGAGGCATATTTCCCATTAAACCTGTTAATGCTTTCTCAACATTATGTCTATTTTGTCATGTTTTGAAGATAAAAATTGAAAAGGTTGGAGTTTTTTTTAATCCTAAAATGGAAATAGAGCACATCTGATATTTAATTTCACAGTGACATTTTTCATAAAATATAATTGCCTTTCATTACAACCAGCAATCAGCATCTAATTCAAATCAAGTCAATCAAGTGATGCTTCTTTGCAAAACAAAATGAGAATGTTTTGTTCGACAAAACAGAACATTTAATGTAATTTTACAGCAAAACAAGTTTGTTAAATGTACGGTTAATTTAATTCATTAATTTATTTATTTACTGGAAGTGAAAAAAGCACAAATCTTTTTTTTTTGTTTTTGTGTGCATGACACTCCACCATATATTAGTTTTTTCTTCAGCTTGTGGAAAAGCTATTCGTTATGAGCTGTCTTTTTACATTTGGCTTTCTCATTACAATAGTACAACATATGAATAGTGACACTTTAGCCTTAGCAAAAACACCACTAAAACGGATTCTTTGTCTTATTAATGTTTCCAGTGTTTCATCCTTACTCTTTTTCAGCATTGAAGAAGTGTGTCGCCCAGCCAGCCACAAACCCTGGATCACGAGTGAACCAAAGCACCACCAGGAGGACGAAAAGGGCAAGGACACTCAGCTCCCCAAAGGTCATGGGACCAAGTCTCCTGTGCTCCTCTTTGATTACATTATAGGCAGCAATCTCCTTCTCTGTCTTCACCGTCCCACAGCCCCATGTCTTTCTGAAGCTTAAGTTACAAGTTAATTGTTTATTATATGGTGCTATAGGCATATAAAATGTTGTTGAGTTTGATTCATTAGAAAATTTCACTCACTTTACACCCAGAAACACAATCTGTAGCCACAGCCAGGCCAGTGTGAGCATAATGATCATGTTGGGGAAGGCAAATCCAAACCATGATGCAAAATTTATGATGTCAGGGTTGTCTGGGAACAGTCTGTAGGACAAACAAATGTTGATTAAAAAATGCTACTACAAAAGTAAGCAAAGGGTACATTAATGTGCAATATGGTACATTTCTCTCACACTAAGGAGAATGTAATGTAATGTAATATAACGTGTGGTACTTACTGGCTCATCTGTCCCATTAGAACAAGGTTTGGTCCCGTGCCTGTAAGCGTGGCTGTCCCACCAATGCTAGCTGCATAGCACACGCATAACGTCAGACCTTTACACATCTTTAATCTTTCCTCTGCATCTCGAGAAAGCTCTTCCATGTCAAGTTCCATTGAGAAGCTGTGGCCATTCAAAACCACTGGGTACAATAAAACAGAAATTGTTTTACTTTCCATTAGAAGTACTATTTTTGCTATATGTATGCTATAAGTGATATATTTATATAGTTTTGGTACATTCATGGCATATTATATAACATGAAACCTTACAACCAGCCTGTATAAAAATGAAAATGCCACCGGATATCAATAAACTGTATTGCTAAATATTTTTAAATGATACCTATAAACTTATATAACCAATAACAATATAAAAAAATAAAAGCCTAAAATACTAATATTACTAGGCTATATTATTTTTATTATTATTATACTACTTTTAATTAATTTCAACTTCAACAAAGGAATATTTTTATTTTTTATGTAGGTTTTGTAGTTTAACTGTACTGTACAAAAATAAAAACTAAAAGTGAAATAACAACTAATAAAACTGTATAGAACATAAATAAATAAATAAAATAAAATAAAATAAAAATATAAAAATAAAACAATAAAACCAACTACAAAAGTAATAATTAAATTAGTAATTAATGGCAGAATTTTCATTTTCAGGTGAACTATCTCTTTAAGACTATCCCTATTACTCAACTAAAGGTATACTCTCAAACCCTTTTTCTCACCCTGCATGTCAGTTTGTTTCTCAGTGTTTTTCTCATCAGTCTCTGAAGTTGAGGCCTGCTCTTGTTCTGCTTTGTTGTTGAGCTGCTCGAGCACAGCTTGAACAATGGGCACCATCATGGCTGTTGTAGCCGTGTTACTGATCCACATGGAAAGGAAGGCTGTTACACCCATGAAGCCCAACATCAGCCTGCAGAAAGGCAGAAAAGGTCTTACTGATGCTGCTGTTAACTAGAGAAGATGACCAGTAGATTTAAAATTCTTACAGAGCAGGTCGTACGCCTACTATAAGCAACACTCTAAGTGCAATTCTCTTATGTAGGTTCCAGTGCTCAACAGCAACAGCCACCATCAGTCCACCCAGAAACAGCATGTTGGTGTCCTTCAGGTACTGCATACACACCTGTCATACAGACATCATACAGATACAAAGTTTACGTTTCACACATAATAAATGCATACAATTGAATTGAGTAGTTTATAGCCTAGTTAAAAAGAAAAGACTGAGAATAGCATAACATGCCACGAACATTTAAAGCAGAAAAAATTCACGGAAGTAATGTCAGATACTGATAGGATGGCGACTTAAAACTTACATCTTTGGACTCCATGATTCTGAAAAGAGGAAAGAGTACAGCTGGAAGGAGAGCAGTGACAGCCAGTGGCAGCACTTCAGTACACCAGTACACTGCCATGAGTGCAACAACATATCCACATGCAGCCTCCTACAGATGAAAAACAATAGTCAAGTCAAGTCAAGTCACTTTTATTTATATAGCGCTTTTAACAAAACAGATTGTAGCAAAGCACTGAACATTATCAAATA
>JAUCMU010000046.1:10807299-10819552 GCA_032275025.1 Enteromius treurensis | reverse complement strand
GGGGGCAGTGCTTGGAGGTTCACCACCTGATCTCTGAAGGGAGTGGTAGGAACCTTGGGCACGTAGCCGGGCCGTGGTCTCAGTGTTACCTGGGAATCCGTGGGCCCAAACTCGAGGCACGAATCGTCGACTGAAAATGCCTGCAGGTCCCCTACCCTCTTGATGGAGGCCAAAGCGAGCAGGAGGAGTGCTTTAATTAAAAGAAACTTCAACTCAGCTGCTGGCAAAGGCTCAAAGGGATCCTCTCTCAATGCTCGCAGCCCAAGAGAAAGATCCCAAGAGGGTACAGTAGGAGGTCTAGGAGGATTTAGCCTTCTAGCTCCCCTAAGGATGATCAGATCATGCTTACCCACAAACCTGCCATCGACAGGGTCATGATTTGCTGCGATAGCAGATACATAGACTTTAAGGGTGGAGGGAAACAGCCTTCGCTCCAACCCTTGCTGTAGGAAGAGAAGCACAACTCTGATCAGGCATCTCAGGGGGTCTTCTCTTTGAGAAGAACACCACTCAACGAACAGGTTCCATTTCAACGCGTAGGCAGCTATTGTTGAAGGCACTCTCGCAGAAGAAATGGTGTCAACAACCCCTTGAGGTAGGTCACCTAGAACCTCCGCGTCCCGTCCACGGGTGCCAAAGGGTGCCCCGTCACTGAGTCAGTAGATCCTTCCTCAGAGGAATCGGCCAGGGAGAGGCTCTCGCAAGGAGCATGAGTTCGGGGAACCAGGTCCTGATGGACCAATAAGGAGCTACCAGCAGGACCTGCTCCTCGTCTTCCCTGACCTTGCACAGGAACTGTGCAAGAAGTCTCACTGGGGGGAACGCATATTTGTGTAGCCCCTGAGGCCAGCAGTGTGCCAGGGCGTCTCTGCCTAAGGTTCCCTCGGTCAGAGTGTAAAACAACTGGCAATGAGAGGTCTCTGGAGAGGCAAACAGGTCTACCTGTGCGACTCCGAACTTCTCCCACATGAGCTGAACCATCAGGGGATGGAGTCTCCATTCTCCAGGGAGCGCTTGGGCTTGAGACAGCTCATCAGCCGTCTGGTTGTACACACCTGGAATGTGAATGGCACGAAGCGAACTCAGATGTTTCGGACTCCATAGAAGGAGGTGGCAGGTGAGCTGCGACATCCGACGGGAGCGTAGACCACCTTGATGGTTGATGTATGCTACGGTCGATGTGTTGTCCGAATGGACCAGAACGTGACAGCTCCGTAGGTGCTCTTTGAGACGACCCAGGGCGAGACAAACTGCTAGCAACTCGAGGCAATTGATGTGCCAATTCAGATGGGGTTCCGTCCAGACCCCTGAGACTGCATGCCCGTTATATGTGGTGCCCCACTCAGTGGTGGAGGCATCCGTGAATACCACAGCATGCATGGAGACCTGTTCCAGGGGCACTCCTGCCCAAATAAACTTTAGGTCCGACCACGGGGAGAAGGCTAAGCGACAGGCCGGAGCCACTTGGACCCACAGTGAGCCGCTCTTCCACGCCCACCTCGGGACTCGATCATGAAGTCTATGCTGAAGCAGTCTCATAAAGAGCAGTCCTAACGGGGCTACCGCCGAAGCATGCCTATGCCCCAGGAGCCTCTGAAATTGTTTCAGTGGGACCACGTTCCTGTTCTTGAACGTATTCAAGCAGGTCAGCAGGGACTGAGCACGCTCTTCTGTGAGTCGCGCTATTTGGGCGACCGAGTCCAACTCCATCCCGAGAAAAGAGTTCCTCTGCACCGGACAAAGTTTGCTCTTTTCTCGGTTGACCCGAAGTCCCAACAGGCTGAGGTGTCGTAACACCAGGTCCCTGTGTTCGCACAACTGAGCCCTGGACTGTGCTAGTATCAGCCAGTCATCGAGGTAGTTCAGGATACGAACCCCTTTCTCCTTGAGCGGAGTCAGGGCAGCCTCCGCGACCTTGGTAAAGACATGGGGCGACAGGGAGAGCCTGAAGGGAAGGACACGATACTGATACGCCTGACCTTCGAACGCGAACCTCAGGAATGGCCTGTGCCACGGAAGGATTGAGACATGAAAGTATGCGTCCTTCAGGTCGATTGCTGTAAATCAATCCTGGGGACGGATGCATTCGAAAATGCATTTCGGCATCAACATCTTGAACGGAAGCCGGTGAAGAGCTCGATTCAAGACTCGCAGATCCAGGATCGGCCGTAGCCCACCACCTTTCTTGGGCACTATGAAGTACGGGCTGTAAAACTCTGTCCTCATATCGGTTGGAGGGACCGGCTCTATTGCTCTCTTCATCAGAAGAGTAGCAATTTCTGCACGCAGGACAGGGGCGTTGTCTGCATTCACCGTCGTGAAGTGCACGCCACTGAACCTGGGAGGTCACCGGGCGAACTGAATCGCATAACTGAGCTACTTCTTCCATCCCTGGGTCGCCTGTCCTAGGGCTGCTTACACCTCCTCTTTCCAATAGGTTTTTCAGCGGGCTGAACAGACTGGGCGAGCAGTCTGAGGCGGTGCCTGTGGCATCCGGGTGGAGGCAGCCGCTGGACGTCGTGGCAAGATGTGACGGATAGCCTCTGTCTGCTTCTGGGCGGTGGAGAACTGCTGGGCAAACGTCTCCACCACATCGCCGAAGAGGCCGGTCTGTGACACAATCAAGAATTTAACCTTGTCTGCATCGCACATGTCAGCAAGTCACAGCCACAGATGGCGCTGCTGGACCACCATAGTGGACATCGCACGACCCAGGGCACGCGCCATAACCTTTGTCGCACGTAGGGTGAGGTCCGTCGCGGCACGAAGCTCTGAGAGAACTTCTGAGTCATGGCCACCCTCGTGCAGTGCTTTCAGTGCCTTGGCCTGATGCACCTGCAACAACGCCATAGCGTGTACAGATGACGCAGCGTCACCACAAACCACCAATCGGTTGACCCACAAGAGGAACATGAACCATCCACGAGCGACGCTCTAGCATGCTGAATGCCCAGGCATGTTAAGCAGTGCTCTTGACTGTCTGCTGGCGTCAGGTAACGGTCACATCCAACAACGCACGGTCGGTATTACATCCTCCAAAGGAGCGTCTTGAAAAAGACGTACCAACCGTAAGTACTCTATTAGATTTTGCTCTTTTGTGAAAGGCTGAAGCACGCAGGGAAGATGGCCACTCGGTAAACAAATGCAGATGCAATGCAAAATGTTTACCGCCACTCGACTAGAACCACCGTCACTGCAAGGCCATAACACCAGCCTTTCTTCCGTCGGTCGCAGAGTAGAATGGCTTACAGAACAGAACGTGCTCTGCTCTGAAGCGAAAAGCTAATGAACGCTGGATCTGCTGACCTACATATACTCGCAAGGCGATTGGATTCAGCTGATCCAAATCAGCGTATGCCAATGAAAATCATTGGCGTGTTTGAATACACGCAGAGTTTGTTTGGCATCTCGAAGCGAGATTTCTATTTGTTGGTCACCGACGTGACGTCTTCGTTCCCTTCTTCAGGGAACGAGGGTTACAATACGTTACCGAGACGTTTATGTTCCTGCAGAGCAATTGGTAGATCATGGTGCTAGCACACCAAGATAAATGGGTTCCATTTATCCACAGCTTTAGCATAGGTATTCTGTTGCTGTGACCCAAATGTGATGTTGCTGCCAGATCTCGATGGCCAAAAATCACACTGTATATGATGCAAAACTAACTAAACTGAATATTTTATTTTGCATATGTGTGCAAACATGTAGGAAGACACTGCCATCTTATAGCTATTCAACAGCCATTGTGTCTCTTTTTTGTCATCTCTGATAAATGAATAAACTATCCTTAGAATTATGGATTACTGTGCTATCTAGTTCATTCATTTATCAGAGATCAAAAAAACACTTGGAGATGGTGATATTTTATTTTATGAACTATACCTCAAAGTTTTTTGTTTTGTTTTGTTTTTATTATTCAATGATGACCTCAACTGTTTTGAGGACATTTTCAGTTGCATTTCCTTTTTTCAATTAATCAATCAATCATGGTAAAAACCATGGTCATGTTGTACTAATTTGTTCCTTAAATATTTTAGAAATAACCTAACACATTGTGAGAATAATGAAAGGGGTCAACTAATTAATTCATTCATTGGCAAAGTCACAATTTTAACACTTAGTTAGATTATGCTAAATTTAAGAAATATTCTTTAAAAGCATGTCTTAAGTACAAAATCATATTGCCTAGCCATATTTTGTTTTTAAGTAAGTTTATTTAATTTTTATAGAAGCAACCATGTCAAAAAACTAGTGATCAAGCACTGTGATGCCTAAAGATATTTTCTCTCCAGAGTCAGCTAGAAGGTAGAAGCCTAGTGGAGCCAAGAAGGAGATCATCATGCAGGGAATGAGCAGATTAAAGATATAAAAGGAAGCTTTTCTCTTCAGGTGAAGTGTGTAGGTGATATCTGGATAGGGTTCTGAGCAGCAGCCATAGAGGATAATGTTCTTCTTTGCAGGCATTCCCTGAACCTCCCACTCTACATTCTCCACAAAGTCAGCCAGATCAGCTCTGTCCAGGGCATTATGAAGATCCATCTGGTTGCCGTTGTGGGTCCAAGAACCAAAGGTGAGGCGGCACTGCTGGGCATCAAAAGGGAAATAAGACACATCCACTTTGCAGGAGCTCTTGGTAATTGCAGGCTGGTCCCACACAATATGGCCATCGTGGCGGATCACGACACATAGAGCTGGAGAACTGGTCATCTGCACTGGAAGACAGAAAGTAAAAATCAATAAAATCATTAACAGAGTCACCAACATTGAAAGATGAACATTTCCTGAAAATGTACTCACTCACAAGCCATCCAAGTTTGTATCTTCATCAGACCATGACTCCATTCTATCAAATAAAGTCTTGTGAAATGAAAAACTCTCTCAGTGATGGATTTGTTTCCTTTAAACACCAGCTTTTTACTCTACAAGATGTTAATTGATGGACCAGTGTTTGTATTATGTGTAGATTATCATGTTTTTTTCAGCTCCTCGTTCTCATGGCACCCATTTATTGGTATTTTTTGGTAAGCAAGTGATGTAATGCTAAATTTAAGCATTACAAATTAGTTCTGATTAAGAAATAAAACACTAATCAACATTTTGATTGTCCTGAGGTTGATTAGTTTTCAATAATTTTTTTTTTGTCCTGAATATGTATTTAAATTGAAAACAATCATATGTGAGAGAGTCATGTGAATCAGTCCAAAAGCACTTAAGGGTCAGAATCTGAACTTGCTCTATAAATTCATTACTAGTTGTAGCTGTTACGTTTCATGTCTGTTTAGTTCTGTTCTTAGTTTCGTTTTCATGTGTGATTTCCTGTTTGCCCTTATTTGATCCTTCCTGTGTCTGTATGTGATTATTGGTTTATTTGCATCCACCTGTGTTTCCCCAGCTGTGTCTTGTCTAGTGATTAGTCTTCAGTGTATCCAACCCCTGTCTTTTAAGTGGGCAGAGGAGAAACTATCTGAGCTCCATCAGGGAGAGAGGCCATTGGAGCAGTACATTGAGGATATTTTGAGCATATTTCATCTGGTGAGTTGTAGCGAATCTACCATTAACAAATTCTTTTGGATGGGACTCAATGACGACTTGTTTTGTTTAATCTTTCCTGAAGATTGTCAGACTTCTGTTGTTGAGTTTCTAAATTTAGTCCTTGATCTGAATCATTCCAAGTTTTTTGTTGATTATGCTAGTCTGAGTCCCAACCAAGAGAAAAAAGACGCTGCAACTCACCACAAGCCAAGCTCCTCCATGTGCGACTCCAATGTGCTTTCTCTCCCTTACAATCCAGTCAGCTCCTATCCGGCAAACATCACCCTGCTCTGCCCACTCACCAACAAGCCCCCGCCACCAGAGTGCTTTCAGGAGCCCACGCTGCAAGAGCGCTTTCACAAGCCCATGCTACTCGAGCACTTCAAAACCTCGCTGCCAGAGCGCATCTACAAGCCCGCGCTTCCCGAGCGCCTCAGTGAGCCTGCGCTGATTGTGTGGACCCCGATCCTCGCGGATTCCGCTCCGCGATTACGGCTAGGAGAGCCGTTTCCAACCCCCACTCTCAGCTATGGGCCAGAAGAGGAGGCCCAATCCCCTACCGTCTTCAGTTCACCGGTCACATGCCATGTGCTGGATATGTGGCAAAGAGATCCGATCCTGAATCCCGTCCCTGAGGTCGTGCTTCCAGAGTGCCCCTAGAGCGCCCTCCCGAGCGCCCTCCCGGGTCGCCCGCGCCTCCCGAGCGCCCACCAAGGCGCCTCCCAAGGCTCCTGATCCACCACGGCTGACCAAGGCTCCTGATCCGCCCTAGAGGCAATCTATGACTCTGATCCCTCATCCTGCCTCCAGGGTACATTTGATGTTATTTCTGTTTTTCTTTTGTTTCCTTCGGCGCAAGTTTGCGCCTTGCCAGAGGGGGAGGTAAATGTTATGTTTCATGTCTGTTTAGTTCTGTTCTTAGTTTCGTTTTCATGTGTTCCTTTTTTAGTTTCGTTTTCATTTGTGATTTCCTGTTTGCCCGTATTTGGTCCTTTCTGTGTCTGAATGTGATTATTGGTTTATTTGCATCCACCTGTGTTTCCCCAGCTGTGTCTTGTCTAGTGATTAGTCTTCAGTGTATAAAATCTGTGTCTTTGGAGTTTGATTTGGTCCATCAATGTGAATGTTACCTTGAATGTGTTTCCCTGTGTATTACAAAGATTGAAATAAACATAAAAGTCTTTTTAATAATAAATAAAAAACGTGGAGAAGTATCCAACATTCCAGCACCCAACGTAACAGTAGAATGTTTTGTTATGATGAGCTTTCAGAACATGACAAATAATGAGGGGAGAGCTCAAGCCATCTGTCAGCAATAAACAGCATCAGATCAGCTAAATCTTTGGAAAGAGCTTGTAAGACTTTCTACATTTGACAAAGCTGCAATGTTATGGCCAACAGGACTCTAACATGTAAATCAGAAATGTAGTAAATAATATATACATTGGTCAAAAATATTTTTAATCCAGTAAGATTTTTGTTAGCACAAGGAGTCTGACTACAGCCAGTGCTGTTGTCAACAGAACAAACAGACTAAATCCAGAAGAATTGTGGCAATGTTTTTAAGAGACCTATATATACATACACACACATATATGTATATATAATGTGGGACTTAATTTCCACGGTTAATTTTCAAACTAACTACTGTACCTGAAAATGTGCATGTAAAATAATTTAAATAACCATGAACAAATTAAGTGCTGCTTGTCTCTGTTTCGCCTCTCTCTGAAGCATCTTTATATCTTTATATCTATCTATATTTATATCTTTTATATCTTGCTATACTCTTGAAACAAAGAGGAAAAACACATTCATTTGAAAGATGAGCTGTTTAAAAGCTACAAAGCAGAACATTATTGCAATTGCTGGGTGTCTGACATGCTATGAATAATGAATATATATATATATATATATAGCGATCTGATCAGTAAAGAGCTTGAACAACACATTATTGTAAGACACTATTTGTGTTTCGCTATAAAACTTAAAGCTGAGACTTTGTTTTAAAAGTACTAAAGGATCAAATCGTATTGCTATTGGGTGGCGCACTATAACGAATCCAATGGAAGACATGAAATATTATTTCCAAGCATATTGCCCCTGTGAATTTTACACATAATTTCTGGTAATAATCTCATATAAATGCCTTTGTAGTGTAATAAAAGGGGTTAAATAAGAAAGCTACAGCGCTCCCCGAAGGAATATGTGTGAGCTGATGTTAAGATCAAAAGTTGTTCCTGTTCAGTCTTTCAATAAATATCATATTCTTGATATTAAGCAGTTTTCTGCGAGTTCTTAGATCCCATTCCAGTAACATGAAGCTATATTCAAATATGCCTAAATTCCGGTGGCCTTCTCTTAATCTACGTCATTTGCAAGTGCACTATATTAAATATTATATTTCGACTTTAATCTCATAATATTTTGCAAGCAATTCAAAAACACCATGGGGAAGCATTTCAAAATGTTAAAATCCAAGGCTTGTGTTTGCATTGGTGTGCACAAAGAAAACCACACCTCTGAAAATCATACTAATTTCTGTTTAACTATCTTGTTCTCTCTCTCTCTCTACCTCCCTTTTTAGGTACAGATTAGAAATAATCTGAGGTTGGACACTTTTGCTGAACTGCCAGTTTCATTGGTTCTGTTTTCCCTCATCTGCATTGATATAGTGGAAAGAATCCGACATTGCAGACTTACTGGTCAAGGTAAAAGAAAAAAGAAAAAAATACATCACATCTTTTCATTTAACACATTCAAAATATAAACACAATATAAATGAATCTAAATGCATGGGCTTGATGTTGACTGCCTTTATGGTACTTTGATTATACTGGTTGCACTTTTTGTAATCTTACAGACCCTGCTCTCTTGCTATTAAAATGTTAAAGTCACGGTAGTGATACACATGCACGTGTGGTTGTCGTACCGTAAATCTTTAATCAGGATTTAACTGAATATTAAAAGCTAATAGAAGCAGTAGCATTTACAAATGACAGCATATCTAAAAGTATGAGACAACAACAAACAAAAAACATACCATTAAGAGCCGTGTGCTTGCACAGGTTCTGCATGATCCTTTTTACTAATATTCTTTGGGACTCAATCAGTCTCAAATTGAAAAGCAATATTGATGAAACAATTGTTTACAATACAACCCAACAAAATGCCATTGAGGTAAGAGTCTTGATGTTTAGCTAACCAATCCGAGCCAAGTGATATAAAATATATACAATATAATAAACAAAATGATGTCTATTTGTAAAAAGAAACCTTTCTGTTATCTACTATCATTAGTCTGTATTATTAGTCTGACTGTATGAAGCAACTGTGTGCTAAGGATTTCAGTAAGCTGTAAGCTGTAAACTGAAACTAATTAAAGATCGAAAAACCTCTTCATGGGAAAGACTTTGTTCAGGATCTGGAAATATATGCATGAAAAGATATTAATCACCTTCAAGGACACACGTATGGTAAAGGACACCTGTCCTAAAATACAATGAGGCATATATGAAATACTGTAAAACACCTCTAGCAATATATGCGAGTATAACACAGGCATGGAAAACTCTGCCTTTTGTTAACTGGTTAATATAGATCTACTGTATCTGGCTTTAAACCTGAATTTCAAGCTTCAGAGCTATTTATATATGGAACAAGGACAACTCTACAACACACTCTCTTTTGATCAGCTGCTGAAAGTTGGTTTAACGATTACGATGTGATTGTAATTTGAAAGGTTTAATAGATTTGTCATTTAGGAATAAGATATTTTTTTGTCTGAATTGAGGTCATAATGTTTTATTGATTAACTGTGCATGCATATGAGCCCACAGTCTATTAATTTTCATAGCCTATGTCATATTTCTACAAGACCTCAAGTAACCTGGACCCATGTTTTTGTTCATAATATTTTTGCCAAGCTCTGATTTCTGAGAGATGCATGTGGCAACAGCAGTGTGGTAGCTTAATTTGTGCTTATGTCATTCGTAAATAGGGGTGTAATGATTTGCGTATTGTGTCGATTTGATTAAACAGACACTACTTAAATTGAACTGAGCAAGACAATGATGTCTTTGAATTTAATAATGAAATGCTTTTAACTGAAAAGTTAAAGTAAAGTAACTGAGTGCTTAATCTTATAATTTTACATTACTGACACTCTATTCTCGTATTTTATACTGTTAAGTGCTTTGGCACAATCTGTATTGTTAAAAGCACTACATAAATAAAGGTAACTTAACTTGTTTCAAAAACATATGGAAAGAATGTCATCCACTGATTGGTTTGCACATGCAAAGCCAAAACCTTTACAGGATATGTAAATCCAAGCTAAAACGCATTCCAGGAAAAAGGGCATGTATTGTCACACTAGTTTTGAGGCCATTATCCGTTCCTTCTCAAATAAGGTATTTGGCTTCGGGCACGCCCCTAGTTATGGAAATGTAACTGATTAGTCCTACCTGTTGCTGGCTTACTCCCTCATTATCTTGTGTATATATTTCCCTGTTTATATTAATTCTTGGTCTGTTCTTTTCAATGAATAGTTTGTTCCGAAATTCCTCCAGAATTAAAATGTATTAAGAAAATGTAATACTACAGTATTGGGTACAGGCAACATTGGAAGTAAAAAGTTAAATGGAAGTAATGTACAAGAAACCTAGAACACATTGTCCTTGTTTGCCATCAAGGCCAAGGCACAAGCCTGCTTGGAGAAAACTAGTGACAAAGAATTTCAAAACTTAAAATTATTTAAAATGAAAAAAAAAAAAAAAAAGCCGAATAGAATAGAGTCTAGATTTAAATGGAGGTCTTCGATGGAGATGAAAAAGAACTATGAATTATGCGAAACAAGATTTTTGAGCCATCTTTGTTTGCAAGGTCTACAAGAGACGATTTTAAACGTGCCTTCTGACGAGGATGAGGACGATGCAGACAAAAATGCCGAGGCGTATGCAGAGTTGGTACAGTTCCTGGATGACAAGAGTTTGTCGCTGGTCATGAGGGAAGCAGCAGACATTGGATGAAAAGGCATTAAAGATTCTGCGGGGATATTATGCTGGCAAGGGAAAGCCAAGGTTTAGCAGTGTGATGAATCAGCACACTTTGGATCCATTTGCAGCAGTTTTAATAGGCGTGGTTGTACAAACAGGGTCAAACAACAACAACAAACACGGATGGCAAAGGCAAAGCAAAGACAGTACCACAGGCAGGCAGAAGGTCTGGGAATCAAGCAAGGTTCATAAATGATATATCCAGGCAGGGGTCGAGGTATCAGGCTAGAATCACAGGTCAGAAGGCAGTCCAGGTTATAACAGAAAAACAGTCCAAATAATCCACAAAGAGAACGCTCAGAGTTGCCAGTTACGAACAAAACTTTGCGCTGAACTGAGTTTGTTCGAGTCCTTATAAAGGGGAGATAACAAGCGGCACCTGGGGCAGAAATCCCAGAGGTGGAAACTAGTATTCCGGGGAAGGTTCCCGCTGATGACGGTTAGACAGAGCCACAGAGGTTCGCCTTATAAAAGAGTCCCCCCCTCTGCGAGCGGCTCCTGAATCGAGAGGGGCTGCGTCAGGGTCTAACATGAGGTATGGGGGCTGGTTGGTCGGGGTGGTTTTGGTGGAAGTTCTCTGTGAGAGCTGGGTCTAGAATATCCGGGGCATTGACCCAGGATCTTTCTTCCGGCCCGTAGCCCTCCCAGTCTATTAGGTACTGTAGTACGTGGCCCCGACCCCAGGAGTCCAGAATTTCGTTAACCTTGTAGGCCTCTTCTCTGTCGATGATCAGGGGGGGTGTCTCTGGGGCGGCGATCTCGTCCTGGTCCCTCTTTCCACTCGGAGCATCAGCGGGCTTTAACAGGGAGACATGAAAAGTGGGTGAGATACGATACTGAGCTGGTAATGCCAAACGGAATGATACGGGTGTAACTTGTTTAGTGATTTTGAAAGGACCCAGGCTTGGAGGAGAGCCATACCCACTGCCCGGGTTCATAAGTAGGGTTCGGACGTTGTCGGCGATCTGCTTGTTCTGTCACTCTGCGTACTGCCCTCTAGAGATGGACGTAAGCTTGGTTCCAAATTTCCTCACTTCACTGCAACCAGTGATCGAGTGCCGGTAAGTTGGAAGGTTCTCCTGACCAGGGAAAGAGTGGTGGCTGGTATCCTAAGATGCACTTGAACGGTGCCACACCTATGGCGGGTCTTGCAGGGAGTTTTGGGCATATTCAGCCCATAGGATCGTAAGAAATGGGTAGGTTCTTAATTTAGCCTCTCGGCATGGCCGTTTGACTGAGGGTGGTAGCCTGACATCAGACTGACATTAATGTTCATCTGCGAGCAGAAGGCTTGCCATAGACGTGATGTAAATGGAGGACCTCGATCCGTGGCGATGTCTTCAGGTATACCGTAGAACCGGAATACCTGTTGCATCATTATTTCTGTTTCCCAAGCTGTTGGTTGTTTGGTGAGGGGAATGAGACAACATGCTTTTGAGAAACGGTCTATGATGGTGAGTATGGTGGTAAAGTCATTTGATGCCCCTCCCAGAGTGTGGTGACCCACTCCAGCGCTCGTACTGTGAGGAGGGAGCACACTAGTGACACCTTACTGTCGTCGCTAGTGAAATTACTTGGTTGCTGATTAATATACACTCAACAAAAATATAAACGCAACACCTTTGTTTCTGCTCCGATTTTTCATGAGATGGACTTAAAGATCT
>JAUCMU010000046.1:10793636-10807199 GCA_032275025.1 Enteromius treurensis | reverse complement strand
TACTAGTATCTAATGAATAAGTACTAGTATCTAATGAATAAGTACTAGTATCTAATGAATAAGTACTAGTATCTAATGAATAAGTACTAGTATCTAATGAATAAGTACTAGTATCTAATGAATAAGTACTAGTATCTAATGAATAAGTACTAGTATCTAATAAATAAATACTAGTATCTAAAAATTAAGTACTATCTCATAGATAAGTACTATTATTTATACATAAGCACTAGTATCCAATGAATAAGAACTAGTGTCTATTTAAAAGGTACTAGTCTACAATGAAGAAGTACTAGTATCTAAAAATATTTACTAGTACCTAATAAATAAATCCTAGAACATAAAATTTAAGTTCTAGTCAGAAGTGGAATACACACTCAAAACGGAATAGCTGATATCTCAATGACAGATCTCCATAGAAGTCAATGGCAATTTTTTTTCGTTTGTAACTAGTAAGGAAGATAATAGCTACTAGTCACTGTTGAAATAAGTACTAGTATCTGATGAATAAATACTAGTGCCTAATAAATAAGTATTAGTATCTAATAAATAAGTACTAGTATTTGATAAATAAGTACTAGTATCTAATGAATAAATACTAGTATCTAATAAATAAGCACTAGTATCTAATAATTAAGTACTAGTATCTAATGATTAAGTACTAGTATCTAAAGAATAAGTACTAGTAACTTTAGAAAAGAGTGCCTAAAGAATAAGCACTAGTACTTAAAGAATAAGCACTAGTACCTAATAAATAAGCACTAGTACTTAATGGAAAAGATACTAGTATCTAAAAAATAAGTACTAGTAACATGGAAATAGATACTACTGCGGATTGTAGAATAAGGTGTATTGTAGAATTGTAGAATAGGGCCGGGTGAAAAACCCCTCTCCAGTATTTTGAATTTGGACTGCAATACCTAGTTCAACAATAAGATTTAAATACTACAAACGGTTCCTTTAACTATCTGTAGATTATATGAAGACAAAAAGTCTGAACGTCTTGAGTTAACTAGCATAATCTTTTATTACAGTATAAATTTAGTTAGAAAATTTTAAATTGTTTACAAAAACATTTAAAATAATTGTATACAGTATATATAATGTAATTACAATATGATTACAAAAATTACATTTCTTAAAATGATTTTTTTTTTAAATATTTAGGCAAAACACTACAGGTAAAATCTTAGTTTTTTTAAGCAATGGTTAGTTATGAGATTTTGGGCTAATATTATGCTTCAGTCCACTTTCAGACTAGTGAAGGTAAAATGAATAAATAAAAATTGATATATTTATTTATATAAATTATTAGCATATTTAAACATATTTCAAAAAACGTGTAAAACGAAGCTGAAGTCTTGCCTAAGACATTACAGCACAATACAAAAGGGCAAAGCCAGGGCAAAGCACGAAATATATCTTCAGAGAGAATGTGAGTCATTACCATGTCAATGATCTGGGAGAGAGTGATCTGCAAGGTGATGTTAATTATGTTGTCCGTGTCCTCCACAGGCCTCAATGCATTGGTGTAATTCACAAATAAATCATTCAGCAGCTTGAATGCATATCTCCCCTGGGCACACAAACAGACTGTCCAAAAGGAAGAGGAAGTGGGAGAGTGGATTTACATTTGACTGATTTGTTTTACTTACATTGATAAATCAATTAAGACACAAAGTCTGGTGATGATTACAGAGTGAAACTGTTGTTCTCATGTCCATAATGCATTTGTTCATTTTTCTATGGCAATAAGCCCATCACACCTTCAGCACAGTCAGTAATGGTTACCCCCTTTAAAAAGTGTGATTACAGTCAAACCACAAACAGTTCAAGTTTCTTAAGTATCTTTCTTTGAGAGAAAAAAAAAAATTAGCTTTTCTGATTTCTCAAATCCTATGATTAATAAACGCACAATATGTAAGATTTTTGTAATAAAATATCCAAAAACTACTTGCACAGTGTTATATATTTCATGCAGTGGTGTACTTACATTAGCTCAAAAGTTCTATAGGATTTTTAAATTCAAAGAAAGTCCAGATTTAAATAATGAATAATTAATTTCTCTGAAATGGAGAGAGCTTCGCAAAAACCTCGCCCTCGACAGAGACTCAGCTCTTTCGTGTTTTTATAGACAGATTACCAAATATATATTATTCAATGTGCGAGTAATAGTCATATGCAGGTGGTTAAGTGATAAAACAGATATAAATTAGCTTTTCATCCATGAACATGATTTGTGAAAACGACATTTCTCAGTATTCCATGCTCCGATGGATCTAACTTCGCCTTTGTTATTGTTTTGGTTTTATCAGCTGTTTGAACTCTCATTATGATTGCACTTTTTACTGCAGAGGATCCATCAGAGAAAGTGATATAATGCTGTACAGATGAAGAGACAAACGTATCTATATTTTGGAGGGCTTAAGGGTAAATTGTCAGCAAATGTTTTATTTTGGGTACATAAATGTTTTTTTGGGGGGTTTTTTCCAACTGTAGTTTCAAGTCATAAACTCATTTTGTGTACTCTAGCTATATCGGATTTGGCTGCCAGCTCAGGGCAGCTCAATGTCTCAGTTATGATGAATGAGAGTGCTGCTAACGGTCTTTACCAACTAGTGCCAGAAACAGGAGAGCTACAATAATCTTTCAATCTGCTGGCCATATATTTAGCTGAACTAAGACCACACAGAGTGCAGCAGGGTTACTCTAGTGAACAAGCACGTTTACTCAAGTACTCCTGTTCCCTAAGGATGAGTGTGGTCAGCGCTTTCACCAGCACATCAATTCACCCCAAGTGCCACACAAAATAGCGCTCTAATGAGAGATAAAAATGGAGGCTGCTGTGTAAAAAAAATTTGTGAGATCCAGCTGGCAGCACTGCTGTCCTGCAGCATGAACAGAGCAAATGTGCAAAAAGTATCAAATTCTTGTAATTAAAACACTTGTATTGAAGATGCTTCTTTTATCATAATGCATATGGAATTTTTAGGTCATATAGTTACCATTTGGGCAGTTCAATTAAAAAACGTTTAAGATTTAAATTCTAGAATACATGTATTTTCATTAAAAAATAAATACTTGAATTAAAAAATATATTTGCTGCATAATTAATAGCAACTGGGCAGGGAAAATAACTCCAAAGGGAGATAAATAAATTCTGGGCAGGCTTCAACTGGGACTAAGCACCGAGTATTGTTATTACCTGTGAGTCAACCTCGTTAAACAACATATCAGGTTGATAAGAATAAAACGCGAATTGCATCTGTTCAGTGTTGTCATTAGGGTTGAATCCACAGATTATAGGACATGTCAATCTTAGAATCTCTTGGACAGACGTTCATGTGTGAACTGGTTCTTAATTTTAAAATCTTTAGTAATTTTTAGGAATTCACAAAAATATACAAAATAACCAAAACATATAAAAACTTGACTATCAACAATATTTGCAATAAAAACATTTAAAAAATGAAAAACATAATCAGCATAAACGTTAATGTCAGTTCTTTTAACAAATTTGATTTAAATTAAGCTGGATGCCTGAATAAAATCATTCTTACCTGGAATTAAACCAGTGGCGGTAAACAAATGAAGAGAAGCCAAAATAACATGTGGATTCATTTTGTGGCGTGAAAGAGGAATAAGATCTCTTCTGTGGTTTCAAAGAGGCAGATGCATTTCTCAGGTTTTCACAAGTTCGGTACCAGGCAGCTCAAGATCTATGCGCAACTCGAGAGGCTAGAGACTTGTCGCGCGCCAGTTACAGTAAGTGATGACGAAGAGTGTCAGATTGTTACTAAAAAATTTTTATATCTAGTACTGTTAAAACTAGACCTCGAGGGAAACATGTGTCTTATGTTAAAGTGAGAGACTTATCTTACTTGGGTGAGGTTGACATAATTTGTTACGAAAAACATTTCATTTATTCACACACACACATCAAGACTGGACCTCACTACATTTAAACAGAATATATATACCCACGCAGAGTTTTATTAAATGAAAATCATTTTATTCAGTTTTATAAAAGAAAAAAAAGCACATTCATGCACAGCAATAATCTGACAGCCATAAACACCCATTCAAAGAATCTTAATTACCTGACACATAATCCGTTTAATTTTTACAATAGTTTTTAGAAAATAAACATTACAGGAGACAAGCACATTTCTAGTTGAAGCATTTGTAGCACACAAAAAAAAAAAACTTAAAGAGGATAAAGGGTTCACATAATACTCTAATGTAACTGCATCAGCGAACCCCTATCCTAGTCAGAAGAGATGTCAGGCTGCCTTTGATTAAAGATCAGAGAATCCCCAGTCACATATTGTTGAACACTTTAGAAACCTCAAAATAAATTTCTATCAATTTATTTGATCAATAGAATTGGAATTTATTTTGTTTTACATTAGGCCAACCTTTAACAATAAGGTCTTTCAAACGAATGTCGAAAACCCTACAAAAATAGATATGCCCTCACTTTTACATTTTTAAATGTTGCCGTATATTTTGGTGTCAAGAGAGATTAATTTTAAATAACAAATGGTTAACCTCAAAAAAAGACCAAACCTTATTACAAGCCAGGTTCAGCAACCTTTATCATTTACACCCACAGAAGCACACTTGCAATTTATAGACTAAGGCAGTCCATGGGAACAATAAAAATACTGTACTTACAAAGGTATGCACACAGTTGCACATTTAAAAACACTGTGACTGAAGAACAAGTCCAAAGAAAAGGTTTAAATTTTTATGTCTTTATGTATTGTTTGTTGGCAAAATACACTGTAGGCTCTAAACATACAACGCAATATTATATTTTATCTTTGAATAGACCAGATGACACTTCACAACTTTTTAACTTAGACAAATGTAAAAGTTCTAAATCTGGCATTTTGGGTGTATTTAAAGAGATACTATTCAAGACACACACATTCATTTCTATAACTACAATACAGGATTTGAAAAGGGGAGAAATGTCCTACACAAACACATAAGGGAATGCTTTATTCACAAGAAGTGTGCCTAAATATGCATCGAAAGTTCAACCACGGCCTGAAACAGCCATATAATTGGAGTGCTGAAGTTAGCCCAATCATGTTATTTCTACAGAACTGATTGAGAAACCTTTCTTTTGATATTCAGTGACTGATAACATACTCTTGCAGGTACGACTGAGTAAGGCTGCGGAGTTCCTCTAAAGCATAGTCCTCCGGCATAGGTAGACGTCCAATGTGTGGCACAAGCTGGCAAAGAGGGATGTGCCGGGGATCTGGGGTCCCGTCACCACTTTGGAGACTCAAGACCACACGAAGAATGTTAGCCACACGTTTGGCCATCTCTATAAAAGGCAAGAGACATGCAGGGTTAATGATAATCAAATAATCTATGAGGCACTGAGGAACATACTTTCAAGCCAGTTCCATAAATTAACAAGGAAAGCAGTTAATATTAACTTAACAGCAGCATAACAGTAACAAGTTCCGACAAAAACACAGCAACTGATTTTCAGACCTGATTGTGCGAGCCGGTCTTTAGCTCTGGAGCAGGGGAGGCGCTCTATTCTACTGCAGAGAGAAGTCACCTCTGTATGCAGTCGCTCCAGCTCATAACCTGGGCTCTCCGTCTAGAAGACAACCACATTAGTCAATTCCTAAACCTTTGCTCTAGTTGAACAACAATCTATACCGAGCAGAAAGAATACCTGTTGGATGTCCTGCAGAGTCTGAATGACATGGATGTAATCAAGGTAGACTCGTCCAGACGTGTCCCAGTCTTGAATCTTAACACTACGCTCTGGCACTGCTAACCCCTCTAGGAATTCCAGAAGGTACTTATGATTATCGTTAATGATGCAGTCTGAGGAAAAAAGATACAATGATGGAATTGGTACAGTTGCTACAATCCTTCAGTTTCATACAGATTTTCAGAAGTTAAAAAAAAAAAAAAGTTCAATCACAAAACACAAATTAAAAAATTTCCTTTGACAAAATGTACATATATTTGTTTCACATAAGTCTATACTTCAAATTGTTATACATTACAGTGCATTTTACAGTTGTTTTCCTGATGTCCGATTCAACAAAGAGCAAAAGGCTCAGTGGTGTTTTTATTTATATTATTATTGTTGTTGTTGTGTACAATATAAATATGTTATTTAGAACTGGGAAGCAAAACGGATGTGTGTATCTTGCATTACTGCAGACGTAACATGTTTTGAGAGACATGTTTGCATGCTTTTGGTTTATTCAAACCTGAGGCCAGGTGCTGGATGACAAGTCGATGGCAGTGATTCCAATGGCCGGCCTTGTAAAGGTGTAAAGCCTCACTCCGTTTGTCACCCTCTCTACAAGCACGGATGGCCTTGGCCTGATGGATCCACTGGATGGGGATCAGCAACTTTTCTGTGAGAAACTGCTCTTTCTCCATTGACTCTTCCGTCTCCTCAAGAGAGCAATGCAAGTTTAGCATCTCTCTCACCGCACTCTCTCTACACCTGCAAGTGGTTACAAAAAAACAGAAATCATCTCATGTACACTCACTCAACTCATCCTGACCCTATCAAACCTATCAAGTCCTGAATTAATACTCCGAACAGAACAAACACTTACCCAGAGTCAGGTATGTGCAGCAGCACGAAGACTGCCATCTCCCATAATCCTGCACTCTCCAGCTGGGCAGCATAACTGGCATGCAGTAAGCCCTGGCATGAGTTGGACAGATGGTTGTAGTTAAGAGCCTGCAATACGTTCCATAGGTGCCAGCTTAGCCGGTAGTCCAGATGATCAGCAGTGACTGTACTGGGATCAAGTAGCTGTTGTAGGCTATAGTGCCTAAAAAAAATAATAATAATAATAATAATAATAATTCACCCAGCATAAATACACGGCTGTGGACACCATCGTCAATTAATAAACAGGGAATAAATAGTACACTATTACAAACCTGTCACTGTAAAGTTTGAGCAGGTGAAAGCAGATGTCAAAGAGTGGCTTTTTGGATTCAGTCTCATCCATCTCTTCATCCAAACCCAACAACTCGAGTTCATCTACGTAAGGGGGTAAAGGAGGACAAGCATACCTTTTCACTTCCTCTGAACCCTGAAACACACAAATACAGTTACATTTTAAAATAATTACACAGTTGATCAAGAATCTCTAAACAAAGTGGTTCGGAAGCATGATGTACAACCATGGTACATAATTTGATTAGAACTAATTCTTACAGCAAAAAAATGATTAAGCTTCAAATAATTTCTGAAGGATCATAAACACTAACGCCTTGAGTAAACGGTGCTGAAAATAGCAGCTTACATATATATATCAAAATGTATTAAATTAGAAATTTTATTGTTTATTTGACAATGTTACAGAAATAAATGTAACCTTAGTGAGTATTAGTGAGTCATGAAGCCAATTCATGCAAAATCATAATAAAAAACAAATCTTGTCATGCTGACAAATTTTACAATTTTATTAAAAACACTGTAATTTGACATGAGGTACCTGAAATGCAGATTCATATTTGGTGAGTGCATCAGCTACAGATGCAGTGGGAGGAAGCATGTACCAAAGATGGACTGCAACACACCGCTTCCAATCAAGTTCGGAGCACACATTTATACAACTGTCTGTTGACTGCCAAACCTTTAGTACCAAAAAAAAACACATTTTTTTATTTACTAAACTCATAAACACCAAAAACATGCCACATTTAGTTTTAAATGGTATACTTACTGGTTTTCCAGCAAGCAAAGCAAAGATTCGCAGCCTCTCCTCCTCTATGAAGGAGTCGGTCTGCATGCTGTTCCAGTCACTGAGCTGCAGAGCCAATAGATCTCTACAAAACTGAGAGCCAACAGCCTGAGACAGCAACAGAGCAAGACGATGGTCCCCTACACATGCAAAGATCTTTATTAGAACCACAAAAGTTACTGTACGCCATGCAACTTGACATTAAGCATTCAGGAACAAAAAATGTGCACACTCACCACTCTTCTGGGACAATTTGCAGGCTTTGCTTATGCAGTGGCCAGTAAGGTAATTAAATATGGCCTCAGCATGGCTGCGCTGAAGGGCTCGGCCCACCTCTTCCTCAATGCATTCAGCTGCACACTCAGAGAGCCAGTGAGAGAAGCTCCTTCGCCTTTCAAGCTGCTGCTGGTAATCGGAGTATTGCTCAGTCTCCACACCTAAACGACCCCAAAGAGCAGCACACAAGGTCCAAACTTGTCGCCAATGGGCCAGACAAGCTAATGTGGAAAATAAAACTGAATTAATAAACGATATGCATATACTTTTTTATTATTATTATTTTTAAATTACTTAAACATCCATAAAGAATTGTATCTGTCCAAAGGTTTAAGGTTGGTAAGTTAATGTAAAGTTAAAACAATAGCATTTATAAAAGATCGAACTGTTCTGTAGCACGGTACATGACTTTACTGTCACTTGCTAAAAAGAAGGAAAAAAAAAAAAAAGGTATGGTCGCCATTGACCTCTATAATATTATTTGTCCAAACTATTGAAGTCAGTGGGGTTCAATAATTGCTTGGTTAACTATGATATTCAAAATATTAAGGTTTGGAACACCTTGAAAAACCTCCTGAGAAAGGAAAAAGAAAACAACACGAAAGCACTGCATACCATCCCCTCCTCCAATATTTTTGTAGACTTCCACAATCCACTCAGCATAACCATGCAGAGCATCCACTCCTTTTACTGGCTGGATGAAGGGACAGTAGTCCTCTGTGTTGATTGTGCTGTGCTTTAGACCGATCTCCAGTGGTCTGTGATACAGCGCAAGGCTCTCTACTGACTGTTTGGGCTCCAAGCCGACCAACTGCTCCACACGCACTTTAAATGGACTTTCCGTGATCCTAAAATAAGGCAGCAATAGAAAAAAATGTATACAAATTCTGCTTCACTTTAGTTGTTTGCACTGATACATGATGGAGAAGCTGAACTTACGGTTTGCTTTTGGTAGGTTTGGGTAAGAAGCCAAAACCCATGATCTCTGCCGACTGCTCCTTCATTGCCTCAGTGACACTAAGTTGATCTCCACAGTGCACCAATGTCCAGTTGGGACCCCAGCCCGCTCTGAAAGATCGGCCTCTGAACAAAGCAGCATCCATCAGCAGACGGCCTTTTCCTAAAGTTATGGAGCTATCCAGAGGTACTGGCCTCCCTAGCCTGCGGGCCCCCACAGTTCGAAGAGTGGGTTCTGGAGGAGGGGCCGGCAAGAGGAAGGAAGGACCCAACGATGGCCATGGAGATTCTGATGTTAGTGACTTGCTAAGCTTCTGAGGTATTCCACTAAAAGAAGCCACTGGCAACTGGGAAAAAAGTCCTCCTGAGGTGAACTTGGTTTGTAAAAGGGCTCCAACTGCGAAAGAAAAGTCACAATATCAGACATGTTTCAAGAAGTATACTTTCCACAAGCAGGTAAATTGCATTACACACATATATATTTATTATTTATATTAGGCTGGCATACTTGATTGCCGACCAACTTCAGAAAGCAAAGCTTTGGGGGAAGCCACATCCTGTATGAGCTTTGAAGAACCATGTTCTTGAAACAAGTCACATTCCTCATCCTCTGCAAAGAGAGAGGCCTTCATGATCTGTATAGAAAACAAATCAACATTAATTAAAGCAACAGAATATGACTTGTTTCTAATCTATGACTTAATTACACAAACGCTACCTGCAAGGTATGAGGATTGATGCCCATTGAGGAAGCAATCTGACTTGATGCGGACAATGGCTCGTGCTCAGCAGGCGTATCAGATCTCAGCTTATCCTCCAAAGTTCTTTCTCCATCCTCCTCACCCAAAACACTGTCTGCCGGGTGTTCTTGAGTAATGTCAGCCATGTCACTGTCCAACTCCGACACACGGCTGAGCAGCTCAAGAACTGCTGTACTCTAAACACATGGATACAAAGAGATGAAGTCAAAGTCGTCACTCTTGATCCAAGTGCAGAGTACAGTTCAAACTGATTTTTCATCCCTATCAGACTTCAGCAAAGCTGACAGAAAGCAAGCTTTCAAACATAAATCCATTTTTACCCAATTAAATTTCATAGACATCAAGGTTTCAGTTTCTGCCTTTTCAAAATATTGCTATACAAACATTGTGTAGCCATGAAATGTCCTGACACAAACACGTTCTTTATTGTACTTTTATTTGTCAATAAAATACATGACAAAAACCATAGCAAATTCACACACTGCCACTCATACATGTTTCACTGCTATAATTCCAACTGAAACCCCACAAGCTCATATTTGTAAAATATCAGACAGACTTTTGATTACTACATGTAATACTTAAATCACCTTTTAAAATTAAATAAAAAACAATATGGTCAAACTAATTCTTTACTTGCGTTTCAGAGACATCATAACAAACAAGTATACCTTCATATTTAGGCAAAGATAAAAGAACCCAAACATAATGCTCGGCTGCATCTTATTCCACCAAAACACAATCAGAATTTTCTCTGTATTATTATTCTCTCTACACAAAGCAACATTTTCATTAAAGAAAATGCTGTAACAATGAATATTTCATGGAAAATAAAAAGTCTAGTCTTTACATTTAAAGCACCTGCTAATCTCAACTGCAAAGAAGAATAGTCAGCTTTACAAACTATAAATTAGATCAAAGGCAACTCCCTTTGTCATATGAAATTTCTCTGTAAACTCTTAATATTTAAAATGTGTGCACAGCATTACAATACCTTCCGATCTCCTAGCATAACAAATTATAAGCATTTAAACCACTAAATCTCTTTGCTCTCTCCCCGCTGCTAGTGTTGATCTCGACTGCAGGGAGCACAGCAGATACAAATGAACTTAAGTGGCACCGTAGACCAATGTGTGTCAGACCCAGTGTGTTCCTCAGTCTACCTGAGCCTGTGGTGCCATCTGCTGCTGGGTTGGTGGAAGCTGTGGGATCCCAGGTGGAACACCAGTCTTAAGCTTCTTTAAGTCAAGCTTTGCCGGGAGGACTTCCTCTTCCTCATCAGATTCCTGGAGTCCGTACTTTGAGAAGTGGGCCACCTGTAGACAAGGTTTCGATTACATTATCAATATTTATATGACAACTACGCAATTCAAGATCATTCAGAAAATAAAATGTAGACTGACAAGAGCAGTAATTGGAATGTAGAGTACACACTCATACCTCAAAGACCCAGGAGCCACTTTCAGGTCGGTATTCCAAGAAGCGAGCGCCCTGTTTACGCGAGGCTGCCTCAAGCCGGCCCTCGTAATTCATCTCAGTCAGCCTCTCTGGACTCTTAATCTGAGAGCATGTTGTCTTGTCATTGGGCCACACGCCATCTAGAGTCACCTCAGCACGTCTGCATGTTACAAGAAACAAAATTCATTAGAACAAAACATTTTTTTTAAAAAGCAACCAAAGCAGTCGACGAAAAGGCAAATGTGATCCATGCACAATACCTGTTTAGTCCCTCTCCAACAGGAGGCTTGTCTTTGTCATCAGGGTACACTATTATCTCCTTACGCCTGAAGTGCACAATCTCATCCAGGTTCATGTTGGTAAGATTCACCTCACCAGAGAAGAAAACTGATCCATAGCCTGCAAAAACCAAAACAATGCTGTCATGGTCCACTCATGTGTTACTGAATCATCAAACAAACATCAGACAAACGTTTTTTTGAACTGTAATGCAATTCCATGAGTGTACATGTAACTCGCATGTTGATTTGAAACCGACAGGCAAGTTAACGCTTTTTTGTCTTTTGCCAGTTTTTTTACACAGGGTGACCAGTGGATGTGAAATTCTGAATGACAAATCATGTTCTGCTATAAATGTGCACAAACATATATATAAATATATATATATTTTTTTTTTTTTTATAAAATCGCAGACATAGTCAGTCATAGACAATGGTGTGTCAGCTGTAACAGTTGCTCCCGGCAACGTCGTGGCAAGTTTGAGTGCACAGGCAGCCGCTCTATGACCAGAGTCTAAATCATGACGAGCAAGCACTTCTGGCATACAGTTAGCCTGGGCCCGCCCATACTTCCTGTGACGCTACATTCTATTTGGCAAGCCGTTTTAGAGCATTTCTGTTTCGCTTGTAACGTTAGTTAAAGCTGCGTTCCTCTCATATGATTGGTAGGTGTAATAAATTGGCTCAAAAATATGTGCAGGCTCTAAAATATTATTATTTTTTCCCCTCCCGACCGCATGCCGGAGATCCGGCACGTTGCCGGAATACTTTAAGCCCTGCTTAAGACAAGAACTTATTTTGGTTGGATTTCAGGACAACTTTGATGAAAGGCTTCGATACACTTCAAATGTTGACTAGTGTAGATTATGACTTGTTAATGATGCAGCTTCATGCAATACTTTTACCTTTCCTGCCAACAGTGAAGTTCTCCACAATACACTCCCCATTCTCATTCAACATTCTTCCCAGCTCTTCCATTGATGGGATGGTGTAGTAGCCCACACGGCTAAGAACTATACCTGAGAGAGACCAGAAATTGGCTCAGAATAAGATTAGTTGTACAGTGTAGTGTGTATGTTTAGAATAATTTGAACCAAGGTAAACATACCAGCTGGGTGAGGAGGTTTCTGAGCCTCCAGCTCCTCATCTCTCTCCTCCTGAATGGAATCCTCTGCTAGAGAGATGTCCTCGCTACTGGCCTCCAGGCCATTGCGATGACTAGCACTTCCCCGCATGTTGAACTCCGAGATTGTGTCCTGTAGCAAGGGGCTGGGCTGGGAGTGTGGAATTGGTTTGGTGATCGGGTTGGTGTAGAACTTGGAGACCTCCAGATCATCCTCCCCACTTCTTTCCACAGTTACCTCTCTGGTCTCTCCTTCATCCATACTCAGACTGATGAGTGGCAGAAAAAAACATTAAAATATATGGTTGCATCCTTATTAGGTGTAATGGTTAGGAACTAGCCTGAACCTACCCGAGCCCGTTTTGTGGGTATTCTGAAGGTGAGGCCAAGTCATCGGCCTCTCTGTTCACAGAGCTGTTATACAGACTGCTGTTATTCAGATTCTTCAAAACAAGCTTCTTTATGCTCTTCCTAAAAGAAAACATGAAGACAGGAGCATTTTAGCTAGTGCACTACATCATGAGCAATAAGAGTAGCTGGAGTTATGAATTCAGGTTTTTACCTAGGCATGAAGGCTCCATTGTTAAGAGAGGGTTCATCATCATCAAGTCCATCAAAGAGCTGAGATTTGGAGGAGCCTGAGGAGGACAATGCTTTGGGACGAACACGGGTGGCAGGACGAGGGGTCAGTTTGTACTGAGTAGGGGTAGTTAGGGCCTTCTGTGCAGCTGGATTTGTGGGCTTCAAACGCTAATGATGGAGAAGATATGTTAGCAGTGCATGTACTATGCTAAATTTAGAAAAAAAAACTTTTACTGAGCCACTCATTAAAGTGCCCCTATTATGCCATTTTAAAGGTGGCTAATATTGTTTTATGATTGTCTTAAAACAGGTTTATGTGTATGCAAGGTCAAAAAACACTTTAGTTTTCTCTAAAAATAGATTTTATTTTACCC
>JAUCMU010000046.1:10779200-10793536 GCA_032275025.1 Enteromius treurensis | reverse complement strand
ACTGTCAGCGTCACAACTTTGCAGATAGTTTATGTTCACATACAGCGACATGACACACTGCATGAACAATAATTTTTTAAAAGCATAATAGGGGCACTTTAATCTATCCAAATAACCAATGTGTAAGGACCACGTAAAGTGTAAATTTCAAACCTCTTCCTTCTTCTTAGGGTCTGACAGTGGATTTCTGAAAAGGGGTGAGTCTCCAAAGGGAGAGTAGGCCAATGCATTGATCTGCTGGTGGAGGACAGCCTGCTGCGCAGCTGATGCACTGGGGTCAGTTAGAGCTGTGAACAAAACATAATATACCAATTATTTATTTTACATAATCTCAAACAGACTCTAAAGAGATCTACATCCCATGAACTACTCATTTTAATATGACCACAACATGGGAATTAAAATCCTTTATGAAGCATCTGCACTGACCCACAGGCTGTTGAGGAGCACCAAAATTCAGAGTGTTGGCTCCAGTGTTGAAGCCTCCAGTCCCAAATGTGCCCACTGACCCTAGGGTGGAGCCCAACTTGTTCTGGTTGTTCCCAAACAATGACGTCTGGCCAGTTCCTAGAGCTGAAAATACAGACTAATACTTAGAAACCATGTTTTCATCCTTACAATAACAATTAACAACAAACATCATGAATCTTAAAACATACCTCCCCCAAAGCCAGTTCCCAGTCCTGTTCCAAGGCCTGTTGTAGCAGTTTTGTTCCCGAAGAGACCTCCACCAGTCCCAGTTGCACCAAACCCTTAAAAGTACACCAACATTGACATTTGAGAAAAAAGATATATGGGAATTTCTAGTGCACACTAGTAAAATGGTGCCCATTACTTTCTTTACCAAAACTGTTAACATTAAACAACTTCATAGCTAAAGGCTTACCAAAGGTTGATGTGTTTGTGTTAGTCCCTAGAGTAAGCGTAGGCTTATTTGCAAACAGCCCAGTGCCTGTTCCAAAGGAGGGTGCACTAGTGGTGGTGGCACCAAATCCAGCAGGCTTATTACCAAAAAGATTCTGTAAATTAAGAAGGACAAGTTAGCCATTTAAATTAACAGCGCAAAAAATTTGGAAACTTTTGAAAACTAACACACACAAAAAATTTAAATAAATAAAAATACAGAGAGAGAGAAAAAAGAGAGGTAACTGTAACCTCTCCAGAATTCACCTGTGTACCCACATTCCCAAAACCAGTGTTAGTTTGGCCGAACATTCCTGTGCCAAAGCCTGTGGCCGTACTTGTGTTAGTGTTTCCAAACAGTCCTCCAGCCTGAGAAGCAGCAGTGTTGCCAAAAAGCCCCTTAAAAATAAAATGTTGGATTAAACAAAATAAACTTGACGTTAATATTTATAAAAATAATTAGTAAATTAGACCCTTACTACACCTGCTGGAACTCACCATGCTGTTGCTGTTGCCAAAGGAGAAAGAGTTGTTTTGGGTGGTGGTAGCTGAACCAAACGGTTTGAAGAGACTGGAACCTTGCTGTTGTTGTTGTTGTTGCTGCTGCTGCTGCTGCTGTTGTTGCTGTTGCTGCTGCTGCTGCGGCTGGCCAAACAAACTTCCTGTAGTTGTACCAAAGGCCCCTGTACCTGCAGTGCAAAGGCTTAGTACACTTTTTCCAAGACCAAAAAAAAATCCTAATTAAAACCAAAGAAAAAAGAAGGATAAACCACTTACTTGGGCCAAATGAGGTCTTGTTCTGGCCAAAACTGAACCCAGCGTTTGGAGTTGAGGAACCAAAGAGTCCAGTGCCAGTACTGGGAGTAGCTGTGGCTGCTGCTCCAAAGAGGCCACCCGTGCCAGCTGCCATAGGGTTTGAAGGACCCTTTCTTCCTGCCTGGTAATCTTCGAGCCTTAATTCCTAAAATCAAGAAAAGGCAGGCATAGATTTTTCATCATGGCTTTAAATCCTCAAAACTTTTTGTTACACATTTTGTTCTTTGAAAGCACCTGAACAAACATATTTCACCAGGATCAAGAGAATCCAACATACCTCTAGGGATTTGTTCTCATATTCCTTCATGGCAGTGATACACTGGTGTTTGGTGTTGATGCTGGTTGTCACACCTCCTTTTACCATTGTGTCACTTCCAGTTGGTGGCTGCAGCAAAAAAAAATGTACGTAAAAAAATAAAAATAAAAAACTTATTAATAACTAAATTACCAGTATGAAGAAGAAAAAAGTATCATAATTTCTAAACAAACATTGAATTTGATTGTTGTGCCAGGGGGAGCTGCAGTGAAACTTGATGATCCAAACAAAGAGCCTGATGTTCCTCCAAAAGGGTTGGATGTTGTGTTGGTTGTCCCGAATAATCCACCGCTACTGGTGCTGGTACCGAAAGCTGCAAAGCAATTAAAACAATTACTTAGTTCCATTAAGTTATTCTTTTAATCCAAGACATTATTTCCACAATAAATCAAACTATTTATAGCTACTTTGGGATGCTGCAGGAAACTTACTGCCAAAAGTGGCTGGTTTGTTGGCACTAAAGGCATTATTCTGCTGGGAAAACAATCCTCCACCTCCAGTGTTGGTGCTTCCAAAAAGGCTGTTTGATGTGCCACTGGTAGCACCAAACCCAAACCCACTACTGGTGGAGGACGTGACAGGCTGACAAAAGGTGCTTGAGCCAAATAGGCCACCTTGAGGAAAGACACATTTCAATACAAACCACACTGTTGACCAAATAAAAATTGTACATAACTACAAGCAAATAAAAAAAAGCAAAAATGTTTTAAAGACTGATAGCTTCTTCATAAACCTACTGCTACAAAAAACAGCATACCAGGTTTGCTCTGGGTGGTCCCAAACAGTCCACCTGTGTTGTTTGCTGTCCCAAATGCTGATGATCCAAAGCCCCCTGTTGCTCCAAATCCAGTATCTGATGACAACGGTAATTATTTGTCTCTGATCAGTATACATTTTTGTTCTGAAACGTATTTACATATAAAATACCTTAGCATACATGTTTACTTACTTTGTTGCCCAAATGTTGAAGTAGTCCCAAATCCTCCTGTCCCTCCCCCAAAGGGAGCGCCAAAAGATTTGTTGAACATCTTGCACTGCTATAGAGCCTGCATATGTCTGCACAAAAGAAAATAATTATCTTTCAGTTTTATCATAAAAAATACACTTCAGCTGATTTATTAACAGTCAATTTATTCAATACATAAATGGTTATGATGTTCACATTTTGTTCACTAGCATGCTGAATTTTGCCCATAATCTTAAGACTTTTGATTTCCTACGGCCTGTGCCAATAGCACAATGACTAAAATGATTTATTTCCATAAATATCACTGGCTGTTGTTTCTGCTGGGAACAATTACTGGAAACAATAGAGGAAAAGGGAGAAGAAGAAAAAAAAAAACCGTTGTACTCAATTTTCCAAATGCCCTCTGATTTATAGTTCATGCTTATTAGCAAAAAAATAAAAAATACTTTTAGTATATTTATAAAGATGTGGTACATATATTTTAGCTAAGAAATATTTAATGTTTTATGCAAGAGGAAATGCAAGAATATGCTACATTTTATATTGGCTGTACTATTTCAAGATATACATACACTAAACTGATGCACTGTAGGTTTACAATTGTATCCACACATCTCCCCACTTAAGCTTTTAAGAAAAAAAAACTTATATTTCATTATATATTTATATTTTTGCTTTAGAAAAAAATAAAATATTTTTTAAAAGCTGAGTCGTTTATTTATATGATATAAATAAAACAGTCGTTTTGATTATTCCAACAAAAAAAGTCAGGCTTTGCAGGGTTAAATAAAGTGGATTTGATAAAACTAGGAATGGTGGCTTGTACACAGCCACAAAGGCTAACTGGGTATATCAGCTTACTGCAGCTGTGTATTTAAAAATAACATTTAAATTTGCATTATTAATTTTAATACTTGATATCCATACAGAAATGTGCTTTCACGAGAATTCTCAGCGCACCAGCTATGACGTTAACACAGATAAAGCAGACAAAATTTGCGAACAGAGATTTAAATATCAAAACAGCACAAACATATGTTCGCAAAGAGATTTGTATCAGGTATCGTTAAATAAATTGTTGTCTTGTTGTTCATGTAAGTTTTGACGTAAATTAGCAATGTTAGGCGCCAGAAATGTCATGTGCCAGTTGACTTACGGCCTGTGAAAATGTGTTATTTTATTTGTTTTTGTGAGTGTTTGGTTTCGTGATTAACATCTAAAGCTCACAATCTCATTTATGCAATTCTCAAAATATATTTTGGTTTGCGTCGGATTAAACCTGAGAGAACCAGTTTGCACGGACAAGTGCGACGCAACGCAGCTAAGAGCAAAAAAGGTAACGTTACCGTCATGTAATAACATTAAAGTTTCCGTTTGAAAATGTAAATATGTGGAGATGTAACGACCGGTTTTCAATCGACATAGATTGTAACATGTTTCAAAAACCTTTATATTTATTTTTTCTATCATGCAGATATACAAATGCCTCACGCAAAGTTTCTACTTTCAAATTCACATGGCTCACTACAAATGCTAACTTGCTAGCATTCGGGCTTGAAACGCACTTAATCCAACAAACAGATTTAATCAGACTTACCGTTTATTCCGTATAGACTGGTTAATCAAGCGTCCAGCAAAGTATTCTTCGCTCGAAAGGCTCGATATTTATAACAAACGTGAATCCGGAGTTGTTCGTTTAGGAAATCAACTTGCTAACTTTCGGTCTCTGCTCAGTGTTGATGGAGGGAAACAACGTAGCCAGCTAACCGATAGCAATCAGCGTCATATTTAGACCTCAGACGTCATCACGCATCACGTGTTTATTTGCTTCGGTTGCTTTGCTCTTTGCTTTTTGTGTAATGTACGCACGTGGCGGATGTTTTTATATAAATGGTCGTTTAGCAAAGGATGATGTTTTTGGTATACGTACTCCTGTATCACTAATATTTATAAAGCCTTAAGTCCGACATGGAAACCTATACATGGACATTTGGAAAGATTAATATAAAATCAGAGTAAATTATGTCCAGAAATATAACCTTAGGCCTAAATCAAATCAAACATTTCCATAGTAATTATCAATTTTTATATAGAATGGTAATGCACCGGTCTACGGGCTAATTCAGTCAATTTAAATGTTCAAGCAATGTAGTTTATAAACATGCTTTGTTGTTGTTGGCTTTAATGAATCATACAGTTGGAACCTAAGCTGGTTGGCTGGTTTTAGCTGGTTAAAGCTGGTTAGCAGGCTGGTTTTAGAGGGGTTTTGTCCACTTCCTAGCTGGCCAGGCAGGTCCTAACTGGTTTAGGCTAGGAGACATGCTAAGACCAGCTACTTCCAGCCTAAACCAGCTAAAACCAGCCAATCAGCTTAGACTGGTTTTAGCTGTATTTAAGCAGGGAAGTATGTCAACCACAACCCAATCTATTGTGGTGATTAGGAATGTCAATGATTAAGCGATAATCGATTGATTGTCGATAAGTGATACAAACTAATAAAGCTATCATGGTCAGTTAATCAGTTTCATTTTGAGCTGTGAGTGACCATGAAGGGGCTGAATGTTTTCACAAAAATAATTTTCTAATGTACAAACTACGCTTTTAATATGATCAAAACCTATGTGTGTGTGTGTGTGTGTGTATATATATATATATATAATTAAATTCTAAACCATCCAGCAAAACAGAAGCCAAAAAATTCTTAGTTTAAATGCATCCGCTCAGATCGGAATGGTATCAGGGTGGGGCTACCTCTGGAACAAGGCTGCACGTGTTGCTCCGCCCCATATTTTCTCTGATTGGCTTGGTCGTCTATCATATGCATAATAACTGATAGAAAATGAGAGAGTTGGTGTAAAACAGTAGTGCATGGATTTATGAGCAAATCACCTTTGCTGTTAAAGCGGTGTAAATTCAAATTCAAGCTTAAACAGATTTGTCTGATTATTGTTATGAATAATTATTAGCATATTTAATCTGAGAATATCATATTACTCGGATCGTGGCTCAGAGAACCAGACAAATTCGGTTGTTTACGGTTAACTTGACTCTTTGTGTCTGTTTTATTGAATCATGACATGAGATTTTAGCTGCTGCAAGTTTCAGTTGAATTTACAAATAAACCATTCAGTGGTAGCCTATTTGTGAACCAGCTGACTGAAAAGAATCAGCTCAAAAGATTTGTTCACACAATGGGTTTGGAGAAGATATACATTTGACATATTTTTATTTAAAATGTATATATTAATATATTATATTAATTTAGTTAATCATAGTATAAATCATAAAAATATCACTTTTATTATAGAATTATCCGCTAGAAATAAAATGTTCTTGATTTATTCACTTTTTAAAAAAAAAAGAGGAGCATTATGTTTTCCTGAAACAAAGGTGAGGGGAAAGAAAATGTAAGTTTCATAAAAATTAAAAGGCACACGGCAGACACATCAACGTATCAACACATCAATGCTGTGTCAATTATCAAATGCACGACTAATAATTATATGCAACTATAATTGTCTTTCATTACTATATAAATTAAAACAATACTGATACATCCTTTTCATGTCTTGTCTCATACTCTGATGATATGAAATTATCGAATCTTCATAAATTTTTACATTCATAATTCCTCTGAAAACCTGATCCTTTTGCTGAAATAATCAACCCAATTCATTTTTTATGTATTGTTTTGTTTGTGTATTACCCTAAAGACTAGCTTAATTTAGCAAAACAATAATATTAGGGTCATGGAATGTTTTTTGCCTTCTTCAGTCCATTATAATGGAAGCTTTGTGAAAACTACACAGGGTTTTTAACCTTTTAAACAACATACTCCGTCCGTTTGTGTGCCTATGATAGACGATAGGTATGGGGCGTGGGCGACACATGCAGCTCCGCCCGATCTGCAGGCCGCATCCAGGTTCTTCTCGAAATGAGCGAATCATGCGTGAGATTGAAGAACTATACGTTTTGACCTGTGGAGGGCAGTACGCCTAGTAGCGTATATACGCGTAGATCCTCAAGAAGAAGACAAGTATATATAGCACGAGGCGAAAGCATTACGTCCTTTCTGTGCTGAAGCAGCAAAGGACGTATGTGTCCAGAAAAAACGGCTGTTTGCTGGTAAGTACAATGGACACGTTTTATCAATAGTATCTCATTCCATAATGTGTTGTGATGAAATCTAAACTGAAAATAGCTGGAATTACCGTCAGATGGTTTAGTGGTGATGATCGGTTTTCTGAACACGCTAAATGTATATAACAAGTGTTGAAGATCTGAGCTGTTCCTTAACAATATGTGTCTTCCTAGGTGTTCTCCGATGGCTTCAAAAATGTATGGTAAGTTCTGCATAAATGTTACAAATTTTAAATGCTGAACGATTTCATTATGATGAAACCTAAACTGATAATAGCTGGAATTACCGTCAGATTGATCAGTGGTGATGAACGGTTTTCTGATTTAAAGGAAAAAATAGAAATAAATGAAAACAAAAAATTGACGTCAGGTGACCTAATCTGATTCTTCATTTACCCAACAGATTCCGGTAAAGGAGATTTGGAGATTCTTTTTCTTCACACTTTGAACTGTTGAATTGAAATCTGTTTGTATGTTCAGTGGATTACTGTAGTTCAAGTCTTAATAAAAGTTAATTCAAATATATTGTGTTCTTTTATCATGTTTCTGTTGGGTGGGGGATGTTCCTAACAAGTTGGTACTTTAAGAATCAGCTTTCAGCTGTGCCTATTGTGATGCAGGGCAAGGAAATCTCATTTATTTATTGGGGGGGGACATAAATCCAAGACCTGAAACGATGGAGAAAAACTTTTAAAAAAAAAAATAAAAAAAAATTGCTTTAGCACAAGTAATATGTGGGTTTGTAAGTCTTTATTAACAAAAAGAGAAATTTACACAAGCTGCATTCCCCCTCCCCCAACTTAACAAACACTTAAGCTCACTAAAGCATTTAAATAATTTGACTTAACCCCATATGTATGCTTTTGAAGAGCAAGATAAAGTGTGCATAAGTGAGGCACAGTGGGCAATCCATTTGCTAGTCGTCATCTTGTTCAATGTAGGGCTTTGCAGCAAAACGAGCAAGTTGCCGGGCCAGATATCTCTCTTTGGCTGAATTGACAGTCTGGTCACTGCTGCGTTTTGCAAATTTATTAGGTTTTTGTTCATCACTTTTGCCCTCAGTTTTCATAACTTTTTCATTGTCCGTGTGCCTATCGCTCACCTTTTCCTCATCCTGATTTTTCCTTTTGCTGTCCTTTCTTTGGCTTTCTCTGTTCTTCTGATCTTGCTCTCCTTGGCAGTCCCGTTCCCTGTCCTTTGGGCGGTTATCTCGCCTGTCTCCCTCTCGTTCTCCTTTACGGTGTCTTTCTCTGTCTTTTGGACTGCTGTTTCTTCTGTCCCTGTCACTATGTCTGTCATCTTTGTCTCTGTCCCTCCTGTCTCGACCTTTGTCGTCTTTTCTGTCCCTTTCTCTTCTGCGGTCCCGGTCCTCCTTTCTGTGACTGTGCCTGCCTTCTCTATCTTTGTTCCTCTCTCTTTCTCTATCCTTTGCTCTGTCCCTGTCTCTTTCCTTTTGACTCCTTTCTTTAATGTCTTCCTTCTCACGCTCTTGCTCATCATCACTATCTGAAATAGGGGATTTTTGTCTGTAGTGCCGTTTTGAGTGATTGCTGTTTGTGGTGGTCTTGGTGAATGTAGATTTGTTCTCAAAGCTCTGGTCTTCATCGCTGTGGGATTCTGCTTCACTCTCTCTTCGATTCACTTTGGGCTCCGGGGTCAGTGACCGTTCTGCTGCTGCAGAGCCTGTAGCTTTCTCCTCTCTAAAACAAGTTAAAGCTGATTATAAATAATTTTAGAAAAGCTACACAGACCTACAAATAGTTTCTGCATTTTAAAATGTGATCTCAAATTTACTAAAAGATGTAATTTGAGTTTAAATAGATCTCATGCTATATGTCTGAAACTATATGAATAAAATTTTATGGATAGAGCAGTTATATTTTTGCTGGAAGCAGGGGGTTTGAATTTAAAAACGTTTAGATTTTATTAATTGGGTTCTTCATTCATCGATAACTCAGCTGGATTTGACTGATTTTAAATTGGTTGGTTCTTCAAAGCTCATCTTGTCATAGCAACAGGTCCATGCGCTTAAACCTACTCGGGAGCAGGCTTATTTCATGTAAACAGGATTAGATTGCTCCTTTTTTACTAATAACTGATACTTAAAATCTGTCCCAGTCACCGCTACTTTATTATAAGAGTACCATAACTGATCCAGGGACAGTCATTTAGAAATGTATTTAAAATAACATAATGTTGTGTAGTTTGCAAATACTTCATCTTGACCCTTAAGAAACTTGAATTAATGCTGTCACAACAAATCTGCTTTAAAGATAAAATAGAATTGACAATTACAACATTAAATAAAAAATGTAAAGCCTGTACAAAAATTGTGAATACAAATAATATTAATATTAATCATTTAAAACATTGTGAATACATAATTGGAAATCATGTTGAAAAAATTGTTGCGTTTATTGTCCTGTGCCTTTTTTACTTTAATGGTGTCATTATATTGCTATTTTGCCGATAGCTGCATTTGCTGATCACAGTTTCAAGTATCGATACATCTGCCCCTTTTTAGAAATGATAATCATAGACACCCTGGTTTGTAGCACCAATGGCTTAATTTTTAACTACACTTTGTCATTCTTCTAGTTATTGACCTATAGCAGATAATGAATCTAAAATCTACTTCCATGTTCCACAATAAGATGGATATCAATCTGAAAATCACTACCAGCATATGCCTTACCTTTGAGCACTACGATCAGGCATTGCCTCTTCTCCAACTGTCTGGTTGAGAAGATGTCTGTAAAATCCACTAAGATCCTTCTGCTTCTTGACATCCAATGCAGCTAAAAATTTAAACAAAAACAAAAAGTTTGTCCACTTTAATCCTCATTACAACAATGAATTATAGGCTACTACAAGAACTCACCTTCCAACTCTGCCTCCCTCTTCTCTCGCTCCAACTCCTCCTCTCTTTCTTTAAGTTTTTGGCGATAAGCTGTGGTGACAAAGGCTTCTTTATCAGCGAACATCTCGCCCTCAGCTTCTCTTTCCTTCTGGATTTTTCTCTCATCACGTCGTTCCTGTTCCTTCTTCCTCTCTTCGACTGCTCGCAGCAGCTGGTTAATATACTTGGGCTAAAAGAACAACAAAATGTGTTTATTTTTAATTGTTATCAAGTGGTAAGTACAGTGTACTACCATTAATAATGACCGTAAAACATAATGCTCTAGTATAACAGCTATTAAAATGTATGATGAGAAAATCTTTTTTTAAATATACCTTTCTGTCTGTGCCACCCAGCATTTTCTTGTTGCTTTCCAGTCTCTGTTTCTGAATATCATCATACACACTATCATACTCATAGACAGTGCTGTCCTCTTCAATTGCCTTTTGCATCTCAAGACGGGTCTGAAGTGGGGATATTTTCAAAAATATTTTCAACATAATAAAATACATTATTATGCAACTGTTCTTGGGATGTCTTCCATTGTTACCTGCTTCATCATCTTCTTTTTGACTGACTCTTTCTGCAAGCTCTCCCCAACGGAGGTCTACAATATAAGAGAATGCGTTTTATTATAGTGTGCTTAATTAAGTGTAAAGAAAGCAGCATGCAGATTCATTGGAGCTGTCACCTCCTCATCAGAATCATCTCCAAATACAGAGGGGCGGGCGAGAGGGGCAGATTTTGATGCACTCTTCCGGGACAAAATGAGCCCATACCTAAAATGCACAAAAGTATGAATACAGCGTAGTACCTTTCTACTATGTGGGATGGTTAATTAAATCTTAGTTTAACACATCTTTTTCACAGACATTGTCTCTGGTGAAAAAAACTGTTTCAAGCAGCCTATGCAGTTTGGCAGGTCATAGTTGGTAAAAAAAAAGAGAGGTTTTTGCTTGGTAGCCAACCAGTTAAAAGCAACTAAACACCGAACTGCCTAAGATGACAGATCAAATTATATTATCTACGTCATTTGAAGCCAGCGTAGGATGATTTTTTGTTTGTTCTTATTTCTGCTTTAGTTAACGTTAGGGAAGGCACGCAATACACAGCCAATTTCATACACGGACAGTAAGCAAACAATAAAGCAATAATATTACATTGAACGAATTAGAGGTTTAAATTTACAACGTGTAAATACAGATTATTTACAATTTATAATGTAAGAAACGTGATTATATGCTCATGGTTTGGGGATAGCATTATTAGCTCATTGGCTCGGAGCATATTGATTAGCTCACTCTTATCCACATTATGTTTTAAAACATGCTTACACAGCCATTGTGCAATGTACGACGAAATATAGAATAAAGTATTTAACTATGTCTTGTGTTATTTGACAAAATAATTGTAAGCTAACATGAGACACTTACTGTTTACCGGGGGCAGCCATCTTGCTTCGCCAAATAGCTGATGCATGCAGATTCGCTAATTTTAAATCGAGATTAAAACAGCAAAAGGGAAAGTGAATGCAATTAAGCACAGTCGTTCTAGGAAAAAAAAGGTACATTTAACTGACTCTTTGTATGGCTATAAATTATCCATAATAAATACGTTTACGTTGTTAGGAAAGTGCCGTTTGTGAATTTAACGTTATTCTTTTTACATATTGAAAAATTGACTTTTGGGAGTGTCTGTAAAACGTTTCACCTATAGGTTTCACCAATAGAACATGTATGGATCATGTATGTTTATAATTGTGCATGAAATACGTTTACCTATTTTTTAAAAAAGCTGAATCTCAAAACATTTGCAGCACCATCAGTAGCCTATATTTCCCCACTATTTAATATATAAATTTGATAAATTTGGTGAAGAATTTGAATTTTGAATTAAATTTAAAGGAATTTATATAAATTAAATTCAAGCAGATTTAAAGATAAATCATAAATAGGGGCTGAACGGTAATGCTGAAAGCGAACTCAAGAAGGTACAAAACAGGCGGCCACTAGATGGTGACACTTTCTTTAATATTGCACTTAATCACCAAGCACGACACCCCAGACAAGTTAGGATCATGCGTTTGTAAATAGAAAAAAAAAAATTTTGTTCATTTTGTTTTTTCACATTTTGTTCTTTTAGCAACATTCTTACAGAACAAACAGTGTTACGGATATCAGAAGATGTTGTTCATGTTAATCTAATATGTAGGAACATGTACTGTAGGTCTACTGTATGCCATTCATATATTTCAAAGGATGATCTGATCAAAGGTTGGTCTACGTTTCTGTAGTTTGTATTGTAGCTTGTAATTAAGTACAACAGTTGTTATTTCTATATTGTACAAGCATATTTAGACCACACCACACGTCCATTATATGAAGAGTTTTTTTTGTTATTGTTGTTATTTGGTGAACGATTTTAAAGTAGTAAAACACGTTGGATAGCCTTCCTTCTAATTTATCCCACCATTAACCCAAACTCTGTTATAATCCTCTTATTTTCTCCACTCTCACTGTTAATGCCATTCAGTGAGACTTAGGTAAGCAGTGGATCCGTGGATGTGGTTGAGTGGTTAGAGACAAATTAAGCAAAATAAGGTAGGAGAAAGTTTCCACCAACACTTGGTGAATCTGTGTGTATCAAATGCTTAGGGCCATGAAGCAAAATGGTGTACTATCAATTCATCTTTAAAAAGTATTACATTGGCCACAAAGAACTAAGTTGCATTTTCTTTGGCATGTGTGAAACAGCAGTGTGGGAGTGGAGGTTACAAGCAAAAGAAAAGTCACAGCTTGTCTGTAAACCCATTTCCTGTCTGCACATCATCTGAGATAACAGAGAAACTATTGTATGTTTGTATAGCCTACGTGTATGTAAACATATCTTATATTTATTTGGTCTATTCACTTAATTTATTTAGAATTCTGTCATCATTTACTCGCCTATTGTTTTTTCTTCCTCAAGACGTTTTAAAGAATGTTGTTTATCAAACATTTTTGCTTCTAATTGACTTTCATTGTATTTTTGTCCATATAATGGCATAAAATATAATATTTTAAATTCCACAGAATAAATATAATAATACACGATTAAAATGACATTCGATGTGAAAATGATGATTGAAGGTTTGATTTTTGGGTGGACTATTAATTAAATTCAATTAAATTAAATTCAAATTTATTTGTATAGCGCTTTTCAGGATACATATCATTGCAAAGCAGCTTAATGTTTTACAGTATATGTAGTAGTAGTTTGTACATGTACATATGGCATGTGAGGTAAAGATCAATTAATGACATAATCGAACAGACAAGGAACATTATAAATTAGTAGCAGAGTTCGGTAGTGCTGTGTGTTGTTTCCGGGTTGGCATCACCTGAAGTCCTAAAGTAAAACATAAAAAAAAAAATTTCCAGCTCATGAAAGTCAAAATCCAGTATCTCAAAATATTAGAATATTTATGTTTCATTAAATTACTATCCCTACCATTAAAAAGTCTGGGTACCCCTTGTTCTTTGTTACCACAAACAGACTGTTGATTTAATAATGACCCAGAAGACCATTGTTGACACTCCAAGTCACAGAAGATCATTACTGAAAAGAGTGGCTCTTCTCAGAGAGCTGTATCAAAGCATATTAACTGCAAAGTTTAATGGAAGAAAGATATTGAGTATTTAAAGGTGTTCAAGCAAAAGGGATGACCACAAACGTGAGAATACGGTCAAGCAAAACTAGTTTAAACACTTGGGGGAGCTTCACAAGGACTGGATTGAAGCTGGAGTCAGAGCATCAACAGTCTCCTGCTCCGATTACCAAGCCACTTCTGAAACAGAAACAATGTCAGAAGCAGCTTACCTGGGCTAAGGAGAAAAATAACTGGACTGTTACTCAGTGTTCCAAGGTATTCTTTTAGATAAAAGGATATTTAAATTTAAAGACGAGCTTTATGGAGATGCTGATTTCCTTTTCCAGCAGGACTTTAGCACCTGTCCACAGTGTCAAGTTGTCACACCGTCACGTTTACGTTCACCTGATCCTGATTCAGCAGTCACTAATCACCAAATCACAGTCACCTGAGTTTTAACACCTGGCCGTAATCAGGAGAGGTCTACAAGAGATCGCTCCACCAAACACTCGTTGGCTGAGCTCGAGGTTAGACGCTGGGACTATCTTCCTCTCGTTTCCTCATCTGCATGAACCACAACGCTCTGTCTGAATTAACCTGGGAAGCTGTCCTAAAAGACCTGGAGAAAGAATGAGTATACTTACCAAATACCTACCTGTTTGAACTC
>JAUCMU010000046.1:10754215-10770874 GCA_032275025.1 Enteromius treurensis | reverse complement strand
TTGAGTTAGTTGGTTATGGTGAACCAGTCAATAAATCGTCAGTCATCAGAGAATCCGTGTGCTCGTGAAATTACTGGAGGGAGCTACAGGCATCTCGCTGATACAGGCTCAAACATATAAGGTTGACTCCCTAATCCCTCCATCGTTCACGCTGGACAGTAGTGTGATTGGCCGAATATTTCAACGTGTGATGGAAATGTAATGCCCCTTACGTGATGCCATGTCCCAGCACGATGACACAAAAATGATAAATCCATTTCAAACAAAGCATTTGTTGCATCCAGTGGGGACATAAAACTGTCTTTTTAAAGGTCGCATTGCATCGTGCTGAAGTGTTCTAGAACAGTGTTGTAAATATAACTTAACCGGTGATTTCTTTTGTCCTCTTTTGGAAGCACAACAAAGTTTCACAACGAAACACAGCGTCTCCAGAACATGACGCCAGCGGCAACAACACTACAGCGAGAATAGTATAGAATATAGAATAGTACCACCTTCTTTCTTTGCGTAAACATTTTGGCAGTGTTATTAAAACAAACCCACACAGTGACGTAGCGATGTAGAGGCATGTTTAAATGAGCTGTTAAAAGGAAGGCGTGGTCAAGTCTTAAGTTCTGTAAAGAATAACTCTTTTGAGACTTCGGTCTTTGCAACTTTAGGAATCTATGTAGAGGATTGTGCTAAATTCAGTCAGTTGTTTACAGTGTTGACTCATCAGAAACAGGTGTGATTTCTTTTAACCCTGTTAAAAGAGATCTGATGCAAGGAGAGCAGATTTTCACATTTGTCTTTGATTTTGTTTATTGTGCAGAGGAATTTTGTTGCCCTTGATTTTAAATTTGTTATTTTTTGTTAATTTCATACTCTTAATAAAATAAATAAACTAAATTTTTTCATTTGTGATCAAAATTAAGAGCAGAACAATCTAGCTGCCTTTGGATTGACAACAAGTAATGCTTTGCTAGTAATTTATTTTATGTTATTTATTGTTTGTTTATACGAGCTCCAGTGTCATTTGTGTTTTGATGGCCCTAGCAACCTGTACCGGTTGAAATACATTGCCATAGCACATTGTCACATGACCGTCAACCTAAATGTTTACACAGGCCTTGTGTTTCACCTTTGGTTTAGGATTTCAGTAGCTTAGTCGCTCACAACAGGGGAAACTGGGAAGTACAAAGGGCGAGTGCGACCCATGGGAAAAGACCTATCCTGTCCCCTACCAAGGGCTCCCATGATTGCTAGCAATACCAAGGGAAATTCCATCATCTTTTCTGTGTTACCTGAAAATAGGACAACCTAGATCGAACAAACACACACACATAGAGGTAGTAGTTTGTTTAAAAGCACTTACTGCAGTTTCCTCATTTTTATTTCTAGCTTCCCCCCATTGTATAGCTGTTTCAGTGTGTAGGGCTCATTTAGTTTTAGGTATTTATCATTGATTTTTGCTCACATCAAATAAGCTTTTTTATTGTCTGATTCTGTTAGACTCATCAATAGTCAATTTAAATGCAAATTAAAAATACTTATTACTTTAAAAGACTTTTTCGTACAGATATTGAAAATATGTTTCCGTTTCTGTTATATTGGAATCAGTTTCCCGAAAGCTCTAAATCCAGTTCATTTGTGTTGACTCTGTGGGTTGATAAGGAGTCTGCCGTCGACCAGAGCACATGTGTCCTGACTCCGCCCACCATCTCAGAGTCTGCCTGTATTTACTCGCAGAGCAGATGGATACACCAGAGATCTGAACTAAGAGAGTCTACACAAAACAACACTAGATAATACATTTCAGTAGTTTTTAATAAGTTACAGCTGAATTTGCTCTGAATACAATTATCCAATCAGTTTTCTCGGAAGAACTTGAGTAGTTGCCTGTGTGTTTTAATCGTTTCTTCAGCATGTTGTAAAAGGATGGGAAAGCTCCAGTGAGGGTTTCCTCACCACTGTCTGACATAAAGGATGACTTTAGGTGGTTTGGTGACTGCTTTAAGCACCTCCACAGAATGCTTGTCAACACACAATGGAATACACATACTGCTGCAGAGTGGATTAATGTACCAGGACAACATCAACAAGTTGTAAGTTTAAAAAAATACCAGAATATCTTAATCATTGGAGTTTGTATTTAAGTGCTTTTCCTTTTTCTTGCTTCTTTTTTCTTTCCCCCAATTTCTTTTTTCTCTTTTTTTTTCCTTTTATCACTTTATCTGTCTTTTTTTCTGTAATCATTTCTCTTAGTATTTTATTTTGGGAGTAATTTTCTGTTTTTTTTTCCATTTCATTTACTTCTTTTTTGAATTTTAAGTGAATTGTTTTATTCATTTCATTTTAGTTTCTCTTTTTTCTCTCTCTTTCACGTATGTTAATTCCAAAGTTCAATTATATTGCGATTCCATTGTGCTCTTTATCTGTGATGACTAAATACTTTACTGAAGGATGTTCAGTTTACCAAGGAACCAAACATAAACTTTATTTAGATTTTTTTTTCAATCTGGGAAGCTTGTTAGATTTATGTTGCGTATGTTGTGTCACATGGTGATTGAGGCAGTCAAAACAAACAAAGTATAGTCTTACACCTTACATCACTCCTACACCATCTCCCTGTCCTCAGTAAACAGGAAGTCCCTGCCACACACGTTTTTATCATTATGCAAAAACAAAACACTTGTTCCGTTTAAGCATACAGCAGACCACACAATCTATTTTTAATTTTACTTTCGTTTTTCGTTGCAAAGTGTGATCTGGGGCCTATTTTGTCTTTAGATAAATAGTGTTATTAAGCAGTTATATGTACAGAAATCTTCTTTTAGAATCATTCTTGAGAATATGCAGACTGTTTTGAGTCATACAAATCAACAAGATCATAATGGACTCAGAAATGTGTGGGGATGCTTTTAATAATGACTCAATCTAGATGCCGTCAATGCACACACATCGATGAAGTGTTCGGTTCACCATTACACATTTGTCATCTCGTCTTTCTTTCTTTCCCCTCCCTTTTCCTGCCATAGCTTGCACATTTCAAAAGTTGTTTTCCAAGGAAGAAAGATTTTTGGGATTTAACTGGGAACTTTTCGCTCTCTGAACCACAGGTTATGATGTCCCACGCAAAATAAGCCAAGAACTTTTACTGTGTTTGTTTCCTTTTGGAAGTTATATATTTCATCAATCACTATCCTGCTGTTACAGACATGTATAGCTTGTTTTCTTCCATGAATTATGAAAGTAAATCGTTTTTGTTCGTGTAATGAAAGTGGAAGAAAGCTGTCCAGTTAAAAATATTCACATATGGCATGTTTAAAATAAATATTCATGGTTCAGTTTGAATATTGTTTTAATAAATAGTCAGTTTCATATATACAGTGTATATATATATATATATATATATATATATATATATATATTAGTATTTAATAAATATTATTGTTATTCTATTTTTTTAGTTTTTGCTTAAAAAAGGGGCATTGGTGTATTGTTTATATAAGAAAGGCCCAAATATGCTGCAAAAACAAAATCTTATAAGAAACAATCCTTATTACAATAGTTAACAATAGTTGTTATAAAAAATAACGTAACAGGTTTATGATTAACAACAGATCATTAAAGAGATGTGCCAGACTTTAGACACGCAGTCACATGTGCATACTCCCACAATACTTCATTCTCACGCTTTCAAGCTAACCTATAATAGCACCCTCATAAAAAGACATATGGTTATGCACATGACTCAAAACAACAGGCACACATGCACTAAATGAATCCGTGCCTCTCTTACTTCTCTGTTCTCTCTGCTATTCACGCTCTTGTTTTACTGTCTGCATAGTCTGAATGTCATTGATTGGAGGAAGATATGTTGCATGGGATTATTCAAAGAACAGAAACTCGCACACACAGATCCCCAGCTGTCGTAGTGATGGGGAACAGAGTGTTCTTGTTTGTGTCCTGCACAGAGAGTTCGGTGTGTGAGCTAATGCCCTCGAAAACGGAGTCCTCCCATATTCCCCTACTGAACTCAGCGTCTCATGTTGCACTCGGGATGTAAAACCCATCAGAATTCATAGAAAAGACAGAAACAACAAAAGTGTTTCTTTTGCATAATAGACACAGTTGAGATGGGTGTCTTCCTCTCATGACTTGTTTAAGAAATGCAGTCAACTACTTTTTAAATTTCACAAAATAACCTCTTAGAAATCCACCAGCATAATTAAATTAGTTTGTTTTTCTGTTCTGTAAATTTTTACCTTCTGTCTCTTAATTTGAACTTGGTTTTAATGGGTTTTGCTGATCATGCTATTGTGGTCATATAGCAACATTTGCATGTGGAAGCAATCTTCAAAACGATGTACAGTGTATATTTGTATTGCAAAATATTAAAGTATGTAACAAAATAAATTTTTGAAATGCATACAGCAACATTTAAAAGCTTGGGGTCCGGGATATTTTTAATATTAAGTCCCTTATGAAAAATGATCTAAGTATCTGTTACACAAGAAAAAAGTAGAAAGTCTTTTTGTCAAAAGTTGCAATTTAAAATAACCATTGTCTATTTTAATATGTTCTAAAATGTAATTATTCCTGAGATTGCACAGTGTCACATAATTGTCATCTTTAAGATGATGATAATTTATAATACACTATGGATACAATTCATCCACTTAAGTTACAATTATATTTCTCATAGTTATAATGCATTGTAAGTCTCATATCATGCCATTTTACTTATGTTACTTTATAAAGTGGACAAATACCATTTATAAGTAATAATAATGATAATATAAAAGAATAACAGCCAAAAGATCATAGGTCAGATCAGATGAATGTGTAATATGACACATTTGCCTTGAACTTTTTTTTTTTGGATAATATCAGTTTGATTATTTTGATGATGCCCGTTAGACATCTGTTGATAAGTTAACTCTGCAGCTACATTTCAGCTAGCTTTCATCAGAGTATTAGTAGTGTGTTTGCTAAATATATGCTAACACTTTATTTTGATGGTTCCTCAGCAGACATACTGAGTATAGGATACTTGGCAAGTATGTGAACATTCTACCTACTTGAAAGTAATAGCTAGCTCACATTAGCCTTGGATTAGCCTCATAGGAAACACTCAAATAACACTCAGCATCTAACCACTCGCAGGATGTTGTAAGGTGCTGTGCATTGTTAAATAAACGATGCCAGAATATAATATAGTCCATTATAAATTAAGTAGATTTAATATGGTATTCATAGTGTGTAATAAATAATCATACCCTTAAGTTATAATAACAAATATGTAAACATTATAATGTATTATGCTCTTTTTAATGATTATTCATGAGATGTTATAACACATTGTAATGTTTTTTTTTTTTTTTGTTTTTTTTTTATAATGCATTATGCATTCATTATAATGCCTTAAGAATACCTTTTATAATGTATTATAAATGAAGGCTTCATAGAAAGTGTTACCAAACATCCATACTGACCCCAGACTTTTGAAAGAAAATGTATTTATATTCAGTTTTCCACTATATTTAAAAAATTTTTTTCTTTTTTTTTTTCTTTTTTTTGGTCCATAGCATCGGTGAAAGCTTCCTAACAGTAAAAGGTGCTGCCCTTTTCCTTCCACATGGGAATGGCTCCACTTCCTCCTTTTGCTCCTCCAGAATCACAGCACAGCGCAGTAAACATGCAGGTAAGGGCGTTCGTTAGACAACGTGCGAAATAGGCAATAAAAAAGATGTGAATATTCATAGTTAATGAACAATTGAATCTTTTGGAGCAGGGGACCTTCAGCAGCACCTGCAGACGATGTTCACATTACTTCGGCCAGAAGACAACATCCGTCTGGTGAGCAGCACACACACACAGTCACTGGCTCTCTACCAAAATAGTGAGCTGCCCATGGAGGGCATACTTTTGGGAACAATTTGGCCAAAATCAGCCCACATTTCTTGAATCTATCACATATAAGAATCCATAAATCATAGCATAAAAAAATCAAAAGGCTTATGTAAAATACTGCTACAATGTTTTTTTTTCTGAATTAACTCTGCTTTCCTGCAGGCTGTGCGGTTGGAAAGCGCTTTCCCACAGTGCACCCGTTACATGGTGGTGGTCTCCACTAATGGCAGACAGGACACCGAAGAGAGTGTGGTGCTGGGCATGGACTTCAGCCCCTCTGACAGGTTTGCATGTGCTGCTTCAAGTACTGCTAAGTTAAACCAATCAAATAAAGTAACAAATGAAATTTACATTTTGTTTTCGTTGCAGCTCCTGTTCTATAGGCATGGTGCTTCCTTTGTGGAGTGACACACGTATCCACCTGGATGGTGACGGGTAGGAGTGGCAAATCTGTTAAAACCTGACACATAAGATTCTCCTGCAGCTACATCAGAGAGTGTTTCACTTCTTTGTTTCCTTCACAGAGGTTTCAGTGTGTCTACAGATAACAAGATACACATATTCAAGCCTGTGTCAGTCCAAGCCATGTGGTGGGTGCCTATGCCTTTTTTCCTGACATTCATTAAATATGTTTTTGATTTCTGTTTTCAAAATTGAAAATAAATTTTTTTTTTTTATGTTTCTGCTAGACATTTTCAGCTGCTGAAACTTTTGGGGCATGAATATTTTGAACACTTTTACTGAAACGTATTATTATTGCATTTAATTCTGTCATATATTCAAATACAGTTACGTATAAAAAAAAGTCATAGTCAAAGGTTATTTACCCTGTTGTTGTTTTTTATTGTATTGATTCCGCTAATTGTTTTTTGGTATATTTATATTTTGTTAAATAATAAAAACAAACTCTATGTATTTTTGTCCAAAAAAAACAAAAAAATGCTGGTTCATTATACGCTATAGGTAAATAAAGAGTAGAATAACAATGTACAGTAAACGGTAAAACTGTTTGCCCTTCAAATAGTATGCTCATAATTAAGATTAAAAATATGCATTAAAATAACATACTAGCAGGAAGGCTAACTGTTTTGTAATGATGAAAATAGCTGAATGGGGATGAGACCAGAAGCTAGACCCATAGAATTTACTTTTTTTTTTTTTTTTTTAAGGTGTATAGTGTTTTTTTACTATTATTATTTAAATAATGAATATGAGAGCTTATTATCATTGAACTGTTAAATCAGTTGACCCTAGTTTCATGTCATCTGTCCTCCCCAAGCTGGTAATTTGTTGCCTTTAAAGTTTTGTTCTAATATTGATGATGGGGTATTAAAGGCTGATATTGTACCAAAGAAACGCTTTTAGTATTAGTCCAACCCTGATATGGTAGCATGTTTTGATATGGAGCAACTTTTTCTCTCAGGTCTGCCTTGCAATCTCTTCATAAGGCCTGTGAAGGGGCCCGCTGTCATAACTACTTCCCAGGCAGCCTCTTCCTCACCTGGGTAAGTTACTACCAGAGCCAGGTGTCTTCAGATCAGGCCCGCATCAATGAGTGGAATGCCATGCAGGACGTGCAGTCCCACCGAGCAGACTCGCCTGTGCTCTTCTCTGAAGTGTGAGTACTAATTTCTAAATGGTCCTCCAATTTGAGTTTGAGTTGAACTGTCAGCAATTCTGACGTATCATACAAGACATTATCTCTAAATATGGCTAAAAGAATCTAATATGTTTCTATTTCTTGCAAAGTTGTACCAGTGGATGTGCTAGATTTGCGCAAATCATAGATCTGTTTTTAGCTGAAATATGAAAGGTTTTTTTTTTTTTTGATTAGATTTTTTTTGCTTTGTGTCTCCAGGCCAACTGAGCGAGAAAGAACAGAGAGACTCATCAAGACTCGTTTGAGAGAGATCATGACGCAGAAGGACCTTGAGAACGTCACCTCTAAAGATGTATGATCAAAATACACATCCTAAAAATTAATGATTTATTTCTTCTGTAGAATCTTCTCACATGCACTTAGGTCAAAAGTTGTACCTGCACACATACTTCTGTTTAGATCCGCACAGAGCTGGAGATGCAGATGGTGTGTAACCTACGGGAATTTAAGGAGTACATTGATAATGAGATGATCGTCATTTTGGGGCAGATGGACAGGCCCACAGAGATTTTTGAGCATGTTTACCTGGTGAGAGTTATGTCACCAATACATTTTAAATATAAATTACATTTAGGGTGTACCATAAGTCTTTTTTTTTTGGATCGCACATAATTATAGGGTTCTGAATGGAATGCGTCTAATCTGGAAGAGCTGCAAAACACCGGGTGAGTTATGTGGACATCCTCGTCTATGAAAACATACATACCTATAATTCCTGCATAGAGGCTACTTTGGCAGACTGTTTTAGGCATGAACCGTGGTCTCCTTTGAAATCTCTTCCTGGTGTTAATAATTACAGATTTTTGTTTATGCTGTCAGGGTTCAATACATCCTTAATGTGACGCGGGAGATCGATAACTTCTTCCCAAGCCTATTTGAATACCACAATATCCGGGTTTACGATGAAGAGGCCACAGACTTGCTGGCTTACTGGAATGACACTTATAAGTTCATCTCTAGAGCCAAGTGAGTATGGATAAACTCATAATGCTCTCTTTGGAGTAAAGCACACTGGTCTTTTCCGGTCTTATTAAGATGTTAATTAATAAAGATCTTATGCTCTTGCTCTTTCTAAATACAGATATGTTTTCTACATGTATTTACACTTTCATTTGAATGACAACAGCACATCCGCTTGATAACATACAGTACACAACGTGAAGGAATACTTATATAGATGCACAAATAACAATACTGAAGAACTCAGAATTTTCACCAGTTAAATGACAGGTTCAACAAAGTCATATAAATGATCAGTAAGAAACCTGAAATTACTTTAGATGTAATGTGAACACTACTATTAGTGTAAAAGTACCAATGTTTCAAGTTTCTTTTTGTTTCTCTTTACTCCTTGGTTTGCTTCACCAAAAAACTTAATGTTGACAGTACTAGCACTACATCTTTTAACACAAGACTAATATTATACCTACAGGAAAGCAGGTGCAAAGTGTCTGGTGCATTGTAAGATGGGTGTTAGTCGCTCGGCCTCAACTGTGATTGCATACGCCATGAAGGAGTATGGCTGGGACCTGAAGCGGGCCTTTGAGTATGTTAAAGAGCGGCGAGCCGTCACCAAACCCAACCCATCATTCATGAGACAGCTGGAGGAGTATCAGGGAATCCTGGTGGCCAGGTAAATGTGTCATTTGAATGTGTGTACTCATGTGAATAGCAGAAAATGTCTGCGTGTGTTCAATTGTTTAAACCTGCATGCCACTCACTCTAATGACCGCAGACACGTTCACTTCCATTTTAATGACATGTTTCTTTTCACAGTTGATTATATGGCTCTGATTGTATTCATTGAGAAGTAACAGTGGCTGTTCGACCACATTCCACTTAGTAACTTGTGCGTCTTTGATTGTGTCTCAGAGGTTGTAGGTTTGTGCATGTGGGATGGTATGCATGTGCAACAATGCACTTGCTCTTCCTTTAAAAACACTGAATGGATTTATTCATGTTTTTTTAGGTCTGACAAAACCACTCAAGCTGCAAAATATTTTGAAAAGATACATGTTTGTAACATTTCTCTTTGACAGCCAAGCTTTCGTAATTTAGATTTACACCATTTTCCATCATCTTTCTGATCCATTCTAAGCAGTTAAAAATGTTATTTGTGGCATACACCGTGGTGGCAGGTCATTTTGCTGAATACTTAATGTGTAAATGTAGGCAATTAAGGTTCATATATTAATGTTAAAATCTTAACTATGACTGTTTCGGAGTGACCCATTTTTGTAGCTTGGCTTGCATAAATGGTTTGTGGCTTTGTTCAAACTAGGGTCTGTAATATTTCTTTTATTATTCTTTTAATATTTGTATGTTACAAGGATACATTAAACTGATTAAATGTGACAGTTTAATAATATGTGATGTTGAAAAGTTTTCCAGTTTAAACACTTTTTTTTTTTTTTTGACTAAAAGAGCTCTGAAAAAAATGTGCCGTAGTTTCCACAAAAATATTAACCACCACAAATGATAATAAAAAGAATGTTTCTTGAGCATTACATCAGCATATTAGAAGGATTTTTTACTAATAATACTGGAGTAATGACTGCAGAAAATTGCCATCAATTAAATTACATTTTAAAATAAAATAAAAAAATGTTATATTTCACATTATTACAGTTTTAACTGTATTTTTGATGAAATTAATGTACTTTTGAAAAGTGTAAAAATAATTCTCCCAACCCAAAACTTTTAAAAAGTAGTTTTAAGTTTATTGCAGCATGCACAAGCAAGAAAATCCTGTCTTCCTGATATGGACAATTTAAGATTAACAAAACTGTCAGTGAGTTTTTGATACTACAGTTGACATTTCTGTCATTTTACAGTCTTATACCACAAGCTGTCATATGTATACTGTGAATAATCTGTTACTAAAGTCAATATTCACTTAGCTGATAAAAGCAAAGGCTGTGAAATAAGACAAATGTGCTGTGAGTGCTCACCTGCAGGATGGTTCAAATTTAGTAGTTTGTGCCATAAACAACATATTTTTCCAACAAAATATTAAAAGTGCACAGAAAAAAATACTAAGTATTGTAACACACTATCAGTTTTTCTGCTAAGATCACTATAAATAATTTAAAAAAAAATCCTAATATCAATAAATATCATTTATTAGCAAACAAAATATATTGTAAATACCTTGCTATTTTCAGTAGTTATACCAATCCCTGGATGTTTTGTTTGTTACCCAAACTTTCCTTTTTTCCATACTAGCAAACAGAGACACAATAAATTGTGGCGTTCCCACTCGGACAGTGATCTGTCGGAGCACCATGAGCCACTCTGTAAGGCCACTGCTGCACAGTCTCTCGGACGCTCCAATTCCCGCAACCATATCTTCGGCCAGACGTCAACCTCAATACAGGAGCTCCTGCAGACTCTCACACCGACCCCAGCTATTGAAGCTAGGGGGCAGAGAGAGTCTGATACCCACATATATAATGGCCTGGGGAACAACCTCCATGAACCCACAGAGACCCCTTCCTTCCCCAGACCCAGGGCTGCCACTGTGGTCCCAGAGGCCAAATCTGATGTCACCTCCATGACTATTGCAGAGACTGTCCTGTTGGGTCATCCTCATCCACCTGCCGCTGTACATAACCCACCCTCATCCCCTAGGCTTCTCTCAGATTCAAAGGCCAAGCAAGGTCTGTCTGAAAAGCCGGAGGTGTCCGATCTTGTGCCTTTGGAAAAGTCTAGTCCAAAGGTGCTCTCATCTGTGAGTGTTAGGAGTATGACTCCTGAGCCATGCACACAGACCCCGGATTCCCCAGGGCTGCAGGATCTCAGCCAGCAAGTGCCTAACATGGGGACAGACTGTGCGGGGCTAAGTTACAGCAGTGATGATGACCACCACCCCGGTGCCACGTTACACAGAGCTGGGCTCTCGACCACCCCTCCTTTGACTCTAAGCACAGACCGCATTGACTTCTTCAGTGCCAGAGAGAAGTTCCAGGGCCTTTCTCAAGAGGGTCAGATCCGTGGGACTTCTGAGCAGGCGATGCAGCAGATACCTCGGGACAAAAGCCCAAGTATAGAGACAAAACGGCTACTTCCTGACAACCCTATCAAAGAAGAGGAACAGAAAACGGTAAGGTGTTATTGAAAAATGTTGGCAATGTGCAGTCTTGGTGTAGTTTTGGAAAGTTCTCTAATAGAGATTAATCATTTTATTATTTATTCACTCTCAGGTCATTCCAAACCTGTATGGCTTTTCTTCTGTGGAACACAAATGAGAGATAACTTGAATAATAAAGAAAATTAAATAATGCAGGTTTTAGACAAGATGAGGGTGAGTAAATAATGGCAAAATTAAATAAGGAGTTTATAACATTTTTTTTTATTTTTATTTTTTATAAATGAAACCTCTATGAATTACTATACATGCTTATATAGACAGCAGAACAAGGCTTTAAATGCATCTGTCTTAATATTATGTTATCATCTTGCAGCAAGGGAATAATGTTCCTGAGAGTAAGTGCCGAACTTTATTAAAATCAGGTTCCGTTCTCATACTGTGTCTCACCACAATCATGTTTGAATGAAGTCATGTCCCACACTGCCACCCACTGTTGATGAGAATTGTTGCATGGGATCCCTCATCTTTCATGGTATTGCTCAGTCGGCTGCAGTTGCATTCAGTTTTCATGCACGATTAGAGTAAAAGGTGAAGTGTGTAATATTTTGATGATGAAAAACTAAAAGTGCACCAATCATATATTGACTTAATTGTAATTGATGTAATGAGTTACAATATTAAAATAAATGAATACATTGAAAATGTAATAAATTGCTTGCAGCTTAGAACGTTCTGATGAACTTCCTGCTTGCTAGCTCTATACAGCAGATGTCTTGTGCTCATTTCAGTGAGGCCAGTCATTTGAGATGGTTTAACTCCTGCCTTTCAAAATTACCAGATAAACATGTTTTCTTTTATTCTCTAAAGCATTGGTCTTAAACTCAATTCCTCGAGGGCCACAGCTCTGCACAGTTTACAGTAGCTCCAACCAGTGTTGCCAACTGCTTTTAGTTGAAAGTAGCAAAAGCTGATAGCTAAATGTCACTAGATGATATCATAATGGCAAATTCAATGATCTATATACAGATGAATAGTTCAGTGAACAAAATGAGCACTTAGATAAGGTTTGTCCAAGAGATTGCTTTATTTGTCCCTAAACTTAAAAGGGGTGGGGAAGTCGTTAAATCTAGCAACAAGGTAGTTAAATTGACAACACTTGCTCCAGCCAGCTTCAAATCATACCTGCTTGGAAGTTTCTAGTGATCATCCTAAAGACCTTGATTAACTGGATCAAGTGTGTTAAATTCGCGTTGGAGCAAAACTGCGCAAAGATCTGGGCCTCCAGGAATGATCGATGCTCTAAAGCGAACACAAGACTCGTTGATGCAAAGTCACATGGCTTTTTTTAAAACGCATCTAGGAATATTTTTCCACCGCCCAAAGTACCATAGCAATTACATAGTAACGCAAGACTATGATTTTAGCACAGTCAAGGACCACTCACATTTGCTGTGCAGTTTAACTTTGTGCCGGTAAAGACATAGAAATTGTACACTTCACCTTTAAAAACACAAAATAAGGAAGTTACATGTTCAATACCAATAACCATCCCATGCCCTTTGTTTATCTGCTACAGGAGAGCTGCAGTGTCTCAGTCCATAACACAGTTTCAGAAAAGGAGTCCATACGGCACAGTGTAACCCCTCCCCCCACTCCTACTAGCCAACCTGTTTCCAGTAGCAGCAGTGAAGAAGAGGAGTTCACACAAGCCACATCAGCAGAAGCTGAAAAGGAGAAGGTGGAGCAGGGGAAGGACCAGGAAAGTGACTGGCCAAAGCGCACCGTGCGGCGAGCCACCAGGGAGCTTGAGCAGAAGATCAAGCAGGAGGTCTCGTCAACGACACTGGTGTCCTCGGCCCCCGCGTCTCCCTCTCTACACTCCCCCGTCAACACCAGCAGCAGAGAGAAAACTGAGGAGACCTCATCCCACACACACCTCACACCTGATCCAAGCACTGTGTCAACACGCCATCACCAGCCTCAGAACAACACGGACAAGGTGGAGAGAGACGGGAGTCTATTGGCTGAAAAGGACAGAACGAGAAACGAGAGCAAGAGACAACTCAGGGAGGGAGAGCGCATGAACACCAGCCTCACGCACTCAAGACAAAGCCATTCCACTTCATCTAGCTCCTCTCTTGCCATGGTTCTACAGCTGGAGGGAATCACCGAGCAGGAGAGTTGCACCGACTTCGACGGTCCGTTGGGGCGCTGTCCAAAAGACATGAGGGAAACATGGGAGACCCTGAAAGAACTCGGGGCATTCCTATGGCAGGTGAGTGGCTGCTCAAACAGACGGCTCAGCGATCCGTGGTCCAGGAGGGAGCAACGAAAGGGCCGGACTGTGCGAGAGAGGACCAAAGAGGTGGAGGCTCGGATTCGGCAGGCTGGCCTGACCCCACCCTCGATGATGAAGCGCTCAGCCTCGTTGGCCAAACTGGGGTCTTTGGAGCTCTCGCCTGTTGACCTGTGCGAGCTTGACCTAACTACAGCCTTGCTCTCTGCTCCCACCAGTAAGCCACGTTCTCACTTGTGTAGTGACGATACCTCAAAAAAGAAATGTGTTTTGCCCCATTGCTCTCCTGCTCTTCCTTCCCCTTCCAGCTCTCCTGTTTCTTCCACTGGATCTTATGTGCTCGGACACTCAGAGAATGATGATGAGACTGAAGAGGCAGAATATAGTGACTGTGACATTGTGCCCATGCCACCGCCACTCTCCACACCCTCCAATCAGTGTTGGCGGCGGGATAATGCACAGGAGGCAGCAGGTTATGCCCCGTTGCCTGCTCCTGCCTTGATACCCGTGGCAACACGCCAACAATATGGGAGGACGCATCCCCTGCGGAGGCTGAAGAAACGGGCCATTAACCCTTACCACACTATGTGACTTTTATTCTGTATGTGTTTGTGTATGTGTGTTTGTGCCTGCCAGTGTGAGTTTGTGATTTAAAAGATAGTTCACCTAAAAATACAATTTTAGTCATTTACTCATCCTCATGACTATCCAGACCTGTATGTCGACGTCTGTGGAACACAGAAGATGATGTTTTGGAAAAAAGTTTTTTTGGTTTCTTACAATTAAAGTCAGTGGGGTCAGATTTTGGATCCCATTGACTTTCATTGTATGGACAAAAACATTCTTCAAAATGTCTTTTGTTTTTCCACAGAAGAAACAGTCATACTGGTTTTGGTTGACACGAGGGTGGGTAAACGATAACAGAATTGTAATTTTTGGAATTGTCAACTATCTGTTTAACTTGCCACGCATACCTCAGTGGGCCTTATCCAACTGGAAATCAAAAAATGCGGATATTTTAGAGCACAATGTGATTTGAATGTTTTTGGTGGGGTTGATGGCCCAAAGAATAGGAATCATGTAATCTTGACCCATCATTAGAGTAGAAAAAAATGGCTGCTCTTAACGAACAATGAAATCTTATGACTGATATACTTTTTGCACAGTGTCTTTCAGGTCATTCTTTGCATACTATGGTAAATCATTACCATTTCATCCTTTATGTTGTCAGTCTTTTAACGAAAACCACAATGTTCTCTACTGAATTGGATTTTGAAGGTGTGTGTGTATGAGAGAGAGAATGAAAGGGTGTGTGTGTGTGTATTAAAGGTTGAAGGATAGCCATAGATGATTGTTTAAATGCATTCAGAAATGAATGATGTAATTGTGAGTGTAAAATTATTACAGATGTGAGATTATTATGTGTGTGCATGTTGGTTTTAATGAGAATGGGAGCAGTTCTGTGGTACTTGTAGAATGTAGAGTTCTGGGCCTCAGTCTGTGTATGTATATTTTGTGGATGTGTATGATATGTACAGTTTACCATGGGTGTGTGTGCATTTTCTGTCTGTTTCTGACTTCGGTGCAGTTTCTTCCTTCGGATTTTTCTGTTTTGTTAAAGACAACGAAAAGATACATGGGGGATTTTAATATGCACTTTTTTTATTGTTTTAATTTTTTTAAACTGTGGTTTGTATTCTGGAAGCATGTTCGCAAGAGTATGTATTTAGAGTTGCTTGTTAGGGTCGTTGTACAGTGCAAAAAAAGAAAGAAAACTGAATTATGTCTTTCTGTTTGTCGTAAGACTGGAAAAATATTTTCTCTTTTTATTGTGCTTAAACTGTGACAATTAAAGAAAATTTCAATTGGACAAAGACTTCTTGTGGTAAATTTTTGACCAGGTTTCCACAGTCATAAAAAAACTGAACAATTATGAATAAAAAGTTTTGTTTTATTTAATTTATAATTAATAAGATTAATTAATAAAATAACAAGTTTTTTTTAAGCTCTTTACATTTTAAGTTATTAGTAGTTCTAAATATTTTGTCAGATGAAAATTGCTCTTTGTGGGTCCACTATTAGTCTAGTCTGAGGACCAATAGTAAAACCCTGTATTACTCTGTATTACTTGTTCTTAATGTTCAGGACAGAGTTAATGTTTAATTGATGCTTGCTACACTTTGATCATAATAGACCTAATATACTACTAATCGTTTAGTGATAGATCATAGTTTAACTTAAACCTGACAGTTTTTACAGTGTACAGTAATGCAAGAAATGTACAAAAAAAAAAAGTTAGCACCTGATTATCTATAGAATTGATTGTATATTTTAAACATCAATATAACTGATGTGTACTTGAATCAAGGGTCTGAAATGCAGGGATTTATGCTGTGTGCTCACAGCCACCTGACCTCAGTGAGTGCTCTCACTGCAATCTATAGCCCTGTCACCGGCCCGAGAGAAATAGCCCGACACGACAGCCATTTCGAAAATAGACCAGACCGCCTTGACCCCCCTGCCCATACACTATGGCAAGCCAATTTCACATGTAACATTATAATTTAACATTACTTAGAATTTCTAGTTCGCGATTAGTATATATTTGAAATTTATATATTGAAATTAATCTAGATTAAAATGAATTCTGCCAAAGGCATTCAAAATATGTGTGCTACCTAAATAAAGGCTAAAATTTAAGCCCTATTATATTTAGAA
>JAUCMU010000046.1:10742987-10754115 GCA_032275025.1 Enteromius treurensis | reverse complement strand
TGGTTGACAGTTTATGACAGTTAGATCAACCAATTTGTGTTTACCGTAATGACTTACAGTAAACAATGTATTACAGTAATGACTAGATGTCATTGTGTACATGATCAGATCAAAATCAAATATACATAATCAGCTTCATGATTGAACCACAGCAATGGCAAAATGTTCAAAAGAATGAGAAATGTTTTATGATCTACACAAGAGACTAGATGATGTGGAGGTAGAACAAGTAGTTTTGAGAATTTCAAGGGGACCAAAGCCCCTGAGAAAAACTGTAAGCTTACTTTGGTAATTTTATCTCCATCAAAGGTTCTGATTGGTGTGTGATAAATTTTCACTTTTAGTGTTTCCACCTGGGTAATCGTGCGCTAACTGAGCTCAAGCAGTGCAGAACTGAGTTAACAAAATTGAAATGCTAGTGTTTTCTAAATGAGCACATGGTATAAGCACTGAGAAATGTAGGGAATTGTGTGTAGAGGTTTGCACTAACAACAGGGAATAGTGTTTATAGTTCAGGGAAATGGGTGTGCTTTTAGAAAAATAGCGTTATGGTTGTGAAATTTTAGTTTAAAAGCTTGTTTATAGTGTTTTAGCAATCGAGAAAAACTGTAATATACAGAATAAAAGAAACACAGAATGCAATTTGCAAAATAGAACAACTAACTGTAACATTTTTTTTTCTTTTTTAAACAGGTGTATGAACATACTGTGGTAAAAAGTTGGATATAACACCTTTAGTTGTGTTGTGATATTATATTGTTTGTCTGGCACAAAATAACTGCTTCAGTAACTTCTGATTTAGATACTGTAATCAATGTTCAAAAATTACTAGCATTTATTTCACACAGTAGGCTCATAATAATGTAAGAAGCTAAGTAATGAGCTATAGTATATAATAGTAACAAGTATAACTGATGCTAGTCACTATTGGATGTTATTTGTGTTTTACATTAAAAGATATATGCACTATTGGACTACTGACTAGTAATCTATATATTTTAGGTAGTACTTATTCTTAAGGGACAATTGTTAAAATGGCTTGCCATACATATACACCCCTCTGTGCACTTCTCCAGCACCCCGGTCCACCGTTCTCTCTCTCTCTCTCTCTCTCTCTCTCTCTCTCTCTCTCTCTCTCTCTCTCTCTCTTCTCGCTCGATGTTCAGGAACGACTAGTGAGGAGGAACTCGCGCTAGTTCTGCGAGTCCGCACCAAGTTTGTGACCTGGAATAAAGGAGACACTTCTAAAAACTCAGCGTCGAGGGGAGCCTTAAACCGTTTGGAGAAAGGGGAAGAGCAGATTTAAAGACGTATATTCCCCAAAGACAGCGGTAAGTGATTCGTAGGTTTGACAGTTACGCAGTTCCTCATGATATAATGCTGCATTGTGACGACACGCGCTTTGTACAGTTTTTGTGAAGTTCGATTGTGATATTGTTATGAATAGGCCCTGACATCATCATAACTTATCAGTGCATCACCTTCTGCTCCTTCATTGAGTTGCTGTAGAAATATCTATTCAAGGCCAGGTGTGCACGGAGCTTAATGAGAAGAATAGCACACGCTGTACACGTTGGCAATGGTGTACTTTCATTAAATACGGAAAGATCATGTCTGGAGGGGACAGAGGGGTGACACATGGACAGTTTGGTATTACTATATTAGGAAAGTGACCGTGTCTGAAGACAGTAAGGGGGGCCTTCTCATATGAGACAAACTGTTGTGCGATTTAAAGACACTGCATTCTTAAGGGGATTTAACAGCTCTACCCATGTGGTGTAGTATCAGTGTCAATCCCGTTTTTTGTCAGTTTAAAATGAATAGTAACTGATAATTGTGATTTCACAGGTTTGTGCTGGGGAGATCCAGAATTGGTTCTCGCAGTGTTCTGTTATGTCAGAGTCTATAGGTAGGATTTGTCTTGAAAAATATGAGTAAATGTTAAGGAAATTTTTCCTATAATAGTTTCCTATCTAGCTGTTTTATCAAAGACCTCTCTTACTTGGGTGATTAATTAACACAACTGCAAATCATATTATAAGTTAACTTTTACTTTCTTAGCGTTGTTTTTCCCCTTTATATTAACTTCTGCTATCGCCTCGGGAATGTATTGTTCATATCAAATTGATAACGTTCATTGCTTTGCTATAATCTGTATTGTTAAAAGCGCTATATAAATAAAAGTGATTGATTGATTGATGCGTGATAGTGATTTCAACCCTGCGGCTCATTTCTAATTGTAATTAAATTGACAGCGTTAAACATTTGGCAGATTAGTAGAGTTGTAACTCTAAAAAAGACTGTATCCGAGTTACAACTCTACTGATCTGCCAAATGTTTGTAAGCTGTTGCCTAGCCATGGCTTGTGTTCTCCATTGTTCGGTAGCAGCTATTTAGGGTGCTTTTGTGTTGATGATGCAGATTGTGTGTCTGTTTGTTTATGTCAATCATCTGTTGCTTCCACAAAGAATCTCAGATGACAACTGGGAAAATACTTGGATTTTAAAAGAAAACATAATTACTCTTTGATGTATAATATGTTTATCACAGTTTTACCTAGTTTTATCACAGTCGCCATTATATTTCCTCTTTGTTATTTTCAAATTATGATTATGACCAATACATGTCAATTAATGTAAACCTTAATGTGAAGATGTATATTTAAATCTTTAAACAGGTCATTATTTAAGGAGAACTAAATACCAGAAAAATAATATAAAACTGACATTAATAAAGCATAAGCAGTATCTTACTGTCAATGTCCCTAAAAAACAAAGATGTTTTTTTTTATGTTTTTGTTTTTTATGATTGATAATTACAACAGAATTCTATACTATTAGGCTACATTCAATCAAATATACATTTAACAGTTTGACAGGGATTATTAAGCATCTTTACCAAAGAGTGTACACCAATTAAATACTAAATATTATATTATGTTATTTAGGCTATTTTATACACATTCAGTATGTGTCTCTGTTTTTTACAGCCATGAGTCGCAGCATTGTCCGCCAGAGTAAATTCCGGCATGTTTTTGGGCAAGCGGTGAAAGCAGATCAAGGTTACGATGATATCCGGGTTTCCAAAGTGACATGGGACAGTTCCTTCTGTGCAGTTAACCCAAAGTTTCTGGCAGTTATAGTGGAGTCCAGTGGAGGCGGGTCCTTTCTGGTTCTGCCGCTCTCAAAGGTGAGTGGCCTGAGGAGAAAACTTCTAAAACAAGTATAACTGTACACCCTTTGTCTATTCTTTCATCTTCGTGGGGCTATATTTATGGGTATGTTTGTTCAAGAGCCTCAGCCGTGGCTCATGTTAAGGGTGCCCATCCCCCACAGGGCTTCCATTTCACCCTCATAGAGGCAAAGTTTTGAACCCCATGGAAACAGGGTACACAACTTGCATATGTTGAACCTTCTTCTGTGACATACCGAAGCTGAGTTTAGAGATGATAAGTAAGCGTTTTTGAGTTGATGTAATCCCCATCATGCATTGCCATATCTTCTTATCTCTTACTTAGCTGGCAGCTTGCATTTACAGTATTGGCAGTAGAAATCGATATGCTATATGATGATCTTTTGTCCACTATATCATTTTCATCACAAATACTGACATTAAACATCATACATCATATACATTAGTATGTCATCAAATGAGTTTATATCTTCTTCTGTCATTTGCTGGTTTCTTCAGAATGTAGAATTGAAACTCTACTGTTTCTTGAGAATGGGAGTGTACTTCCCATATGTACTAGACATTTCCGACTAGTGGAATTACTACTAAATAATAAACTCCCCTACTGGATCATGAATAGTAAGCTACATATTTTGTGTAAAATTTGCGTGTAAAGTTTGAATGGACCATCTTTCTTTAAAATAATTTAGCAATTTTATAAGTAATTTAAGTGTTTATTTAATTTAAGACTGTTTATTTGAAGGTGTCCTTGATGCACGTTACATGTACTTACTATTATAGTGACAATAAACGATGCATGATTATATACAATTTACCTAAGCAATCCTAACCCTAACCATACAGTGTTAATATTACTCTGTACGTAAATGTAAAATTACACTATAACAAAGACACCTTCAATTAAATCTAACTTAAAGTTCTTATTAAAATATAATTTTGATGTAGGTTAAACACGTATACAGTTATTCCACAACTATTAAACTATAAAGCATCTTAAAATACTTCTAGTTGTTGTTAATGCATGTGTGACCTTTGTGGCATCAAAGTCAAGTGTAATATATTGATCCACAGCAATATGTCACATCATTGAATCTTTGGGGTTTTTTGTGAGTTTGTCTTAATTCTCTAAGGGTCCATCATCAGTCAATGCCCTTTTAGTGTAGCCTCTGCCGAGTCACGAGAATAAATCAGCAGGCCTGGAAAGATACCCTATAAATATCCAGCTAGCCATCTCCCCTGTGCTCAGTCTCAGCAGGCCAAAAGAAAAACTCCCTTTTCAACGCCTCATCACAGGGTTATAAATACACACCAGGAGAATGAGGAGGGGAGTGACTGGAGGAGGAGCAGCCAAACACAGAACCAACACGTGCCCCACACGAATAACAAAATAACATTAAAAGAAGTTACGTCAGAATCCCTAAAGAGTAATTATGCCTTAATAACAGAGAAAATACATACCAGGGACTTTACAAAATATCTTGAAGTTGCAAAGCAAAAAAAAACGGCTTTTGTATAAGTGATAGGCAGAACGTAACCTTCAGAAAATGTTGACCGTCAACCTCAGGAGGTCAAAATAATTTTTAAACAAGCTGCTTTGTTTTCTATTCATTTCGCAACACTGAAATTGATAATATTATTCACATTGGAACTAAACCAGGGATATATCTATGTGTTTAATACCTGGATTGATGTGTTTTTGTAACACATTAAATAAATAACATTTTGTAGCATTAAATAAATATTTATAGATAAATTTTATTGTCTAAAATATATTAAAATTAAAATAGAAAGCATATCTTTTTTAATTGTTATATATTTTACATTAAAAAAATGTATTTTTGATCAAATAAATGCTCTTTAATATTTAAAGATATTAAGATGATATTAAGTCTTACAGACCCCAAACGTTTGACGCTTGTTTATATACTGACTTTAAATATGTCTCAATACTTAACATTATCTTTGTTTTAACATGCCATAGGTGGGTCGAGTGGACAAAAACTACCCTCTAGTGATTGGACACTCAGGGCCTGTTCTGGACATTGACTGGTGTCCTCACAATGACAATATCCTGGCTAGCTGCTCTGAAGACACCACTGCCATGGTAATCATCATGACAGACATTCATAAACATCTATATTGCCTGCCAACCAATAGCCTTGTAGTCATGAACATGTTCCAGTTGCATTTTTACAAACGAATGAAGCATGTCTCCATATATACCTACTCACACTAGAGGGAAAAAGAGATCACGGTGACAGACAATAGTGTTAATATGAAGGGTGATGACTGGAGTTAACGGCTCGGGCATGGGACAGGAGCTGGTATTTATAAACACATGTTAGAAAGGCACTCTTGGCTAGAAACCTGTTCACAAATAAGCCAGTAGTAATGACAGACGAGTATAGATGTGTCTAAGTTGTCTATAGGGATGAGTCATTTCATTTTCAGCACACACTGAAACATGCACGTCCTCATGCACAAACACTTCTGTATACAGTGACTTCATGAAGTATTTGAACGCCAAAGCCACACTTAAAAGTGTATAAATATCATTACATTAGATAATGATCATTTATCTTAAAATTAACACAAAAGTTACAATTATAAAACTGTAAAAAGAAAATACTATTTCAGTCTTTCTACTGCAATTTTTCTTTTGCTTCAGTGTGTTGTTTGTAATTTGTTTTGTTATTATTTGTGACATTTCTGAATCATTTTTAAGTAGAAATTAAGTAAATCCTACACCATTTTTTATGTCACTGTTCAAAATTAAGATAAAACTAACCCTGTTAGAACACTGATCAGAAGTAGTGCAGAAAAGTAAAGTTGCTTCTGAGAAAAGTAACCAAGGCCTTGCTTGCTATCAATTGGTTTAATGTTTTGTATCTTACTGCAGTGGCATTTAAAGAGTTTAAATGCTGAAAGTATTATACAGTCTATTGAAAACAAATATGGGATGCATTTTACCATAGTGAAGTGAGATGATATAGAGAAATTATTATTAATATAGCTATTGGAGCTATTTCATTTCATTTCATTACAAGCGTGAATGGCATGCACCGAATGCACTGCTGTAAGAGGAGGTTAACTGCAGCTGTCATCTGTTCTGGCATTGCTGCTGCGTACCAAAGGAATGTTCCTGCAATGCCCTGCAAACCGATATACATGTATGCCCAAGATTACTAGAAAATTGTATTTACACTAATTGTTTCTCAGTCCAGGCAGATAGATTTTTCCAACATGTTCTCACTCCCAACTCGTCACATATTGAAGCTTGGTCAGTACCACTTGGCATCGCTTATTGCATTTTTCGACATGCAGGTCCTCTGTTGTTTTTTGTTGTTTGTCTTAATTTGATGGTATGCATGCATTTGTAAAACATGTTAACAAGTAAAAAAAAATGTTTTACCTAAATAAATTAAATTTTCAGTACCTTGTTGGCATATTCATTGCAATGTTTTCTCATTTAAAGCAACAGAGGTGTTTAAGTACTACGTATTATGTTACTACAGAACAATGTTTACAAAAAAATTTGCAATAAATAAAGACTTGTTTTTACTCAGGTATGGCAGATCCCTGACCACACTCCCTCTCGTCCCATCAGCGACCCCATTGTGGTACTGGAGGCTCACTCTAAACGTGTGGGCATCATTAAATGGCACCCCACTGCACGCAACATACTCCTCACTGCAGGTAAAGATCAGTGCAATAGACACCAGCTTCTTACATTAAAAGCCTATAAACATAAAATTACTTAATTTCATTGCAAATAAATTAGAAGCAGTGGAAGGTCTATGTTTCCATTCAGTTTGCTTTTGTCTCAGGCAGTGATAATCTGATCATCATCTGGAACGTGGGCACTGGAGAGCCCTTGATCACAATGGATGACCATCCTGATCTCATTTATAACGTCAGCTGGAACTACAACGGTAGCCTTTTCTGCACCACCTGCAAAGACCGTCGCCTCCGAGTGTGCGATCCCCGGAAAAACGAGGTGTTGGCGGTAAGTATTATAACGAAGAAAAGAAGAAAAACCTTCTCAGCTCGTGGTAAACACAGACATTATATACATTTTTTCTTCTGTAGGAAAGACTATCCCCACATGAGGGTATCCGGCCAATGAGAGCCATTTTTACCAAAGAGGGCAACATTTTCACCACAGGTTTCACCAGGATGAGCCAGAGAGAGCTTGGCCTGTGGGATCCGGTAATGGAGCAAATAGGATAGTTACTTCATGTTATTCCGTACCCATTTTGATTTGGTTTATCTTCGACTCAATATTTTTAGTGAAGCTTGAGAACTTCTTGTCCCTCAATTAAAGTTCCGGGTGACCAAAATGTAGATGAATCAAAAACATTATGAAGTCATCGTAAAATTAATTTGTGTGTATTGAGTGCTTTAATAAAGTCTTATGAAGAGGTTTTATAAGATATTACTTACATATAAACACACATACATAGAGCTCATCACGTGGTAAGCTCCTGTATAATGCATACATGTTTGAGCTTCCATGTTTACCATTATTGTTTAGATATAAATAAAAGTATAAATGAAATCTGCTGATCACATGAAGTGATCATATCTGATTATTTTAATGGTGCCTTTATGACCTTTTTGGACTTTCACTAGACAAAAAGAAGCATCTCAACTTTCAATGAAATGCCTTCATTTGTTTTTTGATTAGCCAAAGTTTTATGGGTTTGGAACAATATGAGGCTGATTAAATGGTGCCAGAATTTTCATTAAAGGCTCTTTAATTATAAATTTGATTGATTTTATTCTATTCTTTTTTCTATATTTCTATATTGATCAGTTTTATTTCACTGCCTTTGTTTTTTTTAGTTCACTGATGGTGTTCATTTCTGTCATTTGTTAGACTAATTTTGAAGAGCCCATAGCACTACTGGAGTTGGACACAAGTAATGGAGTTTTATTGCCTTTTTATGATCCAGACACTAACATAGTGTATCTCAGTGGCAAGGTATGGCTCTATGTTTCATCTTCATTTGTTATCATACTCAGCCTGGCAATGTAAAGATGTTTCTGTGTCTGCACAGGGTGACAGCAGTATTCGGTATTTTGAGATCACAGAGGAGCCTCCATATGTGCATTACATCAGCACATTCAGTAGCAAGGAGCCGCAGAGAGGAATGGGCTTCATGCCCAAGAGAGGAGTGGACGTCAGCAAGTGTGAGATTGCCAGGTCGGTTTTGCATGGTTACACTGATTGATTTGGAGATGTGTTTGTTACTTTAAAATGTTAGAGATACCATATATCTATTCTACCATTCAAAATTTTGTGGTCAGCAATTTATACTTTTATTCAACAGGGACCGATTAAATTGATGAAAAGTGAGAGTGAAGATATTTACTATATTGTTCTGTTCATCAAATAACCCTGGATCCTTGTTTCCACAACATTAAGCAACACAAATGTTTTCGAAATAAATAATAATATAATTTTTTTGAGCACCAAATTATTTCTGAAAAAAAGTCATGTGACACTGAACACTGGAGTACTGAAAAACCTGCTTTGCCATCACAGGAAAAATATATTTGTGTATTTATTATGTAAAGACACATGCATAAATATATTGTTAAAACATTTACATATATATATATATATATATTTTTTTTTTTATATATACATAATAAGTATACACAGTACACACACATATTTATTGCACACAAAAACATTTATTTTAAATGTGATTAATCATGTTGAATCATTGCCCAGCACTAATTAAAACAGATATTTGACATTTTTATACTATTTTTGAGTTTTGCTGTTTTTGTTGTATTTAAAATCTAATAAAACAAGTCTGGTTTTGCTTTGCAAAAAATTAAACCTTTATTATTTTTCATAGATTATATAAACTCCATGAAAGAAAGTGTGAGCCTATTATGATGACAGTACCCAGAAAGGTAAGCAACATAATATTTGTTTAGAGTTATTTCGATCCTGAAGCACTGAACACAAATCCAATCCAACAAAATTGAAATATTGAAAACCCAAAGTTGATGATGATGAATGTAAAATGTGTTCAACAATTTACATCATTCTCTTTCTGTTGTTATGATGCCAGTCGGACCTGTTCCAGGATGATCTGTACCCAGACACAGCAGGCCCAGAGCCGGCTCTGGAACCTGAAGAATGGATGGACGGACGAGACGCAGACCCCATATTAGTGTCCATGAGGGATGGCTATGTTCCTCCAAAGAGTAGAGAGCTGAAAGTGGCCAAAAAGAATGTTTTAGACACCAGACCTGCAACACGTAGAAGCATGTCTGCTGTAGACGGAAGTAGTTTGCCCGTGAGTAAAATATCTTACTTATCCTTAGTCTTAAAATGTCTCCTTCATAGCTTTGTTCCTTCATTACCTCCATTTCTTAAGAAGCAAATAGGGCTGGGAATTTTCATTTAAAAATAAGCAGACAAACAAAATACATTGGAAAATTATTACAACATACCCTAAGAAATGTTTTCTGTGGTTTTAAATCTATAATGCCACGGAAGATGAATGTTTTAATGTTCGACTTTAGCTGGTTCTTTTTAATGAAACTGTCAAAATGACCTAATATTGTTTTGGATGAGGGGTTTTTTTGTACATTGAAATATTATCTTGAAGAATTGAATCATAGAAACCAAAATGTAAGCGTAATCTGAATCAAAATCTTCCAATTCCTTCTGATTTCCATCCCTAGAAGCTAATTATTTCTTTCCATTTTCTAATTAAACCTGTCCTTGACTTGCTTTGTCTTTTTTCCCTCTCTTTTTTGCTCTTATTCATCCTTCTACTGTCACTATGCTCTTCTATTTTCTCCTTCCAACTGCCATCTTCTCCTTTGCCTTCTCTCAATCTCTTTCAAACTCTAGCCTCAGTTGTTGGAGAAGCTTATTGAGGAGATCCAAAATCTGAAGGCCACAGTTCTTTCTCAGGAGAAACGAATCTGTGACTTAGAGAATAAGCTCTCTAAGTACACTAATGGCACAGTCTGAATAAAGCTAACTCATCCTGTGCACACTGCCCGATTCACTGCTGACCCCTCACAACTAAAGTATGAGCACAGATAGGCCAAGCCATCTAAACTCACCCCGAATTTTTATCAATAACGTAACTCACCTTAACTTCTTGACTTCATAGGCTTTTTCCTAATTGTGAATAAATCACCTATACAGTAGTTACATTTCGGATAATTTTAGGAGATTTAATTCGGCAAAGGCACTTATAATGCTCGTCCTGATGCTTTGTAGTAAAACTAAATATTGTGTAGTAAGACACAATATTAGCTGTATTCCTTAAATGCTTAAGGAATCAAATGAGGAAGAATTTATGTCAGCTATGCAAAAGGGAGACATAACCACCTTCATTTTAGGATTTACAAGTCCTTTAATGTACTTACTGCTTTTTACTTTGTGCTGACAAAGAATGACAGAAGAAAAGTAGCTCCAGCTTTCTGTAGCGGTTAACAGTCACAGTGTCTTTGGTAGTCTCTGTGTGAACATACCTCATTGTAAAGACCAGGACTTGGGATCACATGGTGGCATATGTAGCTCTTATTTGCTCAGCTCTGGACAAGCAACATCTATGGCATGACTATATGTCAGGACAGTAGCGAGCTCGGTAATGCTGCCAGTACACTACACGATTTTGAAATAATCAGAGTGCTGTTCTTTTTACACTACGCTAAATTTTTGAGTAGCATGTTGTTGCTGTGCTTTGCACTTAACAAAACGAATCAGTGTCACATTTTAAAGGGATACTCCAACATAAATTTTTTTTATTTCATCAATCAATCACATATCGTTCCAAACCCACAAGCTTTGTTTGTCTTCCGAACACAATTTAAGGGGGCATAGAATGCATTGAGAGAATATTTTAAATTGTTCTCTGATATGTACATAGAAGGTATGTAGCTTAGGTAAGGGGAA
>JAUCMU010000046.1:10715105-10731931 GCA_032275025.1 Enteromius treurensis | reverse complement strand
CATGTGGGTATGGGAAGCTTTTTAATTTTGGTAGGCCAAATGCAGGCAGAATTCCCCAAAATAGCCGCAGAGTGTAACAGGTTAAGTGCCAGATATTGCTATGCAATGTTAAACAAATTTAAAAAAAAAAACTAAAAATAAACAATTTCAGTAGAATTTATTTTTTACATTAAAAAAATATGTACTAAGGACAGGATCTCATAGGAAAGGTAAAGTAAAGGCTAGTAAGGACAGTAGAACAAACTCCAGACAGAAAATATTCCAGACATTAATACAATATCATCATATTTGTATTGTGTGTGTTTTTTTTTTAAACTGACTGTAATTAAAAAGTCCACAGACAGAGTACCACATTTGGTAAAGAAAATCATCATCTGTCAGAAATGTTATCAGCATTAACTGGGGCTTTTAACACTAGTACACTGACCTGTAGAACTATAGGTTACAGAATGAAATAAAATATGCAAACACTGTAGCCATGAACAAGTCTAAGCTCTTTCATATGGTGTAGTAGTTAAATGTTCACAACATCAAGCTAAAACAATTATAAGAGCACTATATACTGTATGCATCTATATAGCAATGATTATTAATAAAAAATATATATTAGTAATATGTATTTTTGCCTGGACAATAAAAAAACTGATAAAATATGGTATAATTTAACAGTATTTATCTCTCTAAAACAGAGAAAACATCTACAGGTACATACGTATAAGTCTCTTTTTAAGTGTTTAATGTATATTATTAGTTGTATTTGTAGGGGTTATTATGAGACAATTCTTAACCACACCCTCACTAATTTTCAAACCCTAGTTACAGATATGCTTGTACTGTAGGTGAAGCTATTTAGTGCTGATGGACTGCAAATGCTCCAGTAGTGTTTAATATCTTTATGAAAGTCTCTAAACACAAAATTCAAAGAAACATTTTCAAAGCTTTTTGACAAAACAGGGTTCATTAAAGTACAGGGTTAACTTGTGACATGATGATAAATTACTATATTTTTTAATATTTTTTTTTTATAATAATCATGTGATTCATTTGTTTCATGATTATGGTGACATCATCTTACTAAATTGTAATTAAAATAATTATGTAGATTTCTAAAATACAAATAAAATGTCCACTCAAATATTCTAAGGAGATGTATGTTTAAATTATATTGTATAGCTGTTCAAATAAAGAGGATTCAGAAATTAGATCAACATACAAGGTCCATTTTAAAATTATTAATAGGGTGATTTTCTATTTTGTTGAAGACAAGAATCCAGTAAAGCAAAAAAAACTGTCACAATGAATCCTAATGTCAGAGCTGATTTGATCTCAGATTTCCCCCTCACTTACTGATGTACAACACATACTTAAATACAAAGTAACAATCACTGTAAAAAGAAACAAGGAAATTTAAAATGATAAACTAGTCATTTATCCTCTGGAAAAACACATAATAATTCTGATGATGGTTTAAATATTTTAAGAGTCAGAATGTGTTTAGCCGATATTCTAAACCATTTATAAAACAGTGCATAAATAAGTGGATTCATACAGGAATTCATGTACAAAATCCAGCATGTAACATTAAATTCAACTGTTGATTCATTTCCTTCTATAAGAGTGACAATATAGTATGGTATCCAACACATGAAGTAAACCATTACAACAATACCCAATGTTTTTGCTGCCTTTCTTTGTGACCTGCTGGCACCTGTGACAGAATTTATAACCTTGGCCTGATATTTCGCAATACAGAAGATTTTTACATATATAGACATGATAACAAAGGAAGGGGCAATAAAAGTAACTATGAGGTCTGTGACAACATGTTCAGATTTGAAAGACACTGAACAGTTCCCATAACACTCATCTTGTGTTTTTGGGTAAAACATAGAATTGTATAAAATAATGACAGAATAAATGCTGGAACAAAGCCAGTTCACAATAACACAAAACACAACTTTATCAGTCGAGACTCTTAGTGTGTATCTCAAAGGATCACTTACAGCAATGTAACGATCTACAGATATAAAGACTAAATTACCAAGAGATGCAGAAACTACCATAAAAGCAATAAATAAAAAAAGAGAACAAAATATCTCTCCAAAATACCAGCATGATTCTATGAATGTGATGCCCATGAATGGTATAACAATCAGTCCCACAATCAGATCTGCTACAGCTAGAGAGAGAATGAGAAGGTTGGTTGGAGTGTGAAGCTGCTTGAAGTGAGAGATGGAGATGATCACCAGCAGATTCAGAAACACTGTAAACACTGATAATAAAGAAATGAACATGTACAAAATGACATATTCCATTTGAGGTTTGATATATTTGAAACATGAAAAATTGTTATTTGGAAAGCAATACTGGATTTCTTGACTGCTGTCCTCCATGATGATCGTGTCAAACATTTTCACAATTGATTACTGTATATCCTCGTTTGTTCCCTGCCCCTTTTATTGCCAAGTTGCCTAACTATGGTACAATATTCCAGCAGCCAGTTCTGCTTTCCACTTTCTGCTTTCTATCATTGAGTGGACTCTTTAAACAAAAAACAGGGACATCCCATTAAATGTGGGGTTGGATTACACTGCATTAATCCCACCTACTAATTAAATATTCAAAGCATTCAGAGATGAATTGGATAATGTCTGTGAGTGTGGAAATATTTCATAAAGCACAAACACTGAAATTTATTTTTGGTTTTTGCCTTTAAGTCTTTTAAAAGACTGCCATATTCTTGTCTTTTTGACCTTCTGTATATAAAACACCTATCAGAAGTCTAAGGTCTTTGAATCAGAGACTTTTACTTATTGCCAGATCAAGACTAAAGATTAGATAAGATCTTCAGTTTATCTTTGGCTGGTGAAATTTTGAAATTGCATGTGTTTATGTCTTTAATTGTCTTTTTTTAGTATTTTAAAAATTTACTTCTTGTTGTTCAAAACAACTGTCAACTATTTTAGTTTTTAAATAAATTTTATTGTAATACATTATGATAATTTAATTTAAAAATAAAAGACATGACCTGTTTAACTAATTAAGATTAACTGAACTATATACATTAATTAAAGGGGGTGTGAGTAAAAAGCTGTGAGGGTAACAAAGGAGTCTAAGGTGAGCGAATCCATTTGCAAAGTGTCATTTGAGGTCAGGCAGGCAGAGTAAACAACAACGTCAGAAGTGAACATAGAAAATCCAGAATCGTAAACGATAATACAGGCAAAGATTGGGGCAGGCAGCAAACAATCGAAGAAGGGTAAAAACAGTCCATGGTAATACACAGAGGGGTAAACACAATAATAAACGCTCAGAATTGCAACCGGGGCAAACAAGACTTTGTGTCTAACCAGTCCGGGAGCATGGCTTATAAAAGTGAGGGTAACAAGGAACACCTGGGCCAGTGATAAGTTCCAGGTAAGGGGGGTATTATGGGAAATGGAGTGAGTGTGATCCTGATTTGACTGGAGTGACTCTGGTGGAGCTTGAGGGAGCTCCAGCTGAATAGCTATGACAGTGGGGTCCTACTGCCTAAACACTGTACTGTTAAACTGTCTTTCGGATGAGACATTAAACTAAGGTCCTGACACTATGTGGTCATTAAAATCCAATGGCATATCCCCTAAAGAGTAGTGGTGTTTCCCTGGTGTCCTGGCCAAATTTCCATCTGTATGTTTTATGAGTTTAAATACAGGCAATATGTATTGAATGATTGACTTTTACAGATTATGTGAAGTAAATCTACCAATCCACGGTACAGTTAGTGCATCTAAACTAATATTTGACAGTAGAGACAAGCAAGAAAATATATGCAGCCAAGTGTCAAATATAGGATTAGTTATGTTAACATAGCTCTTTGTTCATTTTGAGTATGTTGGAAATGCTGCAACTTAATTGAAAGATTACAGCATGACATGGAAATATTCGATGACTGGAAAAGAAAAGAGACACTAACCTGACAAAAGGGTGGCAATTCAAGCTCGACAAAAAAAAGAGACAGAGATACACCCTCTAAAACTCCAAGGACATTAAAAAAGCTGAGGAAGGCCATGGACTTGCCATCATGGAGCAGTGCCACCAAGGTGGGTTTAAACACTACAATGCTAGTTTGGACAGAGCGAAACAAAGCGAATGACATCCTGTGTCTCCATGTCTGCTGTTATTTTAGATTTCCCTAACCTAAACTACAATCTTATTTTTGGTGCTTAGCGTCTACGTCATGGCTCTCAGCCCACCCTCTGTTCATTGGTTGGACGGCTTGTGCAGAGCCTGAGATAATCTTAGAGCTGGTTTGCTATATCAGACTGCGTACAGAAGCAAACTGAAATTGAGCGGAAGTATGACGTCTGATGTAGTCAGACTAGTAAATTATATGTCTATGAGGCTTGGGCACTGGAAGGGTCTCATGACTCTCAGGGATCAGGAACGGTGCTTCATTTTGTGAATGCGGAACGGAATCAGTGGGGATCGGGAACAGCTCTCCAGGCCGTGACTCAGGAACAGGATTTGGGAACGTCACTCCTGGCTGTGACTGCAGAATGGAATCCGCGTGTAACTGGAACAGCTCTCCAGGCCGTGACTCGGGTACGAGATTCGGGAACAGAATCCGCGGGGAATTGGAAGGGCACTGGAGGTACGGCCACTAGAAGATGCCTATGAGTCGTGGGCACTTGAAGGGTCACAGGACTCTCAGGGATCAGGAACGGCGCTTCATTTCAGGAGTGTCGAAGGATATAACGAAAAGGTGCTTTTAACGTTAATCATGGACAAAGGGAAAACTAAACAGACAGGGTATATTTATACATGCAGACATAATGATCAGAACAGAAAACAGTTGGGGAACACAGAAGAAGACTAATTAACTAATAATCACATTAAAGACAGGAACTACCAAATATGGCAAGTTCTATAAGAAAACATGGAGGGGTCTACAATTTTCAGCATAGGTGCATTTCCACTGTGTGAGACAGAATCTAAAAAGAAAAATCCAGAAATCACATTGTATGATTTTTTAACAATTTATTTGAGAATTACTGTGTCAAATACGTATTTGAACACTTGCTTATCATCCAGATTTCTGACCCTCAAAGACCTGTTATTTTGCTTTTAAATAGTCCAGCTACACTCTGCTCATGATTCTAAATTAGTAACACCTGTTTGAGGTCTTTAGCTGTCATAAAGACACCCAACAATCAGCCAAAGTGCAAAGTAACAACATGGGTAAAAACAGAGAGCTGTCAAAAGACACAAGAGTCAAAATTGTAGACCTTCACAAGCTGGAATGGGGGATGGAAACATCATGCTCTGGGGGTGTTTTCTGCAAAGGGGACAGGACGACTGCACTGTATTAAGGAGAGTGACAATGACCCAAAGCACACAGCCAAGAAAACCAAGGAGTGTCTCCGTAAAAAGCATCTCATGGTTCTGGAGTGGCCTAGCCAGTCTCCAGGCCTAAATCCAATGAAAAATCTTTGGAGGCAGCTGAAAGTCTGTGTTGCTCAGCTAAAACCCCGAAACCTGACAGATCTAGAGGAGATCTGTATGGAGGAGTGGACCAAAATCCCTCCTGCAGTGTGTGCAAACCTGGTGAAGAACTACAGGAACCGTTTGACCTCTGTAACTGTTGACAAAGGCTTCTGTACCAAATATTACAATTTTTTGACCCAAGTGATCAAATACTTATTTGACACAGTAATTCCCAAATAAATTGTTAAAAAATCATCCAATGTGATTTTCTGATTCTTCTTTTTAGATTCTGTCTCACACAGTGGAAATGCACCTATGCTGAAAATTGTAGACCTCTCCATGATTTCTAAGTAGAACTTGCAAAATCACAGGGTGATCAAATACTTATTGACCTCAGTGTATGCCAACACTGAACATGGCAGGTCACTCACAGCTTGTGTGGAGAGCATGTCATTGATGGAATGGTCGTACTGCTCAGCAAGGATGGCTAATTTTCGGGTTTGCTCCTCCTTCAGTCTCTTCAGCACAGCCTTGTGGTCAGACTTTGGTGTGGTCTCCAGGAGGTGGTTGCGCAGGGCCTTATATTGCCGTGTCTGGATTTTACACGTGTCCTGGAACTGTTTCTTGATCTGCAGCTCTTTAGACTAAAGAGGAGAAAAGACTTACTGGCTCTGCGCAACTAGTATATGTACTAGCTAGAGTAGAGTAAATTACAAAATCAAGCATAGGCTACACACCTTAAGGCTCTTGGGCTGTTGCCGGACCTCCATGACATGTTTGCGGCGTAGCTCTCGCTCTCTACGTTTGTTGTACTCTAGCTGGTTGGTGAGTTCAGTCTGATGCTGCAAGCGGATTAGCTCGGTACGCATCTTGTGGATGGTGCCCAGCTGTCTTACTTCCAGCTCTTGCATGGACTCATGATGGCGGAGCAGCATAGCATGTTCCAGATCTTTCTGTGTTTGACGCTTATTTAGCTCCTGGATCAAAAAAAATATTTGTTACATTTGTTTTCTTTGAAAATAAAACTAAACATGAATGAACATCTCATGCCTCATGTATTCCCTTAATCAGTGTTTCAACCACGGAAAGAAATGAATAAAATAGCTTTTAAACAAACAAACAAAAAGATCACTTTGCAGTTCGTTTACTTCAGGCAAATCATCAACGTCTACAGCTTGTTAGTTCGCTAGAGAAATAAAGTCTAGAGAAGAGCTTTTTCTGAAATATTAGTTTATATATCCATAGTTTACTCTACCTGTTAGTCATTTAATGTATGTTTAAATAAATCTCTTATGAAACTATTTATGACAGCCACAATGTAAAAATATATTTCAACAAGTACAAATTATGAAATAAGTTCATGTAAAACCTGCATTATGCGGAATTTACATGTTTGCATAATTTTTATAAGTTCAATGTGGATTATATTTATATATAAAAATAATTATTGAATTTACATTTGAGCTCAGTTGTTAATTGTAATCTTATCGTAACTGAGGCACGTACCGAACCGCCATGTCTGCATATAATTGCAATGCTAGTTATTAGTTATGTCTTTGAGAGAAAGTGAAGTCACCTCGCGTACAAGGTCTTGCTCTACATTGTGTTTTGCAATGAGGATTCGCCGCTTAAAGCGACGACATTCCAGCTCCAGATACTGCCGCTGCCGACGGAGCAGGTTGGCTTCCTCCTCTGCCTGGTAGTGCTGAAAGTTCTCCTTCTGCTTCGAAAGCCACTCCTGCTTCTCTTTCTTAGGAGTGGACTGGTTATCATTTAGTTCCTACATGCAGCACGGGAAACATCAACGGGTTGGTAAAGGGAAATACAAACATTTTTCTTTACCAAAGATGGTCTCAAAACATAATTGTAAACCACCTATTTCATACCGTCACAAAAATGTAATGAACAAGATGGGGCTTTTCATATATGGGGCCCTTTACCAAGACAGTTCAGTGCAGCTTACACTAACTCTGGTTCTTATATTTGGCTTTTAGCGTTAATCACCATAATAACTGCCAGGCAGGTTATGTTCTTGTTTAGAGAATTCAATCGAAATTTGACCAATCAGCTTTGAGAAAAGGTGAAATCTGTGACATTCACTCCCTCAATGGATAGGGAGTTGGACTTGTAACCCAAAGGTTGCGGGTTCGAATCCCAGGTCCGACAGGGATTGTAGGTGTGGAGAGTGAATACCCAGCACTCTCTTCACCCTCAATACCATGACTGAGACTGAACCCCCAACTGCTCCCCAGTGTGAGTGGGTGTGTGTTCACTGCTGTGTGTGTGTGTGTGTGTGCGCAGTGTCACCATACTTGGCCACAAGTCACTTTTTCTTTTTTATTATAACTTCCCAACTTTCACTTGCACTGACATGGCAAGAAGTTTTCTTTAAGTTGTCTACTTTCATGAAAAACTTTATTTTTTTTATCTTGCTGACTAAATGTGTTTAAATTTTTAATATTTTCTCTGGAAGTAAAGCACTAGCGAGAAGTTTAATCACAGTTTCAAGGTGTGTGATTGGCTGTTCATTACTGATGTCACACTTTCCTGTGCACACATACTCCATAAACTCAGCTATGTTAACTCAGGTTTTCATCCTAATGATCAATGCTGGTACCAGCAATCCAGATTGGATTGGCTTGGTTTTGTCAGCTCGAAATTCAATTTTTTTCAGCCACCATGATGTTTAAAGCCCCTGGTCACCAAATTAAAATTTGTCGCTTCATGGAGGCTTTAAATTAATAAACAAATCTCCCCGTTTTTAACAAGAAGGTTTCTACTAAACTACATTTTTTTTACTATATTTTACATCTTGCTTTAAACATTTTGAATCAACTTATCGTAATGTTTTGTCTCCTCCTCTGGAACACATATTGTCCATTTATATAATGGTTTAACTGTCAAATGGTTGCAAAAATAGAGATACATGACATTTTAGCCTTTATCATTTTAGTCTTCATTTCATTACACTGTTCAAGCTAAAATAACCTCACAGATACCACAGGTCAATTTAGTTGGAATTATGCCAAGATTAAAAACGCTATTGGCAAATTCATATATGGGTAAAAAGCCATGCTTGAATATGCGTGTTTACCTCTTTCAGTTGTTCCTTTCTTAGCTTGTACTCTCGTTTCTGTGACTCCAGGAAGCTACTAAGTTCCTTCTTTTGCTGTGCTTGAATGTGCTGCTGGAATTTCTTCTCATCATTGGCAAAGGACTTGGCCTTTAAGATATAACATTCATGAAAATGTCAAAAGAAAGAAAAAAAGATAGAAAAAACTATACTTTTGTGAATAGTGCTTTTGTCATAATGAAGCAGAAATAGGATCTCACCACTTTGTTGCCACAAAGTATAAAGCACATCATTCTCTACAATGTCAATTTCAATATCAAGATTTGTCTTCACTAGAATTGAAGGCCACGGCATAGAGGAAAAGTAGAATTTCCAATTCATAACCATGAATATTATTAGTAGCCTTTTCTTTAGTTTAAAATCACTGGTGTACCCGTGTGCCCATCAAATAACGTGTCTGCTGTCATTTTAGATTTCCCTAACCTAAACTACAAACTTAAATTTGGTGTTTAACGTCTAAACCTGCCCTCTGTTCGTTGATTGGTCCGGGCATTTTGCAGCCGGAGAGAAACAGTCTGAGATAAGACTAGGCTATCTTACATACAAAATTGAGCGGAAGTACGAAGTCTGACGTAGTCTGGCTAATTTTTCAAATGAACTTCCACATTACTTTATGCATCTTTCAGCCACCTAACAAATGATTGTGCATGGGGTCTGAACAGATCATGTGGCATGTCTTGCACACAATTACATCTTTTTCTATAGATGCTTGGTTTTTCTTCACAAGTTTCTCCATCTCAGCAGCAAAGCTGTTCCTCTGGGCCTCCAGCTCTTTGTCCAGTCTCAGCCTGTGTTCATCCATCTCTGCTTTTAGTTTGTTTTCCAGGGCCATGAGGTGCTTCTGGTGCTGCCGTCTCATGCGCTTGTAACCAGACATCTGCTCTCTCAGTTCAGAGTCCTGCTCATGTTCCTGCATCTGGCGTGTCACCTGAAAGAAGGAAGAGGAGGAAGGAACGCAAGGAAATGGAAGGAAAGTGAAGAAGAAAATGAAGAGACATCGAGTAAATTTTGAACATTACTGCGAATAAACAAAAAATTCTTGTTTCAGTTTACTACACCGTGTCTAAACTGAATGCAGCCAATACCATGGTCCATTGATTATAAATGAGTCATCTAGTTTTGACGCGTCTGTAGGGTTATGATGCATTTCACTACAGGTTCAATGTGATTGCCTCACCAGAGAAGCTGTGCGGATGGTGGCAAAGTGCTCACGATTGCGATGTTGTTTGCGTCGTGGGGGCTGTGCGGGTGCTGCCCGGGCTTCTGAGGGCTGCGGACAGGTTTCAGGATCCTCAGGGTAAACCTCAACTTCTTCCTGATGGATGCAAAAGCAGGAAACATATCACAGTTACTTAGTATAAAGAATGGGTTGTGTAGTAAGGCATGAAATTTCGGAGATGGATTATCAAGAGGTGTGTGAACGTACAGGCTTCAGGTGTATGACCGAACTATTAGACATAACAGTATGGTCTTTCTCCAGGTCAAGGTCACTCTTGTCATCAGCAGCGTCAGGAATGCTGTTCACTGAGCTGCTCTGAGAGCTTGCGCTGATCGACATGCTGGGAATGGACTGATTACTGCCCACACTGCTCACTGTGCCCGTGCGACCAGGACCGTGCTCTGGCTCCTAAATATACACACACACACAAAAAAAAGAAAGAACCACAGTAGTTCAGAGACGAACCATAATCACAGTGAATTGAAGTAGGATTTTATTACAAATTATATAATCATTAAAACAATAAATATTAAAAACAGGCTTTGTGGTAATACGCATGTAGATTTTACAGCATTTATTTTTTGGGACAGCAGAACTCAACTTGACCACCTTTTCATGAACCTCTGAAGTTTATGCAGCTTATCCATCAAGATTTGACAATGTCCCAAAGAGTTTCTTGTTCTTCATACGAAAGCGAGAACAAACATTTTTCCTAAAATGTCCCATTTTAAATTTGACTATTTGAACGCACTGATTTTGACGCAGTAAAGCTTAAAATCTGACCTCATCTCCCTCCTGGCTCTCAGTGGTTGGCCCATTGTGCGCCTCCTGAAAGAGAATCTTCTTCATCTTGCGGTACTGCAGGTTGTCAAGCTCTCGGACCGCATCTTTTGTTCGCAAAATTAGGTCTATCAGAACAGATTCTGGCCTCTCTCGCAGGACGAAGGCATGCTATTGTTTAAGTAAAGAGTGCAGATTATGAAGCAGTCGTAAATATTTAGGTGGATCATTATGACGACTAATAAGCAAAAAGGTTATTTAAATATGTTGAAAATTCAGTGCAAAGTAAATACCTGCAACAGATCCTCAGAGTGCGGCCTGTCTTGGGGGAGTTTCTGAAGGCAAGAGTCAACAAAATTTCTAAAATAATCCGTCCTGAGGAAAGAAAATGACGCAGCATATAAAATCAACTAATGATATACATGAAATGACACTAATGAATGACAAGAGGGCCAGAAATTAATGACAGCATGTTCATTTTTGAATAAACTTCCTTTTCTTATATAAATAGCATGTATGCAGGAATTAGGAAAACTTTAAGTTTTTGATTCAAAGGGATAAAGAAAATACAAACAAAAAATAGTCACAATTTCTGATTTACTACCAAGCCATAATGCAGACTGTTATTTTTGTGTATATATTTGTGGACTCACAATTCACTTGATTGCAGCATAGGGCTCTCATTCTGCGCTATGTGGTATAAGGCACTCATCGCATTCATATTAAACAGAGGAGGTTTCCTTTCCGCTACAGCAAAAGACAGAAGCAAAAGTAAGACTAACTTTCACGATGTGAAAAATGCACAATGGGTTTTAAAACGAGCAAAACTTCTCTGTCACCTAGTTCTATGCAGGTGATCCCAAGAGACCAGATGTCAGCCTTTCCATCATACTCTCCCTCATCCATGGCTAAAATTACTTCAGGGGCCATCCTGAGAGGAGGTGGCCATGTTAGCAATCAGGCTGTGTGAATGGAGTCATTATCACTTAGAGATAAGTAGCATGCTCACCAATATGGTGTCCCCACAAAAGAGTTGGCTGGAGAGGCGATGGATGCAGAACCAAAATCTGCCAGTTTGACTTGTCCAGGCTCGGTCAGCAGGATGTTTCCAGCTTTGATATCCCTGAGTAAAGAAAACCACATTCACAACAGTCAAAATTAGAGGTAGTTTTCCTCAATTCCAGATGGCAGCGTATAAAGAATTATTAAATATCTGTGTGACTTTGTAATTAAAGTCTTTTTGAATTCATTAAAATGAATTGGCTCATTGTTTTCTCCTAACATGTTAATTTACCACAACCTTAGGACTAAAGCTAAAACAGTTTGCTTTGACACTATACTGTGCCACAAATAAATAAAGGTGCAGCAAACTATATCAGAATATGCAAGGTGTTCTGTCACAAGAATGCAAAAGTTCAAAAACAGTTAGAAGAACCAGTGTCATGAAAATCATTCGGTTTCAGTGGAACTGGTTCTTGATTCCTAACACCACTTAAATGAACAAGTGCTCACTTTGTAAGATCAGCAAAAAACCCACAAACCTGTGAATCATGTTATGGGAATGAAGGTATGCAAGGCCCTGCAAAGCACCATGGGTAATTGCTGCAATCTCAATTTCCTGAAGAGGTTTCTTGTGAACTAAGCAAAAATGATAAAGGTAAACATTTAGTTACATTAATGCATTTAACAGACGTAATGCATACTGCATTCAAAAGACGTAATGCATACTGCATTCAAAAAACACATTGTGTCAGTTCATGCATTCCCTGGAAATCAAACCCATAACGTGGTGTTATTAGTGACATGTTCTGCTGTTTAAAAACAATTCACCTTTATAATAAAGTTTTGCTTTGATCATAACTAAAGGTTGAAAATAAATAAGTAAAGCCCCTATTTTGGATGAAATATGTAAAATGCTTCCAAATGAAAGTAAATGTTTAGTCTTACCTTCTAGGAGGTCAGAGGCAGAGCCCAAACAGTACTCCATGACAAGCTGAAGAGAGAAAAAAAAAAAAGATGAATCACAGATATAAAATAGTTATTGTGATATATACTCAAGAAACGCCAAAGAGTGAAAATGAAGTGTTTAGAAAAGAAAGCGAGAGCTCTTACCCATGCCGTGTGTTCCCGCAGGTAGCATCCTTTATACTCTATGCTGTTTGGATGTTGTATTCTCTGGAGGAATTTGACTTCCTTTATGATATCCTGCCATTTCTAAGTAAAGACAAAAGAGCATGAAATCAAAAAGTGTTCTTTCAAATGAGCCAGAGAAGCTACAATGAATTCCAATTTTCCACCAGATCACTGCATCCACTGTTGACATGAGCAGACTGGACATACTGACTTGCTAGTGCAGGTCCTGAAAAGGAAAGTCAGTCCTAAAAGCTTCTGAAGGAATCTTTGTAGAGATTATGTGTGTAATCTGATTACTGCTAATCTGAAATTACAAAGGCTAAAGTATGAATGGCCTTGGTGCTTCGCTCAATCTGTGGTGTTGCACAAGACTTAACGTGACTTCAGCAAATTTCTTGAATTTGCTCAGTTTTACTGTGCCAAGTCACTATTTAAGAGCCAAGTCACAGTTGTGAATTTGAAAGAGTCAAATCCATGGGACAAGAGTAATATAATGCAATCTCTGTGCCCACCCTCAGAAGGAAAAGCTGAATGGCACAACCAAACTGTTGCATGACTGTATGCAATGACTGTGGAATGTAGGAAAACTGACCTCATTAGACTGTTTCCCACTGTAGGACATTTTCTTGATGGCCACCACCTCTGCGGTCCGCACATCCCGTGCCTAAACAAGATAGACATCAGATTTCTCAATTTAGTCTCCAAAACCTCTCATAACGATCTGTTGCATGCATCAAAATAATAAATCCAATTCTACACACTGTAACATTTGATACATACAAAATACACCGCGCCGAAGCTGCCATGACCGATCTCACGAAGGTCTGAGAAGAGCTTCTCTGGGTCCTCCTTGAAGAACAGCTCTGCGATGTCGGGGTCCTTTAGGCTCCCTGCCCGGCTGGTGGAGGGCATGCTGCGAGCCAGAGGACACGCCGCGCTCGCAGGGGACTATCTGGCCGTGCGACTGCGACACGTAAGGCCCCGCTGGTTACTCATCTGCCAGAGGGAGGCAGTGTACTCACAGAAACTGAAAGGGAACAAATAAATAAACAAAAAGGTGTCAATATATGTAACAGGGCAGTCACTATATCATAAATTAACTATGTATTATAGAGAGCTTCATATTAATACACAGTAACAGTGGCTTTATGCAATTTAGGGTGTCTAGCATACCATCTGTTCGCAGAATCCAAAACATTTGTACACGGGTAAGCTAACTTTTCTTGGGTACGTCCGATGACCGATAGACATCACAATGCTGAGCTGACATCGCGATGCTCCGCTCCGCAGCAGCAGCAGCAACCAGCTCACGAAAAACGCATTTAATCTATGGCGGCAAATCTATGCCATTAATAAGCGAGCGCACCACTGATGCTGGCGAGCGCGGTAAATGATTTCCGCAAGAGGAAAACAGATGCACATGCAAGAAACATGGCCGCAAGCTCATATCAAACACTGTGTGCGTGTTTAAATTTTAAAAAGATATTGATTGATGGATGGATGGATTAGAAATTAATTTTTTAAAAACATAATATGATAACATGAACACATATATATTTTTCTCCTTTTTATTCTGCATTTGAAAATCATTTTAAATTCTTTGCCAATCTTTTTAAATATGTTAAGTGCAAGGCCATTAAATGTGTTTTTCCACTTCATAAATGGCAGTTACAGCACCCTATTATGTGTGATTGTGCAGAGATTGAGCTCACAGGTGTAATCATATGTGGTTACCCCATGCTGTGTCATCCCAGTAGCTGCTGAAGCCAACTCAGAAACGTTGCTTTAGGGTCCCATGGTGCCCCGCTTCAGGAACACCATTTCAGTTCAATGACTTCTAAATCAGTATGTTCCGCAAGCACGCATAACATGTCTCGCCACCCTAATGCTAATGTCTGGATGACGTGCATGATGTTTTTGACCAAAAATCCTTGTTGTTTTTGCAACCTCTCTGTAAGGTTGCACATCCTTTCTTTTGTTAAAGCATTACAGGGCTTTTTCCCTCGCTCGAATTCTTATTTCTGGTGCAGTAAATTGCAGTAAAAGAGCCCCACCTGCTCTGTCTGCTTTTGCTTGTCTCCATTATCCTCGTGTTTATTTGTGCAAGCCTGTTTAATATGAATGAGTTTATTTCTCTTTTTTTGTGTGTGTGTGTGTATGACTCACGTAAGATGACCAGGAATGTTTTTCTTTCTTCCTTGAGCATGTCTTACCAGAAGGCAGTTCGGAAGTCCTCAGAAAGCTCCTGTTAAAATAGGAGGGGAGAAACATGTTATCGACCATCTTGACCATCTCCTGCAATCTGATCGTGTCCCGTAGTAGTCAGCGGCACACATTTCACGATAAGCAATGCTTCATCTTTCTGAGTGTGGATGGAGCCGGGCTGCTCCACTGCAATGCAAGAAGACAATTATCTTTCAAAACAAAAAGACAAGATTGCATTTTTGACAAAGAAGGAACCTTTTATCGCAAAAAAGATTCAAGACAGGGTTCGTATGTGCGAAATAGATACTTGTGTATCCTATGAGCCAAATACAATTACTCGTATCAAAAACAAAATCTGTTGCCCTTATAAATCTCTCCAGAGGGGGGAAGAGATAAGCGTTCAATATGAGCTGTCTTTCTAATCCCACGATTAAATGAAACCACCAAGGATGGTTGGATAAACGTTCCCACTCTCATTGTCTCCTCAGATACTGAGGGACGATCCTCTGGAGTCACATTTCTTATTTGGGGATGTGTTTGGAGCGAGATAATGTGCAGAAAGACTCTTTCGATTGAGATACAAGCCAAGTGTAAGAAGAGTGCTCAGGGAGAGAGTACAGAAAAGGCTGAGGGAGAGTTAGACAGAGGCTGGGGAAACGAGTCGACTGTTTTAAATTTCAAAATTTCTCCTTGTCAAAGTTAAAGGTGTATGTGGAGAGAGCGACATATTTTAGTTAAGAGTTTTTATGCTGGAACCCGCAGACTTTCAGATGCTTCAGTGCTCATTTAGCTTTGGCTTGAAGTGATGCCAGCTATACCACATATTGTAGGGTCTTTTTTTGCCAGGAATATAGCCCATTTCCCCAGTAACTGCAGGGAACAAAGCAGCACAGCACCTGACTTTGAAACTTGCAGCGCTCATATTTTAATTAATTATATACATATACCTAAATTTACATGTTTATTTATTGTATTTATTTATTTTTTTACTGAAGCACCACCTAAGTCTTCCTTTGTCACTGCAACTTCCCGAGCAGGAAGGGTATTCTCACACACAAAAATATATTTAAAAAACAAAAATGTAGTTAATATTTGCATGGTTATCTTATCCATCTGCAAACAATCATTTTTTTTCTTACCCGATGTAACAGCCATCCACGCATCACTACTGCACAGATATCAAAAGCATCACTAGGTTGTAAAATTGCCAAGTTGAGGGGACGAATAGGTTGAAATTTGTATGTGTCGACTGTGTGAGAAGGATGCGTTCCATACAAGATCTGGCAACCGGACAACCTTGGAAAATACTGACGTGATTACAGGAGTTTTACCGGAGGTGACATATAATAAACATATAATATAAAAAATATAATATAGAATTTTTTTTATAGCAAGATTAAAAATACGCGAGAAATATAGAAAAACATTGAAACGGGACAATTGCAGGATAGAAGGGTAAAATACGGGTGAGTTGACAGATTTGGTTAAAACATACTCTTTATTTCATGTTGATTTTAATTCAACTCAAGTATAGTTTTAATAATTATGTTATGTGTTTTTGTTTTTGTTTTTTTATTTTTCATTTTATTTAAATTTAAATTTTTACTTATTTTATTTGTTGTAGTTTTCAAGGCAACCATTAAAGTTTTCATTTAATTTTTTTTATCCGTAATCTAGATTTTTATTTAATCTCAGATTTATTTCTATTAATAAAAAATAATTTTAGATTTAGTTAACAATAACACACACATATAGGCTCAGTCCACACGAAGCCGGTGCGGTCCCTATCCGATCTTTTTTTTTTCCTCGTTCTAAAAAAAAATCACGTAAACACGAAACCACTGAAAACGATGTAGTATATATGCCAAACCAGTATGGGGCGCTGTAATT
>JAUCMU010000046.1:10671189-10681668 GCA_032275025.1 Enteromius treurensis | reverse complement strand
TGTAAGGGGTAGGTTTAGGTGTAGGGTCAGTGTAGGACAATACCACATACAGTCTTTACAGTATAAAAACCATTACACCTATGGAGACTCCCCATAAATCACAAAAACCAACATGTGTTTGTGTGTGTGTGTGTGTGTGTGTGTGTGTGTGTGTCAGCACTCTAATTTTATCTTGGGATTTGTTACTTAGGTCACAATATATTCTTCTAATAGTCCCTCAAACACTTCTTTTGTCATCACTTTGAAGAAAGAATTAGAATTAGACTTGTATGATAACAACAATATCTAGATGTTTCTTTGTTGCAGTAAATAAATAAAAAACAGCTCTTCTAATAGTGCTCATGTTCTTAATATTTTTTAGTAACAGTTCTTTTTTGTTATGTATCAGTTGCGATAAAACATTTAGACTTCTGTTTTATTATCTTGCAGAGATGAAGCCATGAGGAAAGCAGGAACTGCTTACACAAAGTCCAGTACTGACATAGAGAACCACATTTTTTTCAAGGCAAAGACCAGAGTAAGTATTTCTTTTAAATATGCATGCTACACTCCAACAGTAAAGATTTGTTAGTATGTGATTGTTAAAAGTGCAATAAGTAAACTATCCTTTTTTTTAACAGAACGAGTATTTGTCTTTAGTTGCGAGAGTGATCATTTATTTTAGAGACATTCGTAAGTAGCCAATATTAACATATTTTTGTGATGTTTGTGTGTAGACTGTGTATTGATCAGGTTTTTTGGGGGGTTTTTTTCATTGCAGATAAAAAGTCACAAGGTGGGCCTGGTAAATTTAAAGAGCCATTTTAGGTCTTCTGATGTACACTTTTAAACCCTAAGTTTTAATTATCATTTAATTTTAGATGCCATGAATGCCCTGTAAAGTACACCAGGAGCGGGTGGAGGTGGTTCTGGAGTTATTGGCATCAGACCACGGCCCCCTGGCGCACAAATGGGTGGTATGGGGCCAATGCAAATGGGTCAACATGCCATGCAGGGAGGCCAGCAGGCTGGTAAGTGCAATAGTTGTCAGCTGATTAGAGAAACTGTGGTTTAGTAATCTCATTTTTAATTCCCATACATTGCCTGTGATGCAATATCAATCTCAGCAGGTGCTGCCGGGCAGATGCCAATGATGCAACAGCAGCAGTCCATTCAATTTCAGCAAATGCTGCAACAAATGCAGTAGGCCCAGACTAAGCAGCAGCAACAGTACCAGGTAATGGATAATGGAAAGATTAATGTTTCCTCCACTTAAATAATGGTGGTGATTGATTGCATACTGCATGTTTTTTTTTTGTTTTTTTTTATTAATTAAAGGGTTAGTTTACTTAAAACAGAAAATTCTGTAATAACTTTTGTGAGACAGCATGTTCAACATATTCTCTATTGATTTTGCAGACTGCTATTAGTTTAAACTTTTTAATACTATAGTAATGTACCAAATTACATGATTCCCTGTATAGTTTACAATATTTGTAGATGGATCAGAATCAAATTTAAAGTTTGTGAATTGGAATCAAATCGATTAACATAACCAGCCCTAATTAAAACAGAGTTTCTTGGGTGATGTTTTATTTCTCATTGAGTGTTTATTTCTCTGTCTCCAGTTGCTCCAAACAAGAATGCAGCAGCAGCAGCCACTGCATCAACAACAGGTTCATGCTCAAGCTCAAGCACAGGCAGATGGTCAAGCTCTGGCACAGTCAATTAGAGATTTTATGCACCTCAATTTTGAGTGAAAACAAGCGTTATTGGGGATAATTTTGCCAATCATCACTCAAAAACAGAAGTGTGCTAGTTCAGATCAATGAGGTCTTCGATCATTCAGTTTCAAAAAAAAAAAACTAAGCAAAACCTGTGCTAATTGAATGAAATCAAGATGACAAAATTATTGAATACAGTTCTTGGCAATAACAAGAATTTGAGGTTTTCTTGGTCATTTGAAAAATGAACAAAACACATGAGAGTAAACCTTTTTTTTACGCATTTGCATTACTCATAATGTCTTTTTTTTTCTGGTCAGTGACTATGTATCTCCTTAATGATAAACTAAGGATAGCAAGAGTATCCTGGGCCCACATTATATTCTCAACTCCCCTCAGGATTGGGCTAAAGAAAGTCATCCATCACACGGCGATAAGATAGCGTTCTCAATGACTGTATGGCCAAGGACTGCTCTGCATTGTTCCTCAGACACAAAGACAACGAGTAGGGCAGGGACTCCTGGATCTCAAGAGAGCTCATTATTTCATTAAGAAAAGGACACAGTTCATATCATTTAACACTACAGGGGATATTTTTCATTAATAGAGTTACAAATACAAAGGGAAATGTTTGGAGTCAGTTATCCTTAAGAGACTATTATGAACAGTTTAAGCACGGTACACTTCAGCAATCAATACGTCAGAATAAACGCCCATGGGTTTCATGTCATATTTGGGAATGGTAATTTCTCATGTCCGTGGTACAGGTTGTACTCGCCATGAGTTCTTAATGTGTCTCTTTGCAGTTGGCCTCATTTCTAAACATGTTATAGCCACATTGTGCACGGCAAAAAAAAAAAAACTCTAATTTAATTAATAAAATTTCAATTTGAACAACCTATTAATAAAATATAATTTATTCCGGTGATGAAAGCTGAATTTTCAGCTTCATTACTCCAGTCTTCAGGATCACATGATTATTTAGAAATCATTTTAATGTGACCCTGAATCACTATTTTTCTTTTATGCCAAAAATATTTAGGATATTAAGTAAATATCATGTTCCATGACAATATTTTGTCAATTTCCTACTGCAAATAAAAGAAAAAATGTTGATTAGTAAGAACATTGCTAAGAACTTCATTTGGATCACTTTAAAATGCAATTTTCTCAATATTTATTTTTTTTTTGCACCCTCAGATTCCAGAATTGTATCTCAGTCAAATGTCCTATCCTAACAAACCATACAATAATGTAAATCTTAATTATTCAGCTTTTAGTAATGTAGAAATCTCAATTTTAATTTGATTGTTATGACTGGTTTTGTGGCCCAGGGTAACATATGTTGATTTGTTGTTTAAGTCTTTATATTATCAATGCTGACAAAAGTTGTCCTGCTCTGTATTTTTGTGAAAACTGTTGTATTTTTTTTTTGGTCAATATTCTTATATAAACAGAAATGGCAAAAAAACAGTGTCTTTACTGTCACTTTTTATATTGCATGCTTACTGAATAAAATGTCTTTCAAAAACATGACAAAAAAGATTTAACATAAGTTCCAAATGCATTTTCTGAAAACAAGTCGTAATACCTTTTTGGTAAGTTTACCTTGTTTTATGTAAGTTTGGTATCTTCATCTAGTTTTTCATCTGATTAGGAATCGAACAATGCATCCACAGATGTAAGCCAATCCAACCTGGACAAAGATTAAAGTAATTGCACAAGTGAGCAGCAGAATATACTGCACCTGAAATACATTTATTACGATTGAAGATGAGTCGTTTATGTACAACAGCAGGACTTTTTTTTTTCAATTAATGGATATTGTGAACCTGCATAAAAATGAGCATCAAGCTTTAATGGTTGTGCATCTTTAAAACTAGAAAAATTGGGGGCTATTGTTTGCATGGGCTTATTACTGCTGTACTACTAATGGCCTCCCAACTGCCACATTAACAGATACACTTTCTTGAAGTCCGTCCAAAATTTGAGTCATATACGTAAATGAGAGAACGGAATTAGAACATCCTGCAGTGTGGGATTTAATGAGTCTACCTCTCACTTCCCACAGACAGATAAATAGATGACTACAGATCACGTAGGCTTCTGTTCCTCACAGTAGGCTTGACAAATCAAATGGAAGTCGCAAACTTCTGCTTTGGATCCACCAGGCTTTACGACTTTTTCCTGCAATGTGTCGCACTGCCTGTGGATTTCCATTTTACTGTCCCTGAACCCTGAGAGTTTCAAAGCTACGTTCTTCTGCATGAGGTATGATTGAAAGACCGCAAATAGGTTTTGTATAAACAATTTAAGCCCTGACAGATACACATGTCCTCACAAGAGAGCAGTGGCTTCTTTTGGCAAACAATTCCACTATTGGTTGTGCTTTTACCCTCATTTGTGGCTAAATAGCTTCTCGACACCATTACGCTCTTACACAAGCTGAGTCAAGCACAAACAAACATCAACAGGAATCCAAATGCAAGAGGGAGGCTATGATCCATTGTAGTCAACAGTACACAGGATTTACTGATCAAAACAGAGAACAAAAACACTCAACTATTAAAAGGAATATGATATCATAGCTAAAAGAAAAACAAAACAACAAGCGTTGAAAAGTCTATTTTTTTTTGGCTTTTTTGTGTCACGTACAGTGCTGTTGAAAAGTTTAAGACCTCTAATTGTAATTCAAGTTTTATTAATTAAAATTCTAAATGCATAATTATTTTAATAACAGTACATTAACAAATTTTAAAAAATATATATTAATATATATATATATATATATATATATAATAAAATGAAAAATAAATTAAAAACAAGCAAATTACAATGCATTCATTAAATTAAAAAGTATCAAATAATTACAACTATATAAAAATGTATTTTTATTAGTATTATTATAAAATTATATAATTTGTTTTATTTTTTAACCCCAAAACTGTGTTTATTTCCATATGAATGAGATTGATGTGGGCTGTTCAGATTGAAAAATTAGATCAACAGTTTAGATTAAAGAATAGTTCACCCAAAAGTGCAAATTCTGTCATTAATTATTTACCCTCATGTTGTTCCAAACCTGTAAGACCTTCGGAAATAAAATTAAGATATTTCTGACAACATAATCAACACAACATACAACATATGTAATGTGGATTATTTTAACAATGTCCTATGTTTCTGGATCCTTGCTGTCTATGAGAGGGTCAGATAGCTTTTGTTATTCATCAAATATACCTTAATATGTGTTCTGAAGATGAATGAAGGTCTTACAGGTTTGAAACGACATGAGGGTGAGTAATTAATGACAGAATTTTCATTTCTGGCTGAACTACTATTTTAAACTACATTACTTACTATCAATAATCAGAAATTATTCTGAATTTATTAAGGGAAATCTTTTAGTTAATAGTGAATAGTGTTTCCTAATTTAAAGTGTTACTAAAAGTCTTAATGAAATAAACTTAATAGACATATGATGTGATGGTGAACCATTTGCCACATGTTCAGCCAGTGGGAGGTTGGCAGTTATGGTCAAAAGTTTGTCTCCTCCTCACACACAAATACACTACAGCCCTAAGTAGACATCTTGCTCAGAGTGACAGGGTGGCATCACCCAGGTTCAACACAGGTGTCCGTTGACAGGAAGCTTGCTGTATTACCTATTCATTATTCAGTGCTGGCAGGCCAGGCTTTTAACCACAGGCCCCCGTCAGCACAGCTGGAGGCCAAGATGAAGCTCAGGGACTCAGATGACACGAAAAGTCAGCAACTGGAGTCACCTCAGCATCCGTATACCCAGAACATCAGCACAGAGCAGAATCAAAGCCATTTAATACACAGAGAAAAAAAAACTTTAATGAAAAAGAGATCTGAATTATAACACTGTCTGTGACTGTTTTGGCAGTTTTTTTGTTTTATATGAAGTACAAAGCGGGACAAATATTTGAGACCAGTATGTAATGCTAATATTATTTATTAAAATGCAAAATATGAAATAAATAAATAATAAATATATATGTATGTATAAGTAAAAACAAACAAACAAACAAACAAAATATACATATATATATATGTATATACTAAAAAATACTAACAAATAAATGCAAAAATAAGCAGTAAACATTCATTATAAACATAAAAGGCATATATATATATATATATATACAGTGGGTACGGAAAGTATTCAGACGGCCTTACATTTCTCACTCTTTGTTATATTGCAGCCATTTGCTAAAATCATTGAAGTTAATTATTTTTCCTCATTAATGTACACACAGCAGCCCATTGACACAAAAACACAGAATTGTTGACATTTTTGTAGATGTATTAAAAAAGAAAAACAGAAATATCACATGGTCCTAAGTATTGCAGAATGATGCTGCCATCACCATGCTTCACTGTTGGGACTGTATTGGACAGGTGATGAGCAGTGCCTGGTTTTCTTTTCACTTAGAATTAAGGCCAAAAAGTTCTATCTTGGTCTCATCAGACCAGAGAATCTTATTTCTCACCATCTAGGAGTCCTTCAAGTGTTTTTTAGCAAACTCCATGCAGGCTTTCGTGTGTCTTGCACTGAGGGGAGGTTTCCGTCGGGCCACTCTGCCATAAAGCCCCGACTGGTGGAGGGCTGCAGTGATGGTAGACTTTCTACAACTTTCTCCCATCTCCCGATTGCATCTCTGGAGCTCAGCCACAGTGATCTTTGGTTTCTTCTTTACCTCTTTCTTCAAGGCTCTTCTCCCTCGATAACTCAGTTTGGTCGGACGGCCAGCTCTAGGAAGGGTTCTGGTCGTCCCAAACATCTTCCATTTCAAGGATCATGGAGGCCACTGTGCTCTTAAGAACCTTAAATGCAGCAGAAATGTTTTTGTAACCTTGGCCAGATCTGTGCCTTGCCCACAATTCTGTCTCTGAGCTCTTCAGGCAGTTCCTTTGACCTCATGATTCTCATTTGCTCTGACATTCATTGTGAGCTGTAAGGTTTTATATAGACAGCTGTGTAGCTTTCCTAATGAAGTCCAATCAGTATAATCAAACACAGCTGGACTGGAGTGAAGATGTAGAACTGTCTCCGGGATGAAGAAATGGACAGCACCTGATTTTTTTAAATATATGAGTTTCACAGCACAGGGTCTGAGAAATGACAAAAAGGTGGATGTACAAGGTGGTATAGTTACATAAAAAGTTAACTAAGGAAACTGTTGACAGAATTTGCCTGGTCAGTGAAAATATATTGTCATGTTTAGTCAGGTGGCTACAAAGGGGTGGCAAGTTAGTTCTTCAGTGAACATATTCTTTAGATTATATTTCTAATGGTTTAAATTTTGCATGAATAAGATCCCAAGTGTTTTCGTGTAAGTTTCTGGTGCTATATGATGGATCATCAATGTGTTAGCTAGCTAATAATTGAAGTTTACTGTTTGCAATCCTATGTGTCTTTTTAAGCCTCTGGTATATTGAAGAGCAGGTGCACAGTTAAATGAGCCCCATTATCCGATCAGTAGCGTGTGTGTGAAAATGCCATTTAGGTCTGGGGTCAGCTGCCGCAGGACCAGCTATGCAACTATGGAAAGAAGGTGGCCCCTCATAGTGCTCTATATTCAGTGACAGGTTTTTTCAGAACCACATTCAGTGCTGTCCAGGTTTCCAGGAACATAAAATGAGGTTCTAGAGCAAATCATGTGTTACGCCGTGACAAACAGCTTAATTCGCTTTTGTTATACATGGAAAGTTCTGGACGTGCAAAAGGGTGGTTGCTTTGACAGACATTTTCCTAGAAGACACACTGCTGATGGAAATGTTTCTGGCTGTTAATATGTCATTTAAGGCATTGTGATTATCTCCAATAATAAATACTATGAATGATGCCTATGCATTTAACACAGTAGGTTGATTGGCAGGTTAAATTGACATAATAGTGTGTTTCATAACATGATGGCTGAATGAAGGCGATGGAAATAAAAAAAAAAAATGGCTTGAAATTGTTAACTAAAATAAAACAAATTAATAAACTATTTGTTGCCATGGACAATAAAACCAGTCATAAGGGTCATCTTTTGACATTGAGAGTTATGCATAATCCGAAAGCTGAATAAATAAGCTTTTCATTGATGTGTGATTTGTTAGAATAGGTAACAAGTAATATAACTATTTAAAAATCGCCTTTAAAGTTGTCCAAATGAAGTCCTTAGCAATGCACACTAATTAAAAACAAGCCCATTATATTAATCAGATATATAATAAACTACACTTTTAATATATTTTTAATATTTACATGTGAACATGGTCTACAAAACCAATGTTAAAAGGTTAGTTCACCCAAAAAAGAAAAATCTGTCATTAATTACTTACCTTCATGACTTTCTGAACCCATAAGACTATGGCTCTCTGATAACATCAATTTGACCTTTGACATGAGGGTGAGTAATTAATGGCAGAATTTTCATTTTTGGGTAAACTAACCTTTTAAGTCACATAAGTATATTTGTAGCAATAGCCAATTAATAATTTATCAAAATTATGTATTTTTCTTTTACATCAAAAATTATTTGGACATTAAATAAGAATCATGTTCCATTAAGTTTCTAAATTTCCTACTCTAAATATAAAAAAATATTATTTTTGAGTAGCGCACCTGAATTTCATTGTATGTATTATGCAGTTATAACAAAGAAAACTTGTTGAGTTTTTTAAAGAATACATTTTTTTAAATAATTTTTATAAGAATAGGATGAATGAATAATTCAGTTATCAGTGACTTTTCTCAAAAACAGTAGCCTGTGTAAAATAATAGTTTTTTTTCTGTGTTAGTTATGTTATTCTTTATTTTACCTGAATTTCATGTCAATATCCTTACTTTTTCAGCACGAAGTTGTATATCACTGAATAATTGTTGTGGTATTCCTATCATGTGCACGTTTGCTCTTTGTGGTGGGAGTCGGATCATTGTGGGTGACGTGTGGTAGTAAAATATAGAAACATCTTGATTTATTGAGGTGTCAGTATCAGCATACTGCTATAACTATTGCTGCCATCCTGGGCAGCTGTATTAAATAAGAGGGGGCTTTCTGGAGATTTGTGGAGGAACAGCAGATTTGAGTTCCATGAGCACACAGCCTGAGCACGCACCTAATGGCCTTTTATTGCTCAGTCAGGGGCACAGACAAAGAAACGTGTTGTTGTTGTATGGTTTGGGGATATTGAAAGAACCAGACTTTCAATGGTAGAGGTTATCAGTCAGGGACTCTGATCAGATTTAATTATGCAATGATGATTTATGCTATTCTGTTTAGTTCACTACAGTTAGCCTTTTCACGATGTCTACTTACACAACCTAACAGTCTAATTTCTTTGTAGATTTTACAGAGTATTCTACTCTATAAAATATACAACTTGTTTTAACTTACTGTATGAGCCTTGTGTGTATGTGCAGATATTCCTGTCTGAGATATGTGGAGCTCATGTCAATGTGTCATTCTTCAGTCGGTTGTGATTGTTGTGTCTGTTGAAGATGTGTCAGTTGTGCATTTTCAAAGTAACAGCACCTCACTTACCCCTGGGACAGGGATCATCCCACAGTCATGGTCAAACAACTGCTTGTCTTTCAGTCTCTGTTCATTTAACTCTGTTCTATAATCGTCTCACTCATTAATAAAATGGAAGACGCAGGTGTTGCTTTGTTACTAAGAACCAGTTTTGGGAAGCTGAACATAATTCAGGTGAAGTGAATATGTAATTATAACAATGTGAAATGCTTTTTCAGGGTCGTGTAGTGTAAACTGAGATTGTTTCTGAAACACAGCGGAAACATAGTAAACGGTTCATGTTGAGTAATTTACAACAGCTTCAAACACAGGACAATCAGACAATCAGCTTCAAATTCAAACAATCAGTTTCTGAGGAACCACATTGTTTGGCGGAAGAATAATCTTTTCAAATAATATCGTTAAACTTTATTTGTTTTATGCTATGAAACCTGTGTATGCAGAATAACTGTCATGCCTAACAGCGCCCCTTAGCTTCTATAAATCCACTGTAAACCAGTTTCTTGGGGTTTATTGCTTTAATATATGTTAGTAGTGGCGCTAGGTTTAATTATTTACTGCAAATACAGATTTAGTTGTTTTTGGATTTACTTTTTTTATCATGCCCTATTGTGGTCTTTATTTACTAAGTTCAAACTCTACCTTTTTAGGATTGCAGGCTTAAAGCATTTGACAAGCGTTTATGGTCCACTGCTTGCCCTGTGATCCCTCTCACTTCATCATTCTCTATTTATCGGTCAAGTTAAATGTGGACATACTCCTACTGTGTGCAATGTCCTGGCACAGGACAAAAGGTTGTAAACCTAACTGCATTAGTTTGATGAGAGACAGTAAAGGTGTTTAAATAAGACAAGTAGACAGACAGTAGACCATTCCTAAATTAGCTGTAGATAATGCAGAATATGCACATTTGAATTTTAAAAGGGGGAAAAAACAATATATTAATAAATAATAATAGTAATAATAAGCTGTGCTTTATGACACAATTAAAGTTCTATAGCACTCTTAGAGCATGGTTCCTTAAAGTCATATTTTTTTAACCACAAAACATTTATTTTTTAAAGAATACTTAAGAAAACAGTGTTTTTCCATCTCAAGAACATATCTAAATTGCGTCCTATGTTCTCAACCTTAAATGCAGAAATGTTCATTCATGCGTTTATGACCTCGAGGTTAGATTATTGTAATGCTTTATTGGGTGGTTGTTCTGCACGCTTGATAAATAG
>JAUCMU010000046.1:10644185-10655811 GCA_032275025.1 Enteromius treurensis | reverse complement strand
GCTTTTCATGATACATATCATTGCAAAGCAGCTTTACACCAAGTAATGTTTTACAGTATATGTAGTAGTAGTTTGTATATGTACATATGGCATAGATGTGAGGTATCAATTAATGACTAAATGTATTTATTTGAATAAATATTTAAATATCATTTATTTCTGTAATAGCAAAGCTAAATTTTCAGGAGTCGTCGTTACTCTATTCTAATAAGCTGATTTATTGCTCAAAAACACATTTGTTTTTGTATTGATGACTGTTATGATTTCATGCTGCTGATTCACAAATACTATTTTTGGTAGAAATGTGGGATTTAGGAAAATCATGAAATTATGTTGAATTTTCCTGCATCGACCACTATCAGGTAAAGCATTTTTCCCCTCTTTAAAATAAATTTTTACTTTAATTTTCCATTGTTGACCGTTAATCTCAGTCATTGTTTTGCAGCTGAATCACATGCTGATATTTTGCACTTCAAAAAGTAAATGGAGGAACATAGTTCATCTCCCCTTCGAGATGTCACTTACCTGATACATTTATTTTTCAAATTAACATTCAAAGTGATAAATGCCATAATGTTAAAGTTGTAGGTGGGTTTTATGGTTAAGAACGTAATGCAAAATGTATGTTTCTCTCTTTCTGTGATTTTATGTTAATACAATTATACTCAGCATGTGGGTTTGACACATTTCTGTCATCTCTAAAATATGCCAGATCTATCAAGTCCATTTGAGCAGGGTTATTTACTCGAAAATTGAGTCCCTATATTTTGCCTCCTCCGGTCATTAGGGACACAGGATTGTGTGTTTGGCTCCAGGAAGGAGCTTTAAGGGTATTTAAAAGTTGTTAATGCAGTTTTTAATTTGATCTATTATCAAACAGTTTAACTGAAAGTCCTATTAAGGTATTTTATCTTTGGAAATATTCTGTCACTGTGCTTGGCAGTGTAGCTATGTGTAACTACAGACTACATTCTTTTCAGATGTAACGTTAGCCCATTAACATTTAATCACAGACACACTCATTTACACATTGATTTATTTATTTATTTTTTAAATAAAATAACAATAAGAAGGAAACTGCAAAAACATAAAACCCTTGTTGCAAATACAAAAATCTGATAAAACTATTCTCCTTGTCTTTGGGTGGCGCGTTTTTGCCAGCTGATGTGAAGCTAAAGACGGAAGTGCGTATCTACAAAAACACAGACACGCCCCCTCATGTTATTGGCGCGTGTGGCGGACTGGAGCAGAATGATACATGCTGATAAGCATATTTATTTTAATCACTCGTTAAATATTGATTGCAGCAATAGATTAAGATATATATCTGCTTGCTCGAATCACTGAATTAGTATGAGAAAAATCGCTGAATAATCTTTCACGAAACGGGAATGTAATTTCATAGCTCGCGCACGGAGGCATCCTGTTGCCGATCATGTGTCTGTAGATACATAACAATCGGCTGTAAAGGACTAATTTTAAAAAAATAACATTTCTCGGTGTAGATAAATTAAGGGTCACTTTTTTCTCCGTAAAAATGATGAAAAGCGTTGGAAAGCTTTTTGGGCTACGGCGAAAATGCCCGCCCCCCAAGTCTCGCATTGACAAAAAAAAGACTCGAGTCAATCCCATTGATCGTATGTTGGATGACAGCGACGAGGGCTCGTACGCCAGCACCACAAGCGTCAGTACAGAAAGTGAATACCAGAACTCCGAGGAAGAGTCCGGTACCTCCGACCCCTCTTACCGAGCACGTGAAAGCGACGGGGATGACACCAGCGAGACGGACGAGAAATGCGCCGTGCCCCGACGACAAAGGAAAAGATCCGCCAACGCGCCTCCGCTGGACGACAGCGATTCCAGCGACTCTTCCAGTGACGTCGGCGGAGAGCCGCTCAGGAGAGTGTTGCAGAGAAAACGACTCAGGCTACCGGAGGACTCCGAGGACGAGGCTCTGAGGGAGAAGAAAAGAGAGGCAGAACTGAAAGAAGCTGCCGCCAAGAGAAAAGTGAGGAAGAATAAACTCATGGAACTGTCAAAGAGAAGAAAGTCAGGCACCCCGCGGCGAAGGCGCAGGACGTTGGTAAGTTGACAAGGACAGAACAAGAAAAATGACATAGCAGCACTTTTCTGGGTCTAGCACTACCTCTTTAGTCCGCTGTAAAGCACCTTTGTTTGCTTATGTTTTATTTAAGTGTTTATATTCGTTCATGTTTTCATATTACAGTGCAACCACTTGATCAAACTTAACATGTTAATTCCGGTGCATGATTTACAAATGTTGACAATGGCAAGTTTTGGGACAGTTGAACATCTATCCTTCCAGCCATCCATTTTCCATGACATATATTCCTTTGCAGGGGCTTGAAGCCTATTCCAGCATCTAGAGCAGGGCTGTCCTCGATCCTGGAGGGCCGGTGTCCTGCAGAGTTTATCTCTAACTTCCCTAAACACACATGCATGGAAGTTTCTAACATGCCTAGTAAGAACTTGATTATAGCTGCTTCAGGTGTGTTTGGAGCTAAATTCTCCAGGACCGAATTTGGACAGCCCTGATCTAGAGCCACAGGTGGGGGACAACCTGAAGCAGGGGTGCCAAACTCAGTTCCTGAAGGGCCCGAGCCCTGCAGAGTTTTGTTTCAACCCCAGTTTTCAATTAAGCCTGAAGAACTTGATTAGTTGGACCAGGTGTGTTGAATTACGGTTGCATCTAAAAAAGCCTCTGGCCCTTCAGGAATTGAGTTTGACACCCCTGCCCTGAAAGTGATGGCCAGTCCTTCTAAGGACTAAAGTTTAGTCATTTTGTGCATAATATGTTAAATTGAAAATAAATTAGTTATGGTCCATTTTTATGAGGTTGCACTGAAAGCTGATTGGTTAATGGTGACCATTGCTTCAAAAAAAGGGTCTCCAAACTTGGTCCTGGAGGACTGGGGTGCTATCCCTCCTCCTTTCAACGCTCCTCTGTACTACATCCTATGACCCGGAAACCAATCAAGCTCAGCCATCTTGTAGGACATCTCAATTCTTTAATTGCACCCTGAGGATCGAGAAGTCATAAGCGAAGAAACACAGGTGTATCCTGTGCTGAGGTGTCTAATCAACTAAACTTGACGCACATATAAATTCTCCACCCCCTTCACATCCGCACCAAGTGCTAACCATGGCAGAAGGTACAAAAACATACAAATGTGAGTATTAGCTAAATGTGGATTATTTTTAGACAATGCCTTTAATTCCGATGTGTAACGTGTGCTTTTCAGCACAGTTTAAGCAAGTTAAATCCAGTGGTGCAGTCATTCACTGGCGACGCTTTGAAGTGACGGTAAAGGGAGTGAGGATATATAATTTCACTTGATTGAATTCCTCCGTCCTCGCGTCTTTTTCTTGTGCCCTTTCTTTGTATCCTAAGGGGGTGGAGCTTTAGAGATGCACCCCCAGTGTTGGTTATTGGTTAATAATATATTGGTTTATAACTTGAAACCTTGTTTTTTTGTTATTTTCTACAGGGTTCAGAAGAAGAAGAAGAAGAGGAGAGAGAAGAGATCAAAGAGGACAAAGTTAGAGAGCAAAGTAAAGCAGATGACTCTGATGATGCATCTAGTGTGGAAGAGAAGGGAAGTCCTCTAAACAGCAGCGAGGAGGAAAAAAATGCTGATAGTAGTGACAGTCTGAAGGATTTTATTGTGGAGGAAGAAGAACAGAAAAAGGACGAAGGTCAGGAAGAAGGGGAGGCCAAAGACAAGGCCTTTCTCTCTCAACTTCCACGCCAGTGTAAGACCTTGTGATTTTGGCTTTTGATTTGCTTACCTTTTGGAATGACAATATGTGCATATGTGCCTGTAACATTTACAGTTTATTTCAACCGGTTACACTCAAAACTTTAACTTGTCAAACAGTTTCCGAAACTTAAACTCCAGAACCATTTGTATGAACACACACACACATATTCTGGAAAATAACTGGCAGTGTGAATAAACCACATCAAATGATCCTGAGAAAAATTACAAGACACATTATTTGTGTATTTCCTGGAATTTCTGTGTGAAAGAGGCTTGATTCTCTGCCTTTGACTCAGATTTCAATTTCATAAAACACTTTTTGTAAAACAACACACAGTTCTCTGTGACAAAAATCTAACGGGAATTAATATTATGGCTAAAGTGTTAGCTTTTGTTTGCTTTTGAGATGTATTTGCAAATGCAGTGTTTGATTTTGCAAGAAATGTAAGGCATTTGTGTGTGCAATTGTTGAATCTGTGTAAAAACTTTAGGGGGGGAAAAAACGAGGCAAAGTTGTAAGTTAATTTAAAAATGTTCCCCTTCCCGTTACAGTCATCACAGGATCTCAGCTCACACACTTTCAAGTGGTGGTCAAGGCCTTGCTGATCAATGTACTGGACCCAAGCTTTCTCAAGTCACTTTACAGTATGTTTATCAAATGAATCCTAAGCCTTTTACCACTGGAGTTCTCTTTATATAGCGTAAAATATGTCTGCTTTAAATAATTCAGCTTTGAGAATTGCTGTAAATAATGTTTTGGGAATCAAAACCGTGCATTAGAATGTTTGAGGGACCCTGAGACACAGATAACGGAGTATTGGCTGCTGAAAAATGAACTTTGCAATCGCAGGAATAAATTGTAAAATGTATTAAAATAAATGAGTCCTTTTAATTGTCGTAATATTTTACAATTTTATATAAATATTTAAATTTACTGTATATTTCAGCAGCTAAATGCAGCCTTCAGAAACTTTTTAAAAAAGTCTTACAGATAAACCTCATACTCCTGCATGGCAGTATATATATCTGACTTTGTGTTAATGACTCTAGACGGCGAACGAACAAAGCGATACGCCCAGGAGATGAAATCATCATTGCTTCATTTTGATGAGCGACTGGTCCTTCCTCGTCTGGAGAACCTGAAGCAGAGGAGCCGCTGGAAAGATCGTTACAAAGTAAGCGCTTCGTGTTTTTCATGAAAAGGATGGCTTTACTATTTGTCACTTGTATGTGAATTTAAAAAAAAAAAGGTGTGATGAAGGTAATCTACATGTTCATTCATCGTTTTGGTTTATTAAAAGGAAAGGGTAGAATGCTATCCCAAATTGCGGGTTGTGATGACAAGGGTCCAGACGAAGGGATGCGAGGCCTGTGAGCTTCACAGAACAGGGCGTTTCACTGTGCGCCTCTCTGGCCAGTTGTACCACAATAACACCTTACAAGAGGACCAGTTCATGCCTGATGATTCCCAGGTTGTTTTCCGTGCAAGTCACATATACAGTTTAACCATAAATTGATTTTGAGCCCCACTTGATGAAATGTTTATTGGTTAACAATTGCAGAGTTTCTTTGTTGGCTCTGTCTGTGCCAGTCGCACCGAGGTCTACCATGCCCTGAAGCACTTCAAATACCATCTGTTTGAGAGGTGTCGTACAGCTTTAGAAGCTCAGAAGGAAATACAAGAAGAAGATACAGTAGAAGATGATGAACCAATTAAGGACACAGTCAACAAGGTGTTTATTAAACTGCAGGATGGAGGATGGATCAGCGAGGTGTGCAACTTTCTGTGTCTTTAAAAGCTATTTTAATACGTTTGAGCAAACTGATTCTTGTTTTTTTTCTATTCATTTAGCAATACGAGAAGTTTCAGGAACACCTCAATTCTGCTGATTTCTTCCAGGAAGAAAAGCTGGACTGAAAGTGTTGGAACTTTCCCTAATGGCATTCACTCTGCAGTTGTATTTCTGTAAATATATATATTTTTTATGTCATCATAATAAGCATGGCTAACTTTTGATTTGTTAAAGTGTGTGCCCTGAAGATCTAGCATTTTAATTTTTTGCAATTGTACTATTGCTTCTGCATGATAGATAAAAATTAAATACTGAAAATACACAAACAATAACAAATGTCCAAAGCGTGAGGTTAAAAATAAGTGCATTTTATCCTGAACATTGTGCTTTCAAAAAACTGTATGCTGATTTTAGGGTTTCATTTATAAATCTCATTTAACGCTTTTGTGTAAATGCATCCAAGTCCTTTTACAGCATTTTGGTGTTCTTGTAATAAACAAGATTCAATAACCAGGTTGCGTCAGATGTTGATGTTTCGCAGCGACAACAATTTCTGAATTCAAATTCTACATTTTATTAGAAACCAGGGTCAAACAATGCATATAACACAATCTATGGGCTTGAAGTGAAAATAGTGCAGAAATGCCTTCCTCACAGGATACCAAGCCTGTACTCGGTCATGATGTGAGGATCGCCCATCATCTCACTCAGGACAGGATCTGGGAGGGGGAGGAAATACATGAAACCTAGTATACTGCATAAACATAAGTCAACATAGGTCAACTTTGAGGACTTTAAAGCTAGTGTGACAAATGTTACATACCATTAAGGATGTCCTCAAAGCCAATGGTGTCATCAGAACCTCTGAGGGTATCCAGAGCCAGATTTGAGCTTGGCAGAAAGGGCAAACGCTGAATCTAAAAGCAAGTAAGTGAAATGTAAAAAAAAATTGTCATCCATAATGCATATAGGGTGTTTATGCCACGTGCTCACAATACCTGTCTAGCCGCTCTGTACTCCATCTGTAGTTTGAGTGGTGCATGGAGACCCTGGATGTTCCTTAGTGTGTTAAAATTCATCTTGTCCTGGTTGAGCTGAAACTGATTTCACGTAATACTTTATTTTAACATGTCCTTGTTACATTGTAATGATTTAATTAAGTATGGAACAAAATGAAACGGCAGCATTATTATAGGATTAGGGTTAGCTGCTTGAAATGATGCTTATTTTTGCTGTTATAAATACAGTAAATATAAAAATAAAATCGTTAAAAATCACAGAATGTTACAGTGTGTTCTACTTAAAAGCATGACAACAAGCATTGTAGGTTTTAATACACATTTATTCAGCCAATAGTATAAATAATAATGTGAATTATTCATGCTTTGTTTATAGTAGTTGTTTTCTGATTTGGTATGTTTTGCATTGTTTTTTTGGGGTTGATATTTTTTGGTTTGCTTTGTATATCATGTAAAATATAAGAAGTAAAGCCAAATCTTAGAATCTACTCACATTTTTCTCAGAAAGCTCCAATGGATGACTCGGTAGCAGCTCATTCTTCACACTTGAAAACCTATAATTGCAGGAAGGTTAAGGATTTAGAATAAACAAATTAGGCAGGAACAATAATTTACAGGTTTATATGACCGGACGACATACCCTCTGCGTAGAGAGTCCTGAACCCCATAAGGACCAGCCTGTGGACACAAACCTGTCACAGGAACACTGTCCTTCAGCTGAGAACGCAGGCCACGAGTATTCTGTAGAAAACACGTAGCATTTCAAAAAATATTTACACGACAGATGCTTAAAAGAGTGTGAATTAAAGAGTAAGCCCGTTATATTAACGTTCACAGCCTGTTTAAGTAAGACTAACGTTACAAACTGAAAGTAAGGCCATGACGCATCACAATTCATTTAGAAGCTGAAAACTTAGCAACAAGACTAATTCTGGTATGTATAAATTTCTGTCGCGCCAAATAATAAAACATGGAGACATCAAAGTGCAAACTGACTATTTATTTTATCCTGGAATATAAATAAACTCGAGCTGTTGTGCTAAGCTACGTTAGCTAATTACCGGCACAGCACAAACGAGAAACGTTACTTTATTAATGCTAAATGCACGCTTCACATTGTATGAAGAGCAGAAAATTAACACACATCACCACCCCATAAACTGCAACAAAAAGAAAAGAAAGCACTAGATAATAAACTGGAGCTCTACATTACCATCTTTAAGCGAGGTTCGTCTTGACGATCAGCATAAAATTACTTCCGGTCAATGACGGAAATACTTTTATCATGTGATCAGTACGTATGAAATGTTTTTGGTCTATGTTTATTGTTAAGAATATTGTTATGTTATTATTAATGACACCATATACCTTTCACGGGCATGTTTATTTAAAAAAATACCAGCAACAATTGCCCATATTCATTGCGCTGATTCTCAGGTACGTTTGACTAGGTATCTGCGTAGCGCTAATGTGTGGAAGGGGGTATAGCTCAGTGGTAGAGCATTTGACTGCAGATCAAGAGGTCCCCGGTTCAAATCCGGGTGCCCCCTCAAAAAAGACTTTTTTTTTTTTTTTAAGTCCTGGATTCATAATCATTGCGTGCACAATATGTTTTTGACATTAAATGATACACACAAAGTAAAACTTTGACTCGAGGAGTTGTGACCAGTGGCGCTTGAATGAGCGTTTCGACAGCTGCCTGCGAGTAACGTTATTTCAGCTGTCATTATTAGTGTGTCAAGTAACCTACTTCTATCGATGAAACAGCAGTCGTTACTGAATTTATCAATTGAACTGTTTCGGTGGTTCTTTCTTTTCAGTCAGACTCGGCTGGGACCGCTCTCTCGCCGAATCATCTGAAGCAAAAACTTAGACCCATAAAACAAACCGCGCTGTATGGATTGGTGATGGGAATTTCTGTTTGGAAGAGTCAGATGTTTTGGCTCAGTTCAGCAACAAGAACCGGCTCTTTCAGCTCGTAAAACAGCTCTTTATAATTCAGCCATATTTAGCAACGTTTTTACCTGCGGTGACTGGTAGCCTATGTGTACACAAATTAAGTTATTATGCTACACTAAAACTTTTCCAAATAAAATTTCCCACCATTAGCCTACATTATGTTTTGTTTGAAAACCTAGAGCCGACTCGTTCTCGAACGGCACGTCGCATAAAAAAAAAGAATATTCATTTACAAGTTTAAACAACATGCAGTTTTTTCACAGGTAAGGAAAGCTTTGAGGAAATGCGTTGTTTTTTCGGTTTTGTTTTTGCTCTCGATGTCTTGAACAGGCGCTAGAATGATGTTTGACCCTTTCAGTTGCTTCCTTGCCCCTCAGTGGTTATTTTGGGCCTTTCAAGTGTTTGAAATTTGTTTCTGGTCTTCTCTCTGTAAGTTATAATATAAAATAATCTTTTGGTCTACAAAGCCTCAAGTCTTAGAATTGCCAAATATTGTGTGAATGCTAGACATATGCTACTCAAGAAAGACACAGAAACTGAAATTTCCCTCAGTTTATTTTCAAAAGTTGTTTTATCTGTAGCTAAATAAAACCTAACAAACATCCATTTTCTCAGAGAAATGTTAACCAAAGTCAGACAGGTGGTCGTTGGGCAGTGTAATAATGAATATATTCGCACTTTAAATTGTTTAAAATGTGTAAGAAGTGAACTCAGGAAACGGAGGTTTGAGGTGTAGCGCTTTTTTTTTAAAACAAATTCTGCTGTGCTATAGGTCAGCTGAAAACGTCTTGGGCTATTTCCTTCTTTTTGCAGCTCACCCACACATTCTTGGCACTTGGCAGTTCAAGTGAAAATTCTATCAAATACATGCATGTTTTACTGAATGTATCTAAACCTTAATATAGTGCAAATTATCGGAACAATTTTGCTGATACCAGGAACAATGTTTCAGGATACTCCAGGTAAGACCTTTTAACTTGACTCAATACATGTATATTTGACACGTTGCATTTTTCACAACAGCAAAATAACAAAGCAATGTAATTTTAAAGGCAACATTACTTTTTCTTTATTTTTTTTTATGCAATTCCTGTTTAATTGTTTTCTGCCATTGAAGAAAATACAACAGTTATGAACAGTTGCTCAGGCAGAGATCCTCTCATCAGTATTTCTATAGTACTGTGGCTTGGTGTCATTGCGTTTGGGTTCTTTCTTTACTTGTATAGGAGGCACATTAATCTCAAAACGAGGTATCATTAATTTGATTTATTATTTATTTTAGCTACATTATAATTTAAAAATCTACTGGTATAAAGACGTTTCAGTATTTGCATTTCAACTTCATTTTGCAGTGTACATAATTCAGAGATGGAAGAGAACAAAATACGTTCTGAAAAACCTACTGATCATACATTCAAAAAAGGCAAGCAACAAATAAGTAAATTCAAGATGATCACAAAAAGTAATTTTAAATGTAATGCTGCATGTTAAAAAACAGCTTTTTAAATGTCTTTTAAGTTCTAAAATGTATTTTTTGTGATGCATTCTAAGAGACTGTTTTATTTGTTACAGAACTTGAACGGAGCGAAACAGATAACTATGAATCTCTTAAAAAAAACAGAAATGAAGGTAAGCGCACACAATCTGAGATAAATTATCTTAGCAACATACAAAGATGCCCTGTTTATCTGGGACGCATGAATTTGCATCTGCACACTGATATCAAATCTCCCTTAACATCAAAGACGAGAGAAACCAAAGGCCTGAACACTTTTGTCAGCCTTCAGTTTGTTTCCTGAGAAAGTTACCACTCTATATGTATTTAAAAATGTGCTGTTTTGTAGTAAATTACATTATTTCTCCATTTTAAAGATATCTATGAGAGCCTGGAAACAAAACAAGAGGAGCCCATCTCAATAAATGAAGATTCTACCTGTGCCAAAGACATTTAACTTGAAAGAACACAATGGAGTAATACACATAATAACATAGGCCTATATATAGGCCTTGTTCTGGACACTTTCCCCCTCAACAAAAGAAGGAGAAGAGGGATCTGAAATGAAGTGTATAAGACAATGACACTCAAATAAATGACAACAGAGCCAGAGATTCAAGCAGTTTAATGTCCCAACACATTCCACCAAATGGTGGATTCGGGTTGGCATGTTATTCTGATTAATAACAACAATAATAACAAACACAAAGAATAATACAAAACCATTTACATGACATCCTATTTTGTGCTGAAATACTGCAAATATATAGAGAAAGATTTCTTTACAGAGAGTATAAATAGGAGAAAATTAAGAAACACAGGGTGCTTCATGACCGTTAACTAAGACTGTCAGTCAAACTTTCTTCTAAAGGCAATGATCTTACATGCTGAAAAGTCATCCGCTTCTATACTTCCCCTTTGTTTTAGCATTAAGGAGACCTGAGTTTATTTGTGATATAATACATGTTTTTTATAAGTAAGGGAAGGGAAGGAGCAGTTGCATATATTAGATATAGCATCACATAATTTCCTTCACTGGCATTCTTGTGGGTTCTTAAGTGCCTGTGGGCATCTCAGATCAACATGCACTGAGGTTGAGTGCTTATTACATTCAAATGAAAGTGAATATACTGTATTGGCTCAAGGGTTTCTTGCAGTGAAATCATCTCCTGTGGGTTCTACATCATCATCAAGATCTGCACTGCATTTGGAAGTAAATCACATGTTCTGTATGTATTTAACGTGTAGTCACAAGTAAAATTTCACAGGCAAAAGGACTATTGTATATTTTCAAAAGTGTAGCAATACATACAGCCTGCGTATAAACAGTACGCCAAATGAAACAACAACATAATATGGGACGCCATTTGTAATATTAAAGGTGTAAACGAAAAACTGGACAGATTTGGTAAGATTAAAAAAAAAAAAAAAAAACTAACAATTTGGTGCAAGATTTAGCTATATATATATATATATATATATATATATATATATATATACAAGTGGCGGCTACTGGTCTGTCAAATAGGGGAAGCTCATTTTCGCCCTACATCATAAAATTGTCTATTTATCTAGTTT